>JAQQWM010000005.1:3000000-3549889 GCA_038363915.1 Apiospora saccharicola
ATTGCGGGAGGACTTAAAAGAATCTTTAATAGAGTTTAACGATAATATAAAAGGTTTTATATATAATATATAAAACGAGTTTTATTTTAATATAGAATAAGCCCGCTCGTTCTCTTAATAATTGAATTAAATAACTTTATAGCTATTTTAGAATTATAGTTCCCTTCTCGAGGACGTTATATAATGTCGAAAGGTAAACGATCTTTTATCTAATAAATTAGTACCTATTATAAAACTATATCCTACCCCGGGAGGTCGATTTATTTATATATACCTTAAGATAGTTTAACCTTTATTTATAAAAAAAACTATTGTCTTATTAATTAAAAGGGATAATTTTAGATACGACTTTAGTAATAGCGAAAGGCGTCTTTAAGAAAATTCTTAAATTTAAGAGGATTAAAGTTAGTTTATCCGGGGCGATTATTTAAATCCCTTTTTAATAAATTAGCGATAGTATAGGTAGATCCTTTAATAAATATAAAAACTTATTAATAATTTTATATAACGGCTTATTAATAATCCTATATAATAACCGTAAGCTTAATTATATAAGGAATCCATATATTTATTTATTAATCCTTAATTTTAAATATAATTAACTAAAGTATTTATATAACCTCTAATGTTAATTATTAAATTATTAAACCCTCTTTAGTGTCCTTTTACTATTATTTATAATCCTTTATTTAAATATTTATTAAATAATTATAAGTAATTAGGATTTAAAATTAAGCGAGAGGATATTAAAGTATATAATCCTAATTATTTAAATTTAATTAAATAAGGCTTAGTTTAGGAAGGGAAGATAATTATCTTTATAAATATTATAACTTTTTTATTAAAAATTATTAATTTTATAAAGGGAGATTACTTTAAAAGTTCTATTATATAGATCTTGAGTTTCTTTTAAACCTTTCTCGGAAGATAAGCCTTAATTTAATAAAATAATAAGGTCTCTAACTTTAATAAGGTTTCGTTAGAATTAAAAGGATTTTATTATATTATAAAAGCCTTTAAAAATCGATTTAAATTAGACGGAGCTATAGTAATAAAGAAGTCTTTAATTACGAGATTTTAATTAAAAGATTTGTCGGACGATCTTAATACTTTAGAACGCTTCTTTAATTAAATAATTAAATATATTAAAATTATAAAATCTTTAATACTTAATAATAAAAACGCGGTCGGTATTTTATAATAAGTTTATATTTAAATTAATATAGAAATCCAGCGATTTCTATACTTTTTTAAGGATAATAATATAATCGTCTTATATATAGCTAAAGTTGGCGAAGTACGTAATATTTTAAACTTATATATTAAATAATAATTAAAGGGCCGAAATCGGTAAATATAAAATATTATTTAAACCTATATTAAACTTAGGTTAATCGATAAATATATAATTAAAGAAAACTTCGCTAAATTTTAATATAAAAGATATAATAAATATATAAAAAAGAAGGAATGTCGATAAAATAAAGTTTAATTATAAGATAATCCTAATAAGGATTATAGAAGAAAGAAGGACTTTAAGAAGAACGATAATTTTAAGAAGTCCGACTATAAATATAATAAAAGTAATAAGGATAATAAGAAAATTAATTTTATATATAATAATTTATCCTTTACTTTTAATTTATTAGACTTATCGTTAGATAAGGAATTTAAATATGAATCCTTTTATTTTTATTTAATCTTTAATTAAAATATAATTTATAAGAAATATTATAGATACGACTTTATTAACCCGGTATAAAAACGATTATATAAAAAAAAGTATAATAGTATTAAGAAAAAGCTTAAATCCTTAATTTCTATATAAGAACGACGTACTTATAATTATTACGATTATGTATTTATATTATATAATTTAATATTTAAATATATTAAAGATTATAATAAAGCTTATAATTATAAATAGTTTATATTAAAGGAAAGATATACCTCTTATTATTTTAATAATGAAATTTATTTAATTAATATTAAGAAGTTCCTTATTTAAAATAGGATTCCCGATATTAATTGTAATATAATAGAGTTAAGCGAAGATATTATAAGCTTTATATATTTTAAGGTTAATACTTATATAATATAGGATAGTCCTATTTCTATATATATTTATTTTAATATTAATGTTAGTCCGAATTTAATAAATAGAAAGTTCCTTTATTATATAAAATACTTTATAATTTTTAAAAAAACTAAAATTAAAACCGTAGTTAAAAAACGAATTAAAATAATTAAATAGGTTACGTTTATTATCTATATAGAAAGATATAATAACGATAATTAACCTATATTCCAGAGGTTTATTAAAAGCGGATAAGTAATTAATAACCTTAAGCTTAATATTTTAATTAGTATTCAAGCCTTTAAACCCTTTAGAATTAATATTAACTTTAATACCGATATTATTTTATTCCTGAAATATAAATTTAATATATATTTTAAAATTATTTTATACGGATAGCTATATATTAAAAAGGTAATAACGTAGAAGAAAATAACTTTTTTATTTAGAGAATTTATTTTTATAATTATAAATTATAAACTTTTATCTAAAAGATATAATTTCTGCTTTTATTTCTAAAACGCGAGCGTTATAAATATTTTAATAAACGTAAAAATAATTAAAGTTATAATAATATAAAATAATATTAAGAAACCGGTTATAATTAATAAGAAAATTAAAATTAATTAAATATAAAAGAATTAAAATATTAATTATATAAAGAATTTTTAAAAAAAGGGATTTAAATTATTTACCGTTATAATAGGAATCGTTATAAATATAATTACCGGAAGTCCGGGAGATATTCTTATAATTATTATAATAAATATGCCCGGGATTATCCCGAATACGCCCGGGATTATCTTAGAAATACCCGGGAATATCTTAATAAATACTCGACCTTATATCGATTTAAATATAAAGTTTATTTTAATCCCGGAATTTTAAAAAATCGTTAATAATTAAATTAAAATTAATCCTATTTTAAATAACGATACCCCTTTAGCTATTCTTTTACTTAATTAAGTCTTTAACTTAATATTTAAATTTTATAAAAATAAAAGAATTCCAGCTCCTAATAAATCTTATATTCCGATTTTAAATAAATTAAAGTTAAATAAGTCTTATTTGATATTAAGAATTAAAAGATTAATAAAAATTTTAGAAATTATAATTAAGGAAGGTATATATATTTATATTAACGATTAATCGTATATAAAGAAATTTATAAAGATAATTAATAATTATTTTAATATATAAAAGGATTAAAGTATAATTAAAGTCTTTAAGGAATAATAAATAAAGATTCCTTTAATTAATAGTTAATAAAATAAGAAGTTTAATAATTAAAATTATCCGTTAAATATTAAAGATAAGAAAGTTCTTAATAATATTTATAATACCTTTTATAATAAAGGATATATAAAATAAGTAAACGAACCGACCTTATTCGCGATACCGTTTTTTATTATATAGCGATAAGTTAAAGGCGAGGAAAAGGTAAAAGCTATTATAGATTTAAGATTTTTAAATAACGTAGTAATCCTTAATAATTATTTATTACCGTTATAATTAAAAATAGTTACTTATCTTTAAGGTAAATACTTTATTATTATAATTGATACGATAGCTTTCTTTTATTAATTTTTTATTTATTTAAATTATTAAGATAGATTTACTTTTATAAATCTATAAGGAATAGAGAGATCTACGGTAGTATTAATAGGCTTTAGGAATATACCTATTTATATTTAATAATTTATAAATAATATTTTTAAGGAATTTGATAATTTTTATAAAGTTTTTATTAATAATATTATTTATTCGGAAATTATAAAGGAATACCTTAAGCATCTAAAAAAGGTCTTTAGCCTTTTTAACGATAAAAATATCTTAATTAGCTCTAAAAAGTCGTTTATTAGTTACCTTTTAATAGAACTATTTAATTTTAAGGTAGATGCCTTAGGATTAGGAATAATTAAGGAAAGGGTCGCTGCTTATTATTAATTATTATTTCTTGTTAATTTTAAGTTATTCGAATAATATATCGGCAATTCTAAATTCCTTCGTTATTTAATACCCTATTATACCTAAATTATTAAGCTATTATAAAAGAGAAAGGTATCTTTTTTAATAAAAGGATATAAATAAAAACAAGTTATTATTAGAAATATAGGTAAACGGATAGTTTATTATAAATTAATTAAATTTAAGCCTATAGATATTAAATATATATCCTTTAAAGGAATATAGGCTTTTATTTATAATAGAGTAGCTATATTTTATTATAATCCTAGTTAAACCCTTTTTATCCAATTCGATAGTTCGTTTAAACGAGGATTCGGGGTAATAGTTTTTTATTTTAAAGACGGAGTTAAATAGTAGCCTGATATTTTAATTATAGGAATTTTAATTAAACCTATTATATATTTTAATTAATACTTATTTTAACTTAAAATAAAATATAAACTTTTAGAACTCGAAATTATATACCTAATATAAGTAGTTAAGAGATTATAAATAATAATTTAATTAAATTAAATACTTATTATTATCCTTACTAATTATTTAGCTACGAAAGGTATTTATAAAGCTATAAGTTTAAATATAATAAGTACCGACCGATCTAATAAGAAATTAATTAATATTTCGATCTACCTCTCGTAATATAGATTCTAAATATATTATATAGTTAGTAAGATTAATTTTATCTTTAATATTTTTAATAAATTAAAGGTAATTTAAGATACCGATAAATATATTAATAAACCCGTTGTTCTAAATAAAGTTTAATTTATAATCGATAACGTTAATTATATATAAATTGAAGCTATTATTAATAACGAAATAAGATAGAAGTTTTTAGATGGATATAAGATTAATACTCGTTTAACCTTTATTTTTAAAGATTTTAAATATTTAATTAACGTTAATAAGGTCGTTAATAATTTTTCTTACCCCGGGTACCTTTTTGAGATTAAAGAGAAACTTTTATATTATATCGATTATTTAGGAATATATCGACTTTATATTCCTTATATCTTAATACGAGACTTCTTAGTTATAACCTATAATAATAAATATTATTTTAGTTTAAAATAAATATTAAAAAATCTTAATACTTTTGCGATTAAAGGTAAGAAGAGATTAGTAAAAGATTATATCGCGTACTATTTTAGCTATAATATTAATTAAATTAATTAATAATTGGGAATAGGTAATTATAAACTTATTTATAATAAAAACCTTTTATTTATATATATAATTATAATAGACTTTATTTTAATTCTTTTATTAATAAGCTTTAAAGGAATACTTTAATAGTTAAAAAGTAATAAAACCTATTACGATATATATAATTATATAATAACGGTTTCTTATCTTATATTAAAACGGATTATATTAATCTTAGGATATAAGAAGTATACCGTTAAGGATTAGGTTATTACTTTTATTATTTAGTTTATATTAATAGATTAGGGAATTCTTTATAGAATTATCTCCGACCGAGATTTTAAATTTATTAATAATTTCTAATAAGGTATTTAAGAAAAATTAAATACTCGATTATTAATAATAACCGCTTAACATTTTTAAATAAATAGATTATCGGAATAAAAGAATTAAGATATTAAAATTACTATTCGATATTATTACTTTATATATCTTAATCGTGAATGGATCGATATATTTCTAGTATTTTAATAGAATATAAATAGCGCTTATAACCGAATAACTAAATCGACGCCTTATTAGTAATTATTTAGTTTTAAGTTATTAGGACCCCTCGATTTAGTTATAAATATTAATATTATTAATAAGGTATTTAAGAATATTCGTTTTATAAAAGAATATTTTAAATAAAACGTACGATTAGCTATAGATTTCGTAGTTATAAATATAAAAAAATAATATAATTTTAAGTATTAAAATATTTAATTTAAGGAAAGTAATAAAGTCTATCTCTATTTTTATAAAGGTTATTATTTTCTTAGGAAACTTTTAAAGAAATTATTATAATAACGGTTTAGATTTTAAATAATAATTAAGAAAGTTAATAATTTAGTATATAAATTAGATTTTCCGGAAGGAAATTTTATTTATCCTATAATATTAATTAAATACTTAATACCTATTCCTAAAAGTAATAATCCTTTCTATCGTTTATACTCTCCTTCTAATCCCGTTAATATAGATTAATTCGGATATAAATCTAATAATAATATTTTATAATATAAAATTAAAATTATTAAAGATTGTCGATTTAATTACGAGAAGGACGGATATAAATATTTAATAAAGTAAAAAGGTTTTAATAAATAATATAATATCTGGAGAAGAGAAGATATTTTAAATAGTTTTAAAGAGATAATTAAAGAATATTAATAACGTAAAAGTGGTCGATTATTACGAATTCTACGTAAAGGAAAGACCGATAAATAATTAATTATATTAAAACGGAAGCTAAGAAGATTACGAAAGATTTAATATAAAAATAATTAATTAATCGCTTTTATACCGATTATATTTATTCTTAAACTTATTATACCTATTCCGTTTAAATCTATTATTTAATCGGTTATAGAACTTATTTTTAAAAAATTAAAGGAAGTTTTTAAATAAAGAAAAGGAAGGCCTCTTAAATTAAAGAATAAAAAATAAAAAATCTTCTTATTATTATAATTAATTTATATTATAGTATATTTAAATTAATATTATATATTCTATATTATAATATATTCCAATAATATATTAAATAGATTAAATAGATATAGAGGATTACCGAGGACGGTAAAGATCTTTTTCCGGCCCGGTAATTTAATAGACCCTATTAAGGGGTTTATTAAGGAAGGCTTAATTAACCCGTTATTCCTAAATAAGAAAGCGGTTAACCTAAGTATTAATAGCTAGCCTCCCCTACTTAAAAGGCCTTAGCCGATTTAGGTAGATGGAGCCCTTTTCTTTCCTATTCTATCTTTATATTAATCTATTATTTAAGTTATTCTTATCCGGTCCCTTTAAAACTCCTTCCTTAATATTATATATTATTTTATAATTCCTCGCTTAAATATTATTATTATTTTAAATATTATTATCTTTATTATTTAAATTTTTATTTTCGTTATCCGAGTTTTTATCTTTATTATCTTTATCTTTATCCTTATTTATAGCGTTATTATTATCGTTATTATTATTATTATTATATTAAATAACCGATTAAATAATTGAAGGAATATATCGGGAGCTATATAATTTTTAAATATATATTATATATTAATTCTTTAAATAGTTATTAAAACGATAATAATTACGGAATAGATAAATATTTTATACATATTTATTAATATAATTATAATTTATTATTTTACGGGAAGTAATAAAAAATATATAGAGGTAACTTTTATATTAAATAATTTATATAATAATTAATTTAAAAGATTTAAAAAGTTTAACATAAATATTAATATTATAATTATTTATTATAATGTTTTATTTTCTGTTATTCTATTATATAATTATTAATATATAAAAACTATATTAATAAGGAATAGGATAATTATATATTTATAACGATATTATAAAGGAAAATATAATTAATTATAAAACCGGTCGGTAATTATATTTAATAGTAGGAGTTATCGTAATTAATAATATTCTACGGTTTAAAGTACGGAATATATAAACTAATTGATTAAATATTTATTATAATTATTATATAAAAGAGAAGTTATATAAAAGGAAGTGGATAATTAGAATAAGAGAGTTAAAGGTTAGGATATTATATAATTAAATTATAATAGAGGAGGTGAATAATTATAAGAAGAAAAAAATATTTTATATAGAAATATTAATATTTATATATATTTTTTAAAAAGGGATTGTAAGGTTATTAATTATATATGATATTATTTTAAATTAAATAATTACCTTTTTCGGTTATACGGTAAATATTATTTTAATATTTATATCAAATAATACATATTAAATTAATTAAATTAATTAAATTAGGAGATTAAATAAACCGATTATAACTTAAATAAACATACCTTTTTTATATAAAATATGTATAACTTAACTTATATAAAGGAAGGGACGGAAAGACCGGAGGGACCGAAGGGTTTAATACCTCTATATAATTTAAGAGAATATATTATAAAAAGAAAAAGTTATTAATATTAATATATTTAATTTAAAGGTTAATTATATTTAAAAGGGGGATTATATATACGGAATATATAAATTATTAAATCTTTATATAAAAGGGATTTAAAGATCCCCTTTTTAAATAGAGAGAGTATATTAAATTAATATATTATATTTTATATTACTATTATTATATTATAGTACCAAAGCCTATTTAATAGTGCCCGGAATGTTACGCGCGAGCTCTACGCCTCCTTGCAGATGCGTCAAGGCCTGTTGATAGTTGCCCGCCAGGTTGTCATAACTTATAAACAGGTAACATACCAACAACGTTATGGCTATGGTCTCGACGCTGTCGTCACGGCTTTGTGCCAGCATGAGTTGGATGGCCTTGTTGTAGTGGAATAAGGGCTCTTGTTCTGACACCGACAGCTGGCCGGAATCGCCCTCGTGATAGGTTCGATGAAGCAGCGCCAGGGCAACAGCGGCGTGTCGTACCGATGGGACCGTTTGGGAAAAGAACATGAGCGTCCTGCGCCAGGCCTCGCTCGGGTAGTACTCGTTCAGGCATTGGATGGAGATGAGCTCGAAGAACGACATGGCCTCCGTCTGGGCTGGGGTACCCATGACTGGTAGCACCATGGATGGTCTCAGATTCCGCATAGCCAGGCTGTGGTGGTCCTGGTTGCAGGTTGCTGCTGCAATAGTCCCGGTGTGGATCCGATTATGTTGGCTCGCCGGGACCTCGGTAGCAGTCTCACCAAAACTCGAGACTACATCATAGCCGTCACAAGTCCGTCCCGTAGACTGGCACTTCAAGCATGCAGGTCGAGCTTCGTCGCATTTGACCCGCCGTATTCTTCAATGTTGCCAGTGAGTCTCAACTTGTCCAAAATGTAATGGCAGCGGCGCGCCAGGTAAAGACTTACTTGCAAGTTTTGCAGCCCAGTCTTGATTTTGGGTTCCATTTGCGAGGTCTCTTCCTCCAGCCTTGACTCGCGGGTTTGTCGTCATCTTTGACTCCGGCCATTGTTGAGACAAGAAACAGGAGACGACCGCTAGAGCATTCGATACCTTCTGGGCGAGTGCCTGCAGCAAAAATGAGTTGCACAGAAAGTTTGAGGAATCAGCATCTGCTATTCGTCTGTTAGTAGAATATCACCAGTGGAGAACGTCGTTGCTCAAGACTTGAACGCGGGAAGTTGAGCAGGCAGAGACAAATAATAGGATGGAGGCTTTAAAGAACCACGCTAAGAAGATAGCGCTTACCACTTGAGTGTGAATGGTGCCCATTGATTGGCCGGCTCGTTTAAGTGGATATGAGGGCTATGGATAGTCCCCGACTAACAACAAGATGACGACAGGTGGCTTAGCATTCGAACGAGCTTGAGGATCCTAGCTGCATGCATAGTTAGTATATATCCCCTTGGCCGCTGAGTACTGCAATAAGAGTGGAGACACATGGCGGCTGAGGAGTCGTCCAGCAATTGGCTATTCGTTCGTTCGTATAAGCTGAGCAACAAAGGTTACGCTATTACGCGTACTTTCACAATTGACAATAACGAAGAGGCATTTGGTAATAAGAAAAAGCGGCGGTAAAGAAGATCTCAGGACCTATAAGTAGTGCTACGATATTCTGCAATGAGGAGTGAAATGGTTTTACAGTAAAAGTGAGACGTCAAAAGCGCCATCAAAAGATATCTTGTCAGCCAAAATGAAGCAATTTGCCACCACTCTCGTCCTCCTAGCAGGTTTCGCATGCAGAGCCGATTGCCGGGACAATTCCAGCATGGTCCACGACTTTGATGCTGTGAGTATCTTGGTCTTTGCTGAACCCTAATATCATTGTCTTTGCCCATCAGCTCTTCTGACATAGCGTGCCGTGTAATTAGATTAAGTCATCGGCCGAGCTCACCTGGACACCGTGTTTCGACGATTTTACCTGCTCCAGGCTTCAAGTTCCTCTCGACTATTCGAACCAGAGCCTCGGCACCGCATCCATCGCTTTTATGAAATGGGCCGGGAAGAATGCCACGGCCGATTCTCAGAGCTTTGTCATCATCCCCGGTAAAAGACCCCCTCCAAACCATCCTGACTTCACACACAAAACCAAAGCTGACGCTACTACACCAGGCGGCCCGGGTGGCTCGAGCATCGACCAACTACAGGCCTACAAAGATAGGCTCGGGAGCATGTTTGGCGACACGTACAACTTCGTCGCCTTTGACCCCCGAGGCGTGGGCAGAAGCGGCCCGCGCCTCGACTGCTTCCGAAACAATACCCAAGCACGCAAGGCCTTTAACCGCGCCCATTATACGGGCGCGACCAACACATCCGCTGCTTCGCTCGAGGAACAATACTACTCGGCCGCCATCTACGGCGAGTGGTGCGACGAGGCGGTGAAGACGGACTCGCCGTACGGGTACTACGTCACCACTCCGGCGGCGGCTCGCGACCTGCTCCGCTTCGTCGAGGCCGAGGCGGAGCTGGCCGGCCGATCGGATTCGCCTCCTTCCCAAGCCAAGCTGTGGGGCTTCGGCCAGAGCTACGGGACCGTCATCGGCACCACCTTTGCGTCCATGTTTCCTGACCGCGTGGGCAGGCTGGTGCTCGAGAGCGTCATGGACGTGGACCAGTACTACGCCAACGACTGGCGGAGCAACTTTGTCAACTCGGATGAGGCATTTGCGCAGCTGCCGCTTCTGTGCCATGCCGCAGGCCCCGATCGGTGTTCGTTCTGGGGACCTACGCCGGAGAACATCACGGCCCGGATGGACGGCATCATTGAGAGGATCAAGGGCCACCCCGTCCCGGTCAGCGGTATCGACGGCCGGTCGCTGCCGGGGCTGGCCACGTACTCGGATCTCAAATACTTTCTCGCAGACGGCATCTATGAGCCGCTGAAGTCCTTCCCCATCATGGCCGACGTATTTGCGCAGCTGGAGAAGGGCAATGCGTCTGCGCTCGTAGACAGGGTGGAAAGGATGTATCTCGGCGCCGACGACGACGGGGGCGTCGTCATCCGGTGCGCGGACTCGTCCCGGGCCAACAAGCTTACGACGATGGAGGGGTGGAAACACTACATCCAGGACGCCGTTTCCAGTAGCAAGTATATTGGCGACATTTTCCCTGTTTGGGCGAGAACCATTCTTTGCAGGTCAATTCACGCACAGCTGCCTGATAGCATGATGATCCAGGGTACGATTTCCTTTCTCGCTACTGTTCGATCATTTCCCTCTCCTGTACAATGCAGCCTTCCCTCGATGATCAATCTAACCCTCCTACACAGGTCCAGTCACCGGAATTGGAAAACCCGTGTCTTTCCCGATCCTATTCACAGGCAATACTATCGATCCAGTCGCGCCTGCGGTTAAGTATGTTCTCCAATAACCAAGCCACCCACTGCCTAACAATGCTCATTTCACTGACTCGTCCCAGTGCTCGAAAGATGTCCTCCCGGTTCCCAGGATCGGTAGTGCTCCTGCAGGAAGCCGTTGGTGTAAGTCCTCTCCACAACCAAATCACCAATCCGCCGTCACAATCTTTTCCGAGAAACGAACGCTCCTGGCTAATATCGTCGATTATTGCCCTCGAATGCAGCACCCCGTAACCAGGGAGGGAGGATCCCCTTGTTACTATGGACACATTCATGAATACCTTCAAGGCCGGGTTCCGCCCGCCAACATCACTTGCCCGCGGCAGTATGTACCGTTTATTGACGGGCCCCTCGGGTTTTGATTAAGCTGTGAAAGATATGACAGTATGTAGCTAGTGTGGTTTGCCACTCAGCCGGACATAAGATCAGACACCCTTTCGTGCCCCCCCCTCTCTCGCGCACCCCCTCAAAGCTATAACCCTTTAACTTTAATAATAAATATAAAATAAATAAAATAAATATAAATAAGCTATAACCTGTTAATTATATATTTTTATCTTAAGTTTAAATTAATTAGATAAGAAAAGTTAAATATTACATTATAAAGAAATTATAATAACTTTTATAATAATATAATATAATATTAATAAATATTATTAATTTTAAAATAATATTATAAAATTATATTATAATTAAAAATAAAAATATATAATAAATTACATTTATTTGGTATTTTATTAAGCTTCTTATAATTAAAATAAATAATAAAAAGTAAATAGAAGGTTATATAAAGTAGTAATAATTCTGTACTAAAATAAATAAGTATCTTAAAAGTAAGTTAAAAAATTAAAGCTTTTAATAATAATAGATAATAAGTGTTAAGCCCCTTTTTATTATAGCTATCGACCCTAATTACTTATTATCCCCTATGATATAGGATTTATAATAAACCCGGGTCTCGCGATAATATTATATTTAAATATTAAGAAAGGAATTATTTATTCGCGTTATATAGATTTAAAATCTATCGGAGATTATTTATATTTAGGTAATAAAGTTTTTAAAGTTAGGGTATAGAAATACCGATTCTGCGTAAGTTATAAGAGAAAGCTTTTATATATAAGTATAAAATTTCGAAATAGACGTTTTTTAAGATTTATAATATTTCTCCTTCTTATTTTATATAAATATATATCTATATTTATTATTATCCTTTATTTAATTTTATACCTTTATATATTATTAAATATATATACGATTATTTAAATCTTAATATTTATCGATATATATTATATCGTACGCGTTAATAGAGAGTACCTCGGGTAATTCCGAGGAGGCCGGTATTATTATATCGGTAATTATTAGATTTAAATTTTTTAAAATAAACCGCTTTTATAATTGGAAAATCGCGAATACTTTAAATAAACTCGACTCCGAAATATTAAAGATTATGTAAGGTAATTTATTTCGTAATTTATTATAATATATAACTCTTTATATATACGATTTATATATTGAATTTAAGGCGTATAGCGGTAAAAAACGTTACGAAAATTATTAAATGGCGGAAAGTATATTTATACGCTTATAAAACGGGAAAGAGGCCCCGGAGGACGCGAAACTTCTATACGTTTACGATAAACGCCGGTATAATAAAATCGCGGGATAGTTATCCTCGAAGGGCCGGTATCGATAAACGGGAGTTAATATTAAAAGGGGGGCGAATTGCGGTTAACGAATAATCTTTTAATTAGATAAGTTATTATTAATTAAATTATTCGTTAATTATTATATAATTAATTAATTTACGACTATATACTTGCTTATTTAGTTTATCGAATTAAAAGTAAGGGTTTTATATAAATTCTCTTTTCATAAGATAATTAATAAATTAACGTCCTCCGTAGGACGGTAATAAATTAGATTGATAATATAGTATTAGAAAGAAATAAAGAAAATAAATTAATAAAATATAACGTGGTTTACTACCTCGCGGATTATATTATCTCGCGGACTACTCTTTTTATTTTTTAATACTTTTATATAAATTAATTTAATTATAACGCTTTAAATTAATTTAAATTATTCGCTATCCGATTTATTATTCGATTTTATATCTTTTTTATAGGTTCACGTATTATAACCTATTTTATCGTAAATACCGTAGCGCCTATTACTCGTTACGCGCCGCTTTAATAAATTATTATTTTTACCTTTATCGGTTATAGGACGCTTCCCTTTTACTTTCTTATTTTATAATTATTAAGATTCTTTAATAATAAAGGCTCCTTTAAATTAAATACGTAATTTTCTAACCCTTTAGCGCTTTAAAAGGATTAAATTAACCGCCTTTAAAGTCCGTACCCGTTTACGTAAAATCGTAATTTCGTATATTATTAGCTTTATATATTTAATTAATTTATTTATAATATTTAAAATTAGCGTTAAAGAGCTTCCTTAATAATTAAAGATCTTATTTTTAATAAAAATAAAGTATTTCGTCGTTTATTAAAGGTTAAAAGGCGTTAAAGGGTTATAAATATTAGCGGTCCTTAAACATAATAACTCCGGTATAAGCGTCCGAATTTATATATTTAATTTATTAATTACTTTATTTAAATTATAGGGTATTAAATTAAATACGTTAAATCTAGATTTAATATTATATTTTATAAAAATAATGAAATACGCGGCCTTAAAAGTAATAAAGAATTCGAGCTTTATAATATAATTTATCGAGGCTTTTATAAATAACTCGATTTCTTTCGAATATATACGCTTTAACGGCGAATAAAATATAATATTTAATAATTAAAGTAGGTAAAATAAATAGGGAGGTATATTAAATATAATAATGCCGTTATCCTTATAATATACCTCGAATTTAATTAAAATATAGCTTTCGTAACCGTTAATAATTAAGAAGCGATAATAACTTATTACTCGCGCTTTAATATATTTATTAAAATGTTTAATTTAATTTAAGCCCGTTTTATTATCGGTTTAACCGTTAAAGGTCGGTTTAATTACTTAATTACCCGATAAATTATATTCGCATGCTTAATTCACGAGGTAATATTAACCTTAAATAATTAAGAATGGCGGAATATATTAGTTTTATAAATTAATATATTTTATTATTTTTAATTATTCCCGATTATTAGGTTAAACCGTTTTCGCCTTCTTACGCCGATTAGCGCGTATTACGACGTATATTAAATTAATAACGCTTATTATAAAATTAGTTTTATTAAAATTCTATATATCTTTATTTAAAATACCGTATTTAGCTTTCGTATTTATTATTAATATAAATTAACCAGAAATAACTTTTATATCTTTATAAAAAGCCTTTTAATAATTATATTTCCGATTTATTTTAATTTTAAAGCCTGGATTACGGTCGATAAAGCGTTTAACTTAATATTTATCGACATACTTATTACTACGCGTTCCCGTAAGAAAATTAATTATATTTTCTATATTAACGATATTAGGAGATATTCCTTAGATATTTAAATCGATTATATACTTTTATAATACCTCCTTTTTAATAAAATTTAATTTATATTATCGTTATTAGATTTCACGTTATAGGGTTCGGTTATTAATTTAATAATATAAAATTATATAAAGGACGTCGTATACTTTCGTAATAATTCTTTCGCTTAAAGGATCTATTAAATTTTACGTTATTTAAATTATTAAAACGATTCGATCTTCTTTAAATTAATTAAGTATTATAATTATAGAATTATTATATATTAAAGTTTAATTAAGCTATAGAATTAAAAAAGTAGTCCGCGAGGTAATATAATCCGTAAGGTAGTAAACCACGTTATTTATTTTTTAGTATTTTATTTTTATTACTTATATTATATTAAAAGTAAATAAAGTTTAAAAAACTATTTTAAAATAAAATAAAATAGAAATAAATAATGTTGTTATATATTTATATTATTTAAAAGTAAAATAAAAAGAGTAGTATTTATTTAAAATATATATTTATAATTATATAATTTTAAATTTATTATATATTTTAATAAAAATAAGGATATAATAAAATAAAATAATTAATTATAATTTTAAATAAAATTATAGAAATATAAAACCTTTATTAAACAAAACCCTATATTTATATAAATTAATATATTTTAAATTAAGTTTTAAAGAAAAACTTAAAATTATTTAAAATATTAATTATAACCTTTCTTTATAACGTAGTTTATAAACGAAATAACTATATAAGCGAATTAATTACTTTTTAATATTTTATATAAAAAAGTATAAATTAATTCTATTATAACGTATTTAATATATTAAAATTAATCGGAATCCTTATTTCTAGATATATCTATATTATTTTAATAGGTACGTATATTATACCCGGGCTCCCCGTAGATTCTATAATATCGCGGGCGCGTTTTAAGCTTTTTTATATAATTATTATTCTAACACGATTTATTTTATAATTATTTATTAATATTTCTTTAAAATTATAAATTTATTTTAATTTATATATAAAATAATCCTTTATTTTATAACCGTTTCTTTTTTATATAATAGCGTTAATTAAATATTTTATTTATCTCTTATAATACGGTTACTTTACCTTTTAATAAAGCGAGCCGGTATATTATTTATATTATATTTTTCGCGATTTAATTAACTTTAATAAAAATTAATATTAAAAAGCTATTTTAATATCGCGTAATTCGATTCCTAATATATTCGGTTTAAGATTAGGCTTTAATTACGTTATTTAAGGTCTTTAATTCCTAAGGTATAAGTAGGCTGAAAAAGGTCGTTAGCGGCGTCGGTATATATAGTTTTATATTTAATTATAAAATAATAAATTTCGGATTATATAGTATAAGTCCTATCCTTCGGAAACCTCTTTAAATATTTAAAATAATAAAAGTCGTTTAAAATATTTTTAAAAATGTTAATAAGAAGTCCTCCTTTAAAATATAGGTAATATATACTTATATAAAACCCTCGATTTCTTTTTTTATATAACTTTTTTAATATATAAAAATAATTAATATTAAAAGGTTAGAATTTATATAATAAATAAAAAGGTATATAAAATATAATAATTAAGTTCTTTTTATAATAAAGTTTAAAAGCTATTAAATAATAATTTTTATAATTATTTAGGATTAATAGGCGATAAATACTTTTTTTATAAAACTTTATATATTTATTAAAGTACCGAATTTAATTTTCGCCTCTTTTATTTATAATTTAGCCGTTTTTAATAATTATAATTACCTAATCCTTCGATAATAAATTATTTTTATATTAAGAAGAGAGGTATATTTTTCCGATAAATATAATATATAGAAGGATAATATAACCGGACGATCTAATACTTTAAATAATTATAACCTATTTCCGGTTCCTTTATTATATTATTTTAAACTTTCCGCGTTAATTAGAGGTAATAATAATTATTTTAAATAAGATTTAATTTATAAAAAAGCTAGTTTTATTGAAATTATAAATATCCTCCTTTTAAATTTTATATTTATAAATTATATTTTATATAAAGGTAAATTATATATAATATATATCGGAATCTTTATAAAGGACTCTTTAATAATTAATTTTTTAATTAAAACGCGTCCGGAGGTTTAATTATCGTTATACGAAATTAAAGGCTTAATTAACGCTAATATATCTCGCGTCGTATTAACGGAATAGTCGATTCGTTATATTTTTAACGTTATTTATCTAGGGAGGAAATAATTACGAATTTAATTTAATTATATATTATATAATTATATCTTTTTCGGAATCTATTAATTTCCGAGAATTAGCGGATATTTTACGTTTTATAGGAATACCGAGTTATCGGTTACGAAGGGTTATATAAAGGACTTTATATATTCGAGTTATACGTTAGAGACTTAATTTTAGGTTATTCTTAAGCGTTTAAAGCGTTAGAATTATTTACTTTTCTTTTTAAATATTAATTATAATAAGTAATAAAGGAATTAAATTATAAAAGTTATTTATACGAAATTTAACGAAAGTAGTTAATTTATTTATATAGTTATTTCGTTTATAGGCTACGTTATATTTTCTATATATAAAAAATATTTATTATTTTATTTAATAAAATAAAATTTATTTTTAAATTTAACTTTTAATATTAATTATAAGTTTAAATAAAATAATTAAATTAATAAAAAGAATTTAAAAAGGTATTGTATTTAAATTATTATATTTTATATTTATTAAATTTACCTAAGATCAAGCACCCTCTCGCGCCCCCCCTTCACGCACCCCTTTAAATATTAAATAAAAAAAATAATAATATAATAATAGATTAATTAATTAATTAATATATATTATATTTTTAAAGCTAATTTAACGTGTAATTATATTAATTAATTCCTATACCTTATTAACGTAATTTTAATTAATTTCTATTACCTTAACGGCGTTCTTACGAGCCTTTTTTCTCGGCCGGCCCTCGTTAACGTCCCTCTTAACGCGATATATATCTATTAAATAAATAAACCCTTTATTAAAGTCCTTATCGACTTTACGCCTTTTTTAAACCTTTATTTTCTTTAAATCTATTTTTAAACCGGCTTTCTCCTATTCTAACTAAGCGATTCGAGTCGTTAAAATATTAATGGTTTTACTGAATTTCGACTATAATAACCTCTTAATCGGATCACCGGTAATAAACTCCTCCTCGAATACCGCTAAACTTAAATTTTTTATTTATTAGCTCGTCCGAGGTATCTTTATCTTTTTAAGCTTTAATTCCTTCGAATACCGGGCTTCCTCCTTCTTTAAAGCTCGATTAATAACCCGGAGTGTAATAGACCTCCGATATCGGTTATTTATAAACCTCTGGATATTAATAGGATATAAACTAATAATCTCTTACCTTTTAATAATATTTTTAAAATTAAGGCTAATCTTATGAACATTAACCTAAATTTAAAGGAAGTCCCCCTTCTATATATAATTATTATTATTTATAATATAAATTAAATTTAATTCTCTCTTATACCGAGCTTTAAAAATTATAAAATAACTATAATTTAAAGATTAAAAGATATAATTATTATATAAAAATAAATAAAGGAGCTAAACTTTAACTTTTAAAACCGTTAATATAAAGGTATTATTAATATAATTACTGTAATTATTAAATATAAAGAGGCGCTATTAAAAAGGGTCCTCCGGTTAAGTTTAAAGTATAAAGATTTTTTTAACTATTTTAAAGTAATAGGTTTAAAAATCTACCCTTTAAATAACGCTTTAAAAGCCTAACCTTTATACTTTTAATTAATTTTATCCTCCTCCTCCGGGAATTATTATTATTAAACCGATTACCCTTTAAAAATAATTAAAAGGGGGAGGGTTAGGCTGGTAATATTAATAACCTTTAATACCGTTATTTACTTATAATTAACCGGGGTATTAATTATAATATTTTTAACCCCGGCCGGTCTAATTATTATACCCCTTTTATTAATAGCTATTAAGGCTTTAACTTTATCGGTATTAAACCTAAAGCGAGGGGGGATTAACGAAATCCTTTTATTAATATATCGGTTAAAGAATACCCGTACGGCCTCGTTTAAAGTATATTAAAAATGTTAAAAGTTTAATATAATAACTTGTATTGATTTAATTATTAAATAGCGCCTTAAAAATCGGTAAATCTAATACTTTCTAAACCGATATATAAAGCCTTTCGTAAAAAGCATTTATTATATATATATTTAAAATAACCGGTATAAAGGAGCGTACCTTAAACTGGCCTAAAAGAGGGCCTATTTTATTAAAAAACTCTCTTTAATAGGGGTAAACAATTATATTACCTTATACTTCTCTTTCTTACTCGGGTACCCTTTAATCCGATAACCTAAGGTACGTTTATTAATATTATTCTCTTTAACGGCCTTTTTAAACGAACCGCCCGTTAGGACGTCTCGGATAGCTTACGCGATACGATTTTCTTTTATTATATTAATAATATTAAAAAGAGGAGAAAAAGAGGTTTAATTTAATATACTTTATAAAAAAAGAAGAGCCGATTAACCCCCTTTATATATTAATATTGTTATTTAAGGGTTATTCTTTCGTTTAATTTAAGGGGGGTGCGTGAAAGGGGGGGGCGCGAGAGGGTGCTTGATCTTATATTTAATAATAAATCAGAATAAATTAATTTAAACCTTTATTTTAAAATAATAAAGAATATATATTAATAATAACCTTATATATATTATAATTTAATAATAAACCTTTGAATTTAAATTCCTTTAATTAATTATAAAATATATATTTAAATATAATTTATATATATAATAAAGAAAAGAAAAGAAAATATTAAAAAATAACAAAAACTTTTAAATTAAATTTAATATTTTTATCTTTTTACTCCGCGATGTGTAATCTCCGTTGAATAACGAGGTGCTGGAGGTTCTAGCTCATTCTATGTCGGACCGGTACAGCGGCGTGCACTGCCTGGTTCCAGATCCAGATGCTGGCCCGGAACTGGGGCACGAAAGAGAACATCCTGGGGCCCTGGACCACGTCCCGAGCCGGCATGCAGCTTGCGGTGAAGTTCATGGGCGGGGCGTTGCATAGAGGACAGCAGTTGTTTTGTCGGATAGCCGCGGCGGTAATCGGCAAAGTAGTAAAACGTGCCACTCGCGCATATCTGCATCGACTCCGACAGGTCACACCATCCTCGTGGTATCATGGTTTTACGGGCGGCACAAGTGTGTTGGCACCTAAGCGTGTTATTCCTGCGCCATGTTTCATGGCCAGCGCGACGGTCGGGAGGTAACTTGCATATTGTCCATATCTGAAGGAGGTTATATCGCTTTCCGTCCGTCCGCTTTTTGGGGGTTTACAGAACACATGATATCACACGGGAAGCCATGTTCCACTTTTGGATCGTATCAACTGTGGTCGTCTGCGTATTAATGATGAGCAGTGACTAAATGTACCATGTATATGATGGCTCTTGATGGAATTTGCATTTAGCAATGAAGTACTATCCCCTGCGTAGTCGGCTGTTAGTTACCGGCTAAGTCGCCATCCAAATCACCTGCATCTTGAACACTAATAACTTTTCAGCTTTACCTTCATCCTGAAACCTATCTTCCACCATGCGGCTATCACTTGCCACCACTGTACCTTTATTAGGATACGCAATAGCTGATGGCTTAAGCGCCTCAGAAGCGCGCCCCCGAGGCCTCTTCACGGCCGCACCTCCCCGTCAGACCGGCTCGTTGCCCATGACCCGGAGGAGTCGAGTTCAAGCTTCTTCGTCGTCGTCCGACCATCGCCCGGAAGGCAAGAACACCCAGGACCAGCAGCAGGTCCCCTTCGTCTTCTGCCCGGAGGATTTCGGGTCGCCGCCCAAGGAGTGCGACGCGTGTGGCGGCGACTCGCTCCGGCACGGCGTGTGCAACAACCTGCTCATATCGGGGCCGCAGTCGGACTGGTGCCTGTCGGACGGCATCGGCTGCAGCGGGTATTACTGCCAGTGCACGCACGAGGGGCGGGAGCACAACCCGCTGGTCGCGTTGACGACCGTGGTGGACGGGCAGACGGGGACCGTCACCTACGAGCCCGTAACGCTGTCCAAGTACGCCCAGCTGAGGGCGAGCACGACCGTCACCCTCACCGAGGTAGCCACTTCGACTCAGAGCGGCGGCTCGATTGCCGAGACTGTCTTGGCCGTCGTGTTTCCCGGCGGGTTGGCCTGGCTGGCCATGTGTAGGTCCTGCTATGAGGGGACACATGTAAAACCACATCAGTGAACTGACTGCTGTTGTTTCATCATGTAGCCGAGAGTGGTGGTGCCGCCGCCATTGTCGCCCTTCACCCGCCCAACGACCCGCCCCAGGAGTCGAAAGAGGATGACGAAACTTGCAAGCCCGAGCCCGAGTGCAAGGACTGCGGTGGTTCGATGAACCTCGTTCAGCTCTGCCGCAGCGGTAACAAGGAGGGTTGCCCCTGCGACGAGAAGCAGAACTGCCCACATGACCCCATGAAATGCTCGGACCAGACATGTGGTGGCGATGTAAGATATAACTGTCTGCTCTTGACTTCGAAACTAACCCGATGGAAACCCCTAGGATGGTCAAGGCCAATGCAATGGTTCGGGCGAGACGAAAGGCTGCCACTGCTGCCCCGACCAAGAGCCCGACTGCACTGCCCAGGAATGCGGCGGCTCGCTGGACGCCGTCTGCTCCTTGGACAAGCTGAAGCAGTGCCGCTGCTACCTGGTCATGTCCGGCGATACGTCCCCGCCGCAGAGGGATCCCCAGGACCCCTCACCCGCCGAGGTCACGTCGATCGCCCAAGACGTCTTCACGGCCATCTGGCACGCGGACCCCCAAAGCGTGCCAGGTTGGCGTAACCCGAAACCCACGAAGACCAGCGGCTCCTCCTCACCCTGGTCCTGCACCGTGACCACCAACACCGACACCACCTTCTTCCCCACCCTGAACTGCTACTGCGACTGCGGCGGCGGCCAGCTGGCCGGCCTCAAGTGGGCCACCGCCGGCACCCGCACATCGTCGTTTTGCCAGACGGCCACCGTCGCCATCCCCCTCGGATTCACGCCCATCACCAAGTCCTACTGCACGGGGACCCCCAGACGACGACGACGACCGAGCCCCCGCCCAAGCCGTCGCGCAAGCCCCCGCCGCCCGAGGACTTTGGTTGCACAAAACCGGACGATTGCGACCCTTTTGGATGCGACGAGAACAATACAAGGCCAAGCTGCAAGGGGGACGTGGACTCGGCTAACCAGTTTTGCGTCTGTGACCAATAAGCGCTCCGGTTGCGGATGGGATGGGATTCGGGATGTTGGGTTTGCCAGGAAGGCGAGAAGGTTTTGTTGAAAATCAAACACACGATACACCGAGGAAATCTCGTAAACCACTTGAATGAATGTATTTAAGCAATACAAAAGCTACTTGTTACTCCGTGTTGTTCATTGCTTCATGTTCCTTGCCGCCGCACTATCGCATCCATTCTTGTTTTCTTTTGTTGTGTGTATTTCTATTGATCCTTGCCTTGTTGGAAAGGACGAAACTCCTACCTCACATGGTGTGAGAGGGGGCCCCAACACATCCATAGCCGAGAACGCATTGACGATGGTCGTGGTAGCGGAACTGCTGCTGCTCATGCTGATGTTGATGCTGCAAGAGGCCAGCCATAGACTCGGCAGCGCTGGCAGTGGGACGTAGTACATGGTGGCCCGAGGTGATGGGCTCTTGGTACCGCGGCGGCACGTAACCTGCCAGACACAGCGGGGGTGGTTCCCAATCGGAGGGAAGCGTGGGGCTCTGCGCTCTCCGGTCCTACTCCTCAAGCTCCTCCTGCGTCATGCAGGGGCAGCCCGCCTGCTCGGTCCCTTCGCGGCAGACGGCGGTCCCCGGCAGGGCCTGGCAGTCGAGGTTGCGACACCACGTGTGCTCGGCGAAGTTGCAGCACGGGCAGCCGGCCAGGATGACAAGGGCCGCATCCTCCTGCTGGCCAAGCCGAACGGCCTCCACATTCCTGCATTCGTAGCCCAGACCATAGCCTCGACACTCGGTCGCCCAGCACGAAATCTTGGGCTGGGTTGGGCACTGCCCGAGCTCGGCTAGCTTCAAGGCTGCTGGTTCGGCTTTGGCTGGGTCATTGGTGCTCTTGATGCCGCCTCCAGCACTGGTCGAGTCGTCGTTGGCTGCGTCCGAACCTGAGACCGCCCAGCCGAGCGTCGCAATGCTTACAAGAGCAATGAGTAATTGACGAATGATCTTCATGGTGGGCTTGGTGGATGGGAAACTTAGAGATGTCCTACGCAAACTGAATGAATTCCGCTAGAAATAGACGTGCAAACGGTGTGGCGCATGTGTTTGCGTTGTGAGCGACGCGGTTGCTCTTGTCTGTTACCGATTCAATCAATTGACGTCAGCCCCCAATCTTTGAACATTAGGAGCCTTAGGTAGGTACGCGCTCTCCGTCCGTCTTTGTACCTGTACAAGTACTGCCCCGCAATCAGATACGAAACAAACATGATAAAGAGGACCCAATGTCTGGCCGTCGATTCATCACCAACAAAATACCCGAAGCCTGTAGGCTGGGCGCTCCTGACGCCGTGGGACTCATACACGCCCAGGGCAACTTTGCCTGGCTCGCCCACAATCTCGATGAAGCAGCGGAGGGTGCAAGAGCCCCCCTAAGGATCTTTGGTAGACCTTAAAGCAGACCACCGCTCGTCCACGTCCTTTTGTGTCACTTGTAGCTGCCGGGCTGGAAGGCTTCGCGTGTCTACACTCAGCGGTCAAAAAAGGTTTTACAGCTTAGTAGCACTTTCGAGTTGCCATTTCTGGTGTTGGCCTCTCAATCAATCACCGCAAGAGATGGCGGTATGGAACAGCCAATATAGACATTCCTATTGTTGTGTATGCACTTAGATAAAGGCCTGGGGTGGATTTCTCGCATGCTTACGCGCAAATAATAATCAATACCCTTTTGCTATCAGTCCGCAGAGGGATTAGCTCGGTTGGTTTATTAACACCACTGGTTGCGCTGGCGGCAAATGGGAGACTCGGGATGGGCTTCTTGACCACGTCAGTTGTGTTATATGCGGGCGGATGGTTTTTGCATGATACGGCCGCGCGGTCGTGAGATAGCAAACGTCCGCTGCAGTCGTGTAGCAGCGGTTACTTGCAGGCTGGACGGATCAACGGCCCCCAAAGGATATTCTTGTCACAGAAGATGTGCTCCGGATAATGGCATGGTTTTCGTTGGTGATAGTATAAAGACTGTCGATAGCTGGATTCATTATCTATTTTTAACTCTGGTGAGCCAACACCAAGCACCTTTATGGGAAATACAGTTCATATAGAAGGGGGTATCTGGACCAGGTAGACCTGCTAGGTTTCACGTGTTAGGTATTACGCGAAAGTCTGCAATTCGTTTCAGGCCATTATTCCTTCTCGGGGCCTTTCTTTCTTCAGATATCTGACTCTTGCATGATTCCTATATGACTCCATGATCTCCAAATCCCTTGAGCCGTCGTATTAAGCCACCAGGTCCATGGTGAAACAGTCACTCAAACCCACTCACTGCGCTTTATGATGGGCTCCCTTCACATACTTGTTTCTGGTCTCTGGGTTGCTTATGCACTGGCCGCAGTGAACAGCAACTGCACTAACTCTACGTTAAAAAATATCTTGGCTAATGGAATCTATAAAGCGAAGTGGGTTGCTGAAGGTACGAGTACTGATAGTGATACCTGTTATCGTCTCGATCATCTTCACTGACATATTCCAAGATGCCCTAGATGCCTTGAACGACTTGAGTACGCCAACGAGACGGGCAGCATTCAATCCTCTATTCAAGGATCAGGAAATTTCACAGAGTACACTGTTCTCCTTTCCACCCAGGGTATTGGCTAATATTGCACAACCAGAAGTATATACCAGCATCAAAGACATCGACAGCCTCCCCCTCCAAGTCACCTTCTACTGTGACCGCAAGCACATTGTCCTCCACCCGAGAAAGAACTACTGGTATGACAAAAAGTTTACTTACCAAGACAAAAGGGGTGCTACCCTGACCGCGAAGTATCGACTCAGCAACCCGGGCGACGAAAACCCTTCGTTGCGCAATTCCATAGCGGCCTTAGGTACAGCTTCACCCCTCGAAATGGTGTGAGCGGAAACTAGACTAAAACGAAATTCTCATGGATTTCAGGATACAAAATGCCTCTGGGTAACGACTTTATGGACTGCGTCGGTCAGGCCCACATCTACATCCACCCCGATCATATCGCTATCCCAGCAAATGTACAGGAAGACGATCGGCCTCTCGATGAGGTGAGGATGGGACTGGATGAATACACCACGCTGGATCAAAACCGCCCAGTGAGCGAGACCATCTTTCACGAGGTACGTTGAAGATTCGACAATACAGTCGTTCCTCTTCTATTTCCCCTTCCTTCCTTCTCTTTGGTTTTGGCCGTGACTTACAGGGAGACCTCTCCCCGATGTAGCTCGTGCATGTAGTTGGCGGTCGTAAGCTGTTTCTGTACCGCCCAGAGTCCCGTAGGAGATGGCGACGAGCTAATCGATCCGGGGCAGTCGTCAATGAGAACGGACCTGACATGATGATCACCGACGGGGCTGCTAGGGACGTGTACCTGTTCCGAAAGTGTGTCGAGGTCAACGCCATCCGACCCCTCATTGAACCAACCGGGATTGCAGAATCCTACACCATCCTTGCCAAAGGTAAGCAGACCCCGTTTCCTCTTTCTTACTTACGCCGAAATGCCGAGGGATGGAGGATCATGCAGAAGAAAAACTGCTAACAAAGTTCTTCTCTTTTCTTTTTTATACGGGCAGCTCTCTCCCTCACTCCAATTGCCGGGAAAAATGCGTTCTGGAGTCTAGGCGCTGTCACGAAGCCTGAAGGAGATGAGGATACATTCGCGCCGATTCCCTTGCCATCGTTTGCGAAAGGTGACGGCAAGTGATCTGCGCTCACCTGGGTGGGCTGAGGACAAGGTGGAAGGAGAAGACGCGGTTGAGATTGCAGGTTTGAATCCTTGGGAGTATGTTGACAGAACTTCGAATGAAAGCCCCCCTCTTGGGACCCCTTAGCAGTAGGCTATTGTGCGACTTAAAGAGGGTGATTACAGCACAGCCAGGGCTAACGCAGTGACGGCATGATGGCGAGTTTAGGCCCTTTTGGAGAATGACACTTACTACGTCTGGTACGCTGAATTTCGACCGTATCTAAACGTGATACAGTGAAAAGGGTATATGACGTACATGTGCGCCATTGGTTAGCCGACGTCATGTCCCTTTCGACCCCCTTTCCCAGAACACAACCATCCCCAACCCTAAGATACTCTATACATAACATAACAAAACAGCCAAGACCCCTCATATACGTATTCATGTCTGGCACTTCCGCCTCTCCCACCACCACTACCATAGTTTGGCTCATTACAGGCCATAACTCGAGCCTCGGGGAAATGACTAGCTTTGCAATTACGGCCGAGCGCGGTGATTATGTTGTTTTCATCAGACCTTCCTCCTCTCCATCACATACCCAACTTCCTAAGTCACAACTATAACATTAGAAAACGTGGTTGTTATGTCCCTAGGTCCACCAAGGTCCACCAACACTTTCTGGGGGCGCCTGCTCCCGCTCTTTCACCGAGATTCTGGGCGAGTGAGGTAACGATGCCATAAGCGAGTACGAACGGGTGCCTTGACGACCGGGAGTGCGGCCCTAAGATGCAGCCTTTTTCATTTATTTGTTGGTGATAGCCCGGCATGACGTGGAGATGGGGGCGAAGAATCAAACGCGCTTCCTCCGCGGATCAAGAAGGGGCTTGCAGACCACCCAGGATTCATACACACATAGTCTGCGAAAATAGGCAGGTGGTTTGGTGTTGGTTTGCTTCCGCTCTAAATATTACATGCACAGATACGGTTGGCGAGTTTTCAGTCTCTGGCTCAATCCACCCCCTTTGTCCACGGAAGTCCCAGGTTCTGAGATATAACCAGGTGTGCCGTGAAGTCGTCCCAAGATTAGTCGAGCGCATCTGATTGGTCCCCGGGCTCGAATCCTTCGTGGGGTTGCACACCCTCACTCTATTGGCTGTGCGCCACGACCCGGATTTGGTGCAATATTACAGTTGCCAAACTGGAAAAACCAGGTGACGGCCCCTTCCTGAGGTCGAATCAAAGGCTTTCAATTGGTCCCGACCGTTATGTTTTTCAAAAGTCGGCTTCCCCATAGGATTGTGACTAACGGTGTGACAGATGGCCTAGCCGCGCCGAGCGTGCGTCACTCGTTTGGATCTCTCACCGAAAATCTGACATGATCTGCCAATGTGCAAGTTTCTAGGCCCCTGGACAAACAGTCATACGACGACACTTGAAGAAGAGACCCGCGCATCATGTGCACAGTCTGTGCCCCTGTTACTTTGGTCCGCTTACGCCCAATCCGCGGCGTTCCAGTTCATGCATGTGCTGACCGTCAGCATTTCGCGTCGGCAGCGGGGCCAATCACACCGGACGACCAGTCATACGTCCGGGTTAGCCATTCCGTAAACGTCGTAAAAGACGAGGACCACCCTGGGAGACCTGGGAGAGCTAACAGACTTGGCTCTTACCGAGTCTGACAAGAAACGGTCGGCCCGTTCTCGTAGGGCTGAGCCTTATCCTCTTTCCGTCACACACATGCGTAGTGTGTGATGAGGGGAAAAAAGGGACCTCACACTCAGCTTACACATTTTACGGAGATCCCGCTTGGGAAACCCCTGGCCCACACCCACTCTGCCTTGTGATTAGGAAGATTGCTCCCGGGCGTAAGAGGCGGTCTATTAGGAGTACACAGCCTTGTTCATTCCGTCATTTGGGTTGCGCAACTTCGGTTCCGAGATTTGGTTGGACATTAGGGAGTCATCAAGGCGGAAATTACCCAACGGGCCAGTTCCGCAACTGACCGAGGGGAAGGCTGATTCGCAAAAGCCCCACTTGCTGTTGGCCCAACAGGAAGGATGATACGTAAGGGAAGGCGGCTTATATAAGTCATTGTATCCCGACGTGTGTCGTCCCGATTCCTGATGACCGGAGCTTAATTATGACTCGCTATATTTTGTTACCAGCACATACCAAGGCCGGACGGGATACCAACACTGAGACTTCATTTGCCAGCCACCATCCCTTAACCGACGCTCTGACCTTTATCATCATGAGTTCCGTGGGGACCGTAACCGCAGTGCTACAGAGCCTGTCACCCCAGTCGTGGTACTCAAGTCGCCAAGCCGGCCATGCTCTCGCCGCCGACAACGACATGTTGAAACTCGAGGTGAACAAGCCGGAGGAGAAGACGCTGGGGGAAAGACTCCGTCCCCTTATCACATCCTTTGTTGAGAAGGATCTCAAGTATGAACCAAGACCTGCAAGGGACAATACCGCCCTGTGGAAGGCGGCAGACGAGTACGCCGCCCAGACCGGCGTGGTGAGAGAGCCGGGCTCTCGCTCGGCTAAGATCTTCCAGACCGGGGTCATGTATGCAGCGGTAAGCTACTCCAAGACCAACCAATACCTAAACACACGAATCATCTTTGCTGACATGTCGCCGGACTAGTGCTGCGTGCCAAGACACCCCGTCGACGTCCAGGTCTACGTCGCCATGTACTCCTGGCTAGGCCTGCTGCTCGACGACTCGGCCGCCGAGCACGAAGACGAGTTTGCTCGGTTCGGGGCGCGGTTCGCCTGTGGCGAGTGGCACCCCTGCCCCTCCTGCAGGCCTGGGCAGACCTGTTGCGGCTGACCTACAAGCACTGGGACGCGACGCCGGCCAACTTTATCGTGACGGCGTCGCTCAACTTCCTCAACTCGAACCTGCTGCAGACGGGCGCCGCGTTTCGGGGTATCGCGGCGGCTGCTGCCGCGAACGGTAGCAATGGCAACTCGAATAACAGCGGCCGCAGCTGGGCGCGCTATGTCCGGGAGAAGGATGGCGGTGGCGATGCTGTCGCCTATTTCACGTTTCCCAAGTCGATGTACCCCAACCAGGAGGAGTACCTGGAGTGTATCCCGAACCTCGCCCGGTATATCAACCTGGCCAACGACGTCTTATCGTAAGTGACACCTACCACACTGCTTACTCATGGTTCCGGATACTGACGCTCACATGACCCAGATTCTACAAAGAAGAGAAAGCAGGCGAAGACGACAACTTCATCAGCCAGATGGCCATGTACGAAAACAAGGACAAGATCGCCATCGTCGAAGACCTCATCGCGGACGTGGCCCAGGCGGTGGAGCGGATCCGGGCCACCATCCAGGGCAAGGAGCCCTACGCGTCGGCGGTCGAGGACCACATCCTCGGCTACGTTGCCTTCCACAAGCTGAGCCCGCGGTACCGGCTCTCCGAGGTGGGCTTGGGCGAGGAGACGTTCCAGGTTGCCGCCCCCTGATCAGCCCCGCCGAGGGAACGTTGATGTTTCTTTTTTCGTTTCGTTTTGGCGATGGGTGCTTGAATTTTCGAAAACAAAGACTGGTCTGCCGCAAGGCACTGATAGCTGATACGGATACCTATTATTGACATTGCTTTAGATTCGTCTTAGTCTGGCTGTCGTAAATGCTGTGTTTGCCCCTACTGAAGTTTAAGCGCTTCACACTATCTGTAATAACATGCCTCAATCTAGAAAATTGCTGGCGATAGCACGCAATGACTCTGGCCGGAAGGTTGTTTGGAGTGGAGGTGGCGCCGTCTTGTTTTTACACGGACAGGTCTTCGTGTGCCGCCACCGCCATGGCCGAAAATCCCCTTGGATCCTATATCTTCTACCCGCGTACTTTCGGCGCACGGCTTCGAATATTTCGAGGTAGTTGTCCGAGTCAATTTTAAAGTCTTTGATATGCGGGCTAGGGATTGCTGTGTAGTAGGGCGCCGGATCGCACCTATAGTACCAATCCATCATGAGCTCATAAGCATACTAGAGCGTGGTAGAGTCAGCACTTGCCCACATATTCTTGCCTGTTATGCACCGGCTGTAGAGCGGTCCGAGGCCAATCATACATATAGCCAGTGGTAATCTTCGCCACTGCGGTTTCCCCATTCACCATTAAGCGTCAGTTCCTTGATTTTAGAGGATTGAACATGCCGTCGCATGTCGTCGAGTTGGCCGTACGAGTCCCCAAAGATGCTGATGTAGGTAAGACGAAGACGTGTAATGTGATCGTACTCAACGCCCAACATATCGACCCAGTCGAGTACGGAATGGAAGTAGTGGAGGGCGATCGTGTCGAGGGCGAAGTTCACCCATATGTAAACAGGAGATTCATCCCTAGTAAAAGCTTTGCTGTAGCCGCCCGCGCTCTCTAGATAGGCGCGAGACACACGGCGAGCCTGTAGGGCGGGCGGCGTCTTGGTAGACGAGCGGAAACCGTTCTCTAAGCAGCCTTCCCAAGTCCGAGTCATTAAATTGCGCATCGGAATGCCTTTGATGTCGGGACGCAACTCGACTTGTCGCGGAGGGATGCTCAGATTCCAGATTTCGTGCTGCAGTTCCGGAGGTAGCCGTGGGAAGGGGTGGTATGAGGACATCGCTGGCCAAGGCCTATAAGATGCTAAGCAATAAAGGGTTGAGGCGTCTTATATGGGAGAATATGAAATCTAGCCACTTCCAATTCCGAAAACACTGCACGTCGTTAAGATCTGTAGGAAATGTTGAAGTGGTTTCCGCGACCCTTGTCACCTGAACTCGGAGGTTTCGACGGTTTTCTTAGGGCGCGGTGCGGAGTAAGCCAGGAGTTGCCAGCCCCCTGTAAAGCGGGAGCTAAGCTTGTATCTGCCCCCTTACGTCTTTATCCCGTTGGAATATCCCAATACAGAGATCTTATTGGAATATGGGCGATTGCTATTCCGTTGTCTTGTTAATAGTACTTTTGTGCTGGTTTGCAAAGCCCCAGGATAGTTGAGTCGCATCGCCTGATGCCGCCAATTTTCATTCTGATTTCAGCTTACTTCCGGTCCGAGTTCCCCCAAAAATATTCGCTACTGAGCCTGTTTGCTGACTTCAAAGCAGCCGCGAACTTTTCCACTAATTGATCCAACGTTGGAACTGTACTAATCATTGCTGTTCATCTGGAGGAGGTGGCACGCTTCTATCCTCGCAAGTGCAGGTCTCGCTATGCCGCCAGCTGTTCAGGCTCCAAGACCTCGGGTCCACTGGCCCCGCTGCGTCGTACCTTTCGCCCGCAGCTTTGAATATCTCAATGTAGTTGTCTGTGTTCATCTCGACGTCCCCCAGATGCTGGGGACATCGTACTCTAGTGTAGTATGACACCGGGTCGCACCTATAGTAGCAATCGCTCATATGCTCATGGGCCTCCTAGAGATAAGGGCGGTGGAAGTCAGCAGGCACACAGTCTGATTTGAAAGACAATTGCCTCGATGGCCATGGGGGACTCCTGGCCGGGATGTAGGGCTGTGTGGCCAGTCACTCATACCTGTAGCCAATAATCCTCGTACGAAGCTGGAATTGGGCCGGTCTCAGAGAGCGCAAGTGCCTCGACGTTGGAACTCGCCACATCCGCTACCAGCTCGTCGTGGCCGAAGAACTCCGAATCCGCGCCCATTCCGCAATGGAGGGCCAAACGGACAATACGCTCGTGCTCCTCTTTCAATATTACTTCGAAGCGGTAATCGGCGCAGATGGTGTTGACGGCGAAGTTCACCCACGTGTAGATAGGATCAGAGCCCCCGGCGAAGGCCTTGGTGTAGCCGCCGCCCCCGTTTCCGCTGGCCTCTAGACAGGCCCGGGATTCGCGGCATGCCTGCAGGGCGGGTGGCGTCCTAGTGAACGACCGGAAGTAGATCGGCTCCCGACTACACCAGTATTCGTACTCATCCCAGTGCATCTCTTAATCGTCTTCCAGCTCCTCGAAAATAGGGTGGATCTTTACCTGGCGCGGGGGGACGGACAGATCCCAGATCTGCCGGCGCAATTCCGGGGGCAACCGCGGGAACGGATGGAACGTGGTCATAGCGAAACAGAGATAAGTGGATTTATAAGCAATTAGGTAGCCAACAATTGGGGGGTCCTTCATGAGGCATTATTGAGAATATCATCACTTCTGCCAAGATCCAGCAATCTGCTACGTAGCTGTGGCTTCTGCGATCGTGTTGCCCGAATTCGGGGGCTTTCGAATTCTTTAGGGCGTGGTGCGGGGTGCGGGCAGCCACTAGGGAGTGGGAAGCTCACTAAAATAAGCCAAGTGCCAAGCGCTACCCGCCCACTATGAGCTACGCTCGGCCTTTGCCCCTCACTCTCCCACATGGGATGTCCCGATGCCCTCCCACATGAGGAGATGAGATCAAACCCCGACAGATCAGCACGACGCTCGAGTACATAAACTCCAGATCTCCAGCTGTCCATCAAGGTATCCGAATCTTGTCAATCTACATCATTAACTTGCCAATTTGAGCCAGTCAAGTCTATTATTATCCCACTTACTGTCAAAATGAGTCTTAGCGGTAGCTGCTTGTGCGGGGCGATTAAGTACGAGAGCAGCAGTAAGTCGCAACTCCTGTTTTGCCGTTGCGGCACGCAAAGACTAATTCGGAACGCTGCAATTCAGAGGAACCTCAGGTCAAAGCTCTCTGCCACTGCCTTGATTGCCAGAAGTGGACCGGCGGTGCATTCACCTCCAACGCCGTCGTCCCTGCAGATGGGTTCAAGGTGGTGAAAGGTAAGCCTGCAACTCTCATCAATGCAACATTGGGAAAAGCGACCTGAAGACTGACGCCAATTGACCACAGGTGAGCCCAAGACCTATGATGTTACCGGCGACTCCGGCAAGAACAACCGCCACTTCTTCTGCGGCACCTGTGGCTCCGGCCTCTACACCAAGCTCGACGTCATGCCCGACGTCGTCATCATCAAGGCCGGCGGCCTGGACAACGGCAAGGCCGCTCTTGACGGCAAGGTCGACGTCGAGTTCTACTGCAAGGACCGCGTCTCGTACCTGTCCGATCAGTCGGGTGCCAAGCAGATGCCTGCGTTCGGTTAGATTCACAGATAGTGATTCAACCAAACTGCAGCTTTTTGATGGTAGGAAAAGTGTTTGAGGATGTTCATATAGCTTCAACCCGTTGTACATTATGTAGTTTCAGTACAATGTCTTGCCATCATCGAATGCCCCGCTGTTATTTGGAGTGTTCTACAAAATGTCGGAGCTTAACATAACTCCAACCTGCATTGCGTCTCAGGTCGCCTCACGTCAGTCAAATTCAACCAGTAGAGCCAAAGACCCTTCCTAAGTGACCATGGAACCCCCATCGAGTACACCGTAAAGTATGTTGGTCGGGTGTGTTTCCGGCCGGACCACTGACTTGGGGTTGACTGTTGTGCCCGGGCATTGGTGGGTCTGGCACTTTTCACCACTTGAAATACGCCCAACTAAGTATATCGCGAACCTACCCGTATCTTTGAGGATTGTGGTCTCAAAAGTTGACCAAACGTGCAAATAGAATCCAGCAACCCTAGTTCGGTTGGGCCGACACTTGTCTTGGCGCCCGGCACGGTGTCGCTGCGGCTGCTGTTCATATGACTTTCTCTCTTAGTCTTTTGAGTAACAGCTTATCTCTGCTCTCACACCAGCATCAGCATACAACTGCCAAGAGGATTCAGTCACCGTCTTCGGCTGCTATAGCCTCTACCGGATTTCCATCTCTATGCATGGTTACCAACCATTAAATGTTTTTTCTGTTGGTTTTGCCAATTGGTTCCTCTCGTGCTGCGTAGATCCTCATTATTCATCATCAGTTTGGTGAGGTTCAGACCTGAGTGTCTCCACTTATCCCGACAGCCTGGCTTATTGGTGACAACCGCCAGCAAAATCGGGCTTCATTTTGACAATGGAGCCTCATTTGACAGCACTGCTGAGCCGTGAAGTCTGTGCCGTGTCGTGTCGGACCGTCTGTAAACCGTTATTGGTGGCTGAGACACGCAGGGAAACTTCTCAAGTAAGCCTCATGACGTCCCCTCTGAGCCTTGATGACTCATCACACCATTCCGCAGACTGCTCAACCTGTACTTGTTTCACGCACTGGCTACTGTAGAATATCGCCAGCGTCCGGATCATCCCACCCAGGTTTCTTGAGACCCGACTTCGTATCCCCTTAATTGCTATAACGCTGCTTTCCCCCAAAAATAACGTATTGTACGGACCAGGGGTGATTTAGGGTAACAGACAATGCGTTTTAGTCGTTCCGCCTCTTTTTAGGGGCCTCCTATTGGTTAAGACTCCTTGCTCGGGTTCTCACGGTCGCGTTGATTATTTACAGAATGTACTGTACGGAAAGCAGCGTTATGGCAATTAAGGGGATACCGGAACGGCAGAACCACCCATTTGGTAAACAGCGGCAAGCCCGGTCGGCGACTCCATCAAGCTGACAAGGCCCATCAACGTCATTAACTCTCCTCCTCATACACACACCGCCCTCTAGTGCTGATGTTGCTGCTGGACCTGAATCAAGTGAGTCAGGGGCAACGGCACCAGTTTGAAGGGCGGACCGGACCGGGCCGTTTGCCAGTAGACGGCAAGACCCCTTACTGCAAAAGGAGGTCTCAGGGGTGACCTAACACTGATCGCTATGACGCAATCGGTGCGATGCGAGGCTATGCACGCATCCGTAACCTCCAGCCGTTCCCCTTGCATTGCTATTACCCTTGCCAGCGGTTTGATGATCTCGACCCATGGTCCCGGGTTTCTTTCATTTATTTACGGGTCAAGTCCATGACAATGGGCCCGATGGGGTGGGGTGCAAAAGCCGTGGGACGGGAAAGGTGCTAAACACTAACTCGAACTTCATCTATCAGACGGCCAGAAGAGCGTGCATGCGCCCGCATTCTCGGCGGTAGCAGTTCACCTTCAATTGCAGCTTCTCGTAGCGCGATAGCGAATGCCTCATTTTAGTAGTTCCAATTGGCGATTCCAAAACTCCCTGTTAAGCTCTGATGACATGCAATTGATGAGGAACCCCCGTTTTAGTGTCGATTTCCCCTCGTGAACGCGCCCCACATTTTCACGGCGTCATCAACACCATCACCATCACGTCCTACGAACTTTGACAGAAAAGAGCCGAGAAAAGCACTTCCCCTAGCAGTCCATTACAACAAAACATCATGTATCGGTCTCCTGTATTATTGAACCGACTCCTATCCAGCAACTTCATTGCCAATAGATGTACCAGTACCATTGTTAGAACCGGCACCATCGCCAGCTTCACCCAGTATCAACCCCGCCGCACCATGGCATCCTCCTCCCCCAGCAGCATCGCCAAAGTGCGCTCGCTCGACCACCTGGTCCTCACAGTCCAGAGCCTGCAGACCAGCGTGAAGTTCTACGAGTCGGTGCTGGGCATGCGGCACACGACCTTCTCGTCGGGCGAGGGCGCCAGCAAGACGGAGCGGCACGCGCTCGTCTTCGGCAACCAGAAGATCAACCTGCACGTCAAGGGCCGCGAGTTCGAGCCCAAGGCCCAGAAGGCGCAGCCAGGCTCCGCCGACCTGTGTTTCCTGGTCGACGAGGATGTCGAGATGGTGGCCGCCCGCCTGCGCAACCAGCGCTCCGACGTCGAGGTCCTCGAGGGCGGCGGCGTCGTCGAGCGCACGGGGGCTAAGTCCAAGTTGCGGAGCGTGTACGTTCGGGATCCGGATGGGAACCTGGTTGAGTGAGTTTGACCTTTTTTCCTTTCTCTACAGCTACTTTTTATCCCTCTTTTACGACGAGAAGTCATTGACAAACGGACAGGCTTTCAAATGAGGTAGGGGATTCGGACATTGGTGGCATTAAAGATGTACCTGGTATGGAGGATGTTCCAGTCAATCCTTCTTAAGGGTGTAGAGCTTACTTGCGGCATAATGGACATAGCGTGTAGGTCGTAGCAGTTAAATAGTATAACACCAGACTTGTTCTTCCCACTTATCTTCGGCCACCTCCTGCTTCTTGGCCCTCTTGCCTCGACTGGCTCGTTTGGGACGCTCATCTTCTAGTTTCCCAACGGTTTCGCCAGAGCAGTACAGCTCGCCAGCGCGGAGCGAGCACTCCATCCCGTCTGTGTACATCAAGTCCTGTATAATAACCCCGCTCGGCCCTGCACCACCCGGTCCGATAAGCGTTATCCCAGGAAAGTCGACCATCCAAGCATTGTTGTACTTGTCGATTAGGACACTACTGAGATAAGGACTCGCCCAGTTGAGGTATTTGTCGTGAAGCGTCTTCACATTTGCCTGAAGCTCAGTGGCCCAGCGTTCTCTCAACTCGGCCGAGTTCTCGGGGGCCTTGCCCGGTACGAGACGACCTTTGACATCGATCCAATCGAATAGCAGGCCAAACACGCTCGTGCCGTCTCGCAAGATGCCGCGAAGGCGAGAGACTCGTGGCCCGGTTGGCGGAGGAGCCATGTTCAGCGTTACCTGAACGCTCAGCCTGATCTCCTCGTGGGCCGCGATTGGGTCGGCGTCACTCGGCTTAAATAAACAAGTGACGAGGCGCTCTTCGTCGTCGTGCACGAAGACCTTTCCGGGGCGTTTAATCAAAACGTTCTCGGCACCGGCACGGTTATACCACAGTCCGTCGTCAGATGGATGGTAAGTCTTGATTTCCGATTCCACACTCTCCAGGAACTCTTCCTCCGAGGCGACTGAAGAGCTCTGGTGGTAGAGGTCAAAGGATTCGTATCGAAAATTATCCTCAAATTTCTGATCATCGTCCACAGGTTGTGATTGCATCTTCTCGTCGGTGACGCCCAGTGTACAAGAGAATCGTGGCGCAAAGATGTAGTCCGACAGGGTCGGGCGTCCTTTTCTTGGCGGGCGTGACGGCGAAAAGGGAGCGAGCTCGGCGATTAGAGGCTCAAACGGTTTGGATAGCCAATTGCATGCATCTCCAGTGTCGGGAGGGTCCCATTTGTCCGACCGTCGGCGTAGGAGATCCAGATGCTGGGTGTACTGCTCTTGTGCCAGTGGGGAACGGTGGATTTGATCGAATTGGCTTTGGCAGAGAAAGATTGATCCATTGCCATTTCGGATGACGAAACGGCAATCCTTCTTTCACGTATCTATTCTCCAGGATGCAACGCCATAGTGTGGAAGATTGTTGGTTCTACGAGCCGCCGTCGTGATGAACCTCCGCATCATACTAAATCAACAATGTTATGATGTGTTGAAGAGCGGTACAAGCACCATTGGGGAAGTCCGATTCGAATAGTTGCAAGATTCCGCCTTTCGAGCAGAAAGCAGAGAGTCTCCGCTTCTAGTGGTCAGTACTTGATTGCTGTTCACTGGAACATTATGTTCAGCTCAGTCCACCAGACAGCATATCGTAAAGGTACATGCAGGCACACGTAGGTGGCTAAGCCTTGCATGACCCTAGTTGTTGTCCATGAAAGCAAAAGGGTTAGGTGATGGAAACAGAGTGCCCTGAATAAGTGTGATCTATAAATCGATCACGAGAATATCACCCAATTACCATCAAATGTACCCAGTCAAAAATGTGGTATAAGCTCAACCTTGTGAATGAACGCCTCATCTTGTTCTTTACGTAACCGCAGATGACCCAAGTCCAGTCATTGCACACCCTCTTCTCCATTGAATCGCATAGTTGAACCTCACAAATCACTTCTATCTTCATTGGCCTCAGTCACAAGTCATATACGTCGTGGCTTATCACGCTTTCCACATGAGGACTTCGTGCCTTGCAACTAGAATGATGGCTTGAATGATCCGGCGGTTACATCGTCATGATCCGATCAGCACTACCACCCGAAATACGAACGAGGTGCAGGGTCTATCAGGACGCACAAAACACCGCTAAATATTTATGTCAATGATTTGTCAGATTCTCATTCCTTGATCAAACGAGCTACTTGATCGTAGAACTATTCGGTTTGCCAATCAGCCACGGATACCTAGTCGTGGCCGTCAAAGCCTCGAGAAGATTGCATTGCCTCATTCCTCAAAATATCACAGGGAAATTCCATAGGGTCTGAGTTCATCCTGGATCTTGGCTCGGCACTCCTCCCAAATCAATTCGTCATGAGCTTTGAAACTCAGAGTAGTCTGATAGACGGCATGGGCCCAGGCTGCTCTACCGCGATCGTAATTCGACAGGCGGGGTGTACAAGCCTTGTCGTACGCGGCCTCTTCCTCAAAGGTCTAGTAATAGTCAGTACACGGCCAACAAAGAGCATTCGTTAGGACCTTGAACACGTACCGCACCATGATGCAGAGGAAGGAACGAAGCCTTCATGCTAGCCTCACGGGCGTAGATTGCCGATCGATAAGATGCCAAGGCTTCCTACGTGGTTTCAGAGTGACGGTTAGCCATATCTATTCAACTAAGACTCAAAGGCGACCTTGTCGCACTTACTGGGTCATTCTCGCGGGCGCCATCGATGTGTAACTCGGCCTTGTGCGTCTCGACAAGGCGGACGAAAGCCTCAGCTAAGGCGGCGGGATCATTGGACACTTTAAGGCGAGTATTCTCGTCCGAATCGCAATTGCAAGAGCCCTCGTGAGTGAAGAATCCTTCGTTTACGTGCTTGAAGATGGTGAAGAACACGATGCGATCTCCGCTCAGAAGGCCGGAAACCTAATGGTGAGGGTGACTTAGCGTACATGTAAACGATTGGAGGGCGAGGGAGTGTGATAATCTAAAACTTACCGGTGCACAAATATGACCACCGTCTAGACAGTCCCAACAAGCAGACGAAGAGTGGTCGAATTCACAGATAACCTCTATCTGATTTCCATCACTCTTCACGTAGTTATGCGCCCACTGGGCAATGCAAGGGTAGCAAGCCTTGTCATTACGAAGCACAATGTCCAGGATGCCAGACATGGTTCGTGTTGGTAGGGAAGAGAGTGGCTTGAGTAAGTTGCTACCATGCAGTTCGAGAGTAGCTGGCGTAAAAAATGCCAAGACAAAGACGGAATGTTGGTTGGTTGTAAGAGGGAAGAGTTGGGAAGGGCTTGGCGGCTGGCTTTTAATTATTCAATCACTTCGTAGAACCGTAAAGTGCGGTCGCGCAGTGGGTGGGACACAATTCATAAGAGCCTGGGCCGGTTCATTTACGTTTAACTCACAATTCCTACACAGCAACTACGGGGTATTGAATAGTTTATGCAGCAAATTTTTTATTTGCATTTATCCCACGGAACACAGGTAGATCTGGGTCCCTAGTTATGCAATCGAAGGCTTCGTCAACATCTCTCACTCGTGCCTGGGCAATAGCCGTTCCACTACTCCAGCCTTCCAGAGACACCGAGGTTACCACATAAGTATCCACTACTGCGCACTTTCCGTTAGCTGTAACAGCCTCTGTAGAAAGCTACATTAATACAGCTTTCTGTAGGTCTAAACTATGTTAAAGTATTACAAACGATATGCAAACCCGATATCAAGAAGCAGAATGCCCCAAACCAACACTGTCAACCCACTCTGGCTAGATAGGCCAAGCTTTTCATGTGCCTCTAGATTCGGCATGTTTCCCATGAGTTTCCGCATGGCGCCACACGTAACAGCCCTATAATAGGGAAATACCGGGTATTGAATGCTCATACTCCTGCCCACAGTCCTCGACATGCACCACCTCAAAGACGGACTGCCCCAACATAGAATATAGCCTGCCGATGGAACGACAGGAGTAGGGAACAATAAGACCCGTGATCCGGTGAGGCGCTTCTGGGGTATTCTGAGGGCATATCAAGGGCAGAATTCAACTCCTCAACACAGGTGGCCTGGCGGCCCATCAGCTACTCTTTGGAACAGCATCTTCAGCAGTTAGGACCAAGCTTGGTCCAGTGGACCAAACGATGACGAGTACTTTGTCGATACGGAGTACATAAACTCCCTAAACCATTGAAACCGCAATTGTTCAATTTGTAGGATATTTCTGCTACTTTGTGCACACGCACAAGGTCGTGCTCGGGCTTACCGGAGCTAAGAACAATAACAGCGCGCATCAAGCTTACCCGCAACAGTATCATTCCCTTACTCGATCTTTTCCATGACAATCACTTGGGGTCTTTGTTGCAGCGAAAACGTACCACAATACGGTTACCTTTCAATACGCAAGCCTACGAGCATCGTTCCAGGCACTGCCATTCAACGCAGCAGGGCAGGTCCCCAAGGCTGATCTGAATTAGCCTGCACTTTGCAACCACATCCCCCTGATAGTGACCTAACTACGGGGTAGGTTACCTGTCTCTTGGCTACATGTGTGGTCAACTGACGAACAAAAGCTTAATACATTCCCTAAACCTTCAAAATGCGGAATGATAGTATGTTGACTCTGTCTACTTTGTCAACCTATCCTTGGTTACTAAGTTTGAAAACCTATACTCCCTCGGCTGCTTTTAAACGTGTATATGATGAGAAATTCCGTGTAGTCTCTCACAGCACCGCTCCTCCTTCCTCCACATCATCATCGTCATCATCCGACTCAGGAGTGGGATCACCAATGGGATCCTTAGACACAGTACCAGTGTCACCAAGGGGCTCATCAACAGCACTACCCACGGCGGCATCATCTGTGGCCAACTGATCCCGATTTTCAGACGGCTCTGATGCTTCATGGTCATCGCCCTCCTCCGGCGCTGTGTCAGTGGCACTCGTCTCGTGGATTGATTGCGCACTGCGACTGCTGATGCTTTGCGAAGATAATGAGGAGTCCGTGTCGCTGGCCTCATCATCTGTCTGCTGATGTACTGTTATGGTGTTAGTTGTGTGTCATCAGATGCTGACAATATCTTATTTGATCATGCCTACCGAGGTTAAGTCTATCCATCCTTTCCTCTAAAGGCATATCCGAAGCGTCCGAGGGAGTAATGCCGGTAGTCGAGTCTTGGTGATGTTTCATTTCTGTCATCTTGTTCTCGATCTGATTAAGGGCTTCCTTGCGGATCGACTCGATCATCGAGTTGAGGATGTGCAGTTGGTGCCGATACTTCTTTTCGTTGTGATGGCCGTCTGGTACCAGGGGCGGGCTCCACGATGGCCAGATCCTCAGGTGTGAGCGAGGCTCTTCAGGGTACGAGGGATGGGCCTTGAAGTAGAGGTAGCAACAGTAGCATGCAGGCTTGCTGCAGGCGACGAAGCGGTCGTTGTGGGAGAAGCACAGGCTGTTCTCGTAGAAGTGTTCAAGAACCTGAACTTCACAGTGCACGCTTGGACGGAACTCCTTGGCCTCATAGCTGTCCACAATCTTCTCGCCGATCTTTAGTCTGAGGTCCAAAGTCTCCATACCGTCTTGATAAGCCTTCATCTTGGGGTGATCGGGCTTCACCATGCGCTTCAGTATACCGGCTGGGGTGGTCAGGCCATCGGGCTCCGGCTTGGGGACGCTGCTAACCGGGTTCACCCTCCTGATGGTGGTGACTCCTTCGTCGAAGATGTTCCGATGTCTCATGGCGTCCCACATGACCTGCTTGGGTGCTCGGATGTGATGTGCCAGTCTCCCGATAGTATGTCTGAGTCCGATGTACCGTTGTACGGCTTCACTTTGATGGGACTCGTCCTCGGCGGGATGCCCCCTACGAGTGACCAATCTCATATTATCGGACTTTCTCTCGTCGTAAGCTAGGTAACATAGTTCCAGGGGACTCTTGCCAAGAAACCTCTGTAGCCAATTGACAAGAGCGCGGTCTGTCTCACATGTTAGTAATAGCAATCCAGTAATTCCTCCCGAAACCCTGGTTAATGACTAACCAACATCTGTATCAGGCTTTACCAAGCACTTGTTAATTATGTAAGCAATAAACCTCACCAGAAGATCTTGTTCCCTCTCAATCCTCGCTTCGGCATAGGTAACACACTGCTCGACGAACTGTAATTCAGTCAAGGTGGTAGGCTGCATCAAATGCCGACGGAGATTGGAGATGGCGGACGTCAGGAAAGGCTCCATCGTATCGAGGTCGGCGGGGTGGTTCGACGCGAGCCAGAGAACATAGCCGGTCTCGACCCCTTCCAGTCCTATGGCTGCAACGGGAGGGCATTTGCCGCCCTTTCCAAAGACGCAGAGATAGGCCAAGTTGTCTAGAAGCCGTCGGCGGGACTTCTGCGTCGGGTCTGCACACTCTGGGATGGCAGTATGTTTGCCCCTAGTTCGTCCCAGCACGTACAGTAGTCGAAGTGGCTCATAGAACCGGCTGATCAAGCGTTCGTATGGATCCAGCCTAGGGGCGTTGGGCCTCTTTTTCTTGGCGGGCTTAGTTTGTGGGGGTTGCCGATCAGCCGCAGTCTTGAGCGCATAAGTGGAGGGTGCCATTGTGTGACTGGTTATTGCTGAATCTGAATCAGGGATCGATTGATGAGTAGTTTATGGTGAAGGGAAAGGATTGAGAAAGATGACGATTCGAATATTCATCTCTCGACATAGTTTGGGAGCTGTGAAGACTCGTTATATGATCAATTGAAATCAATACGTTGTTCAGAGTGTTTTCCCTCTTCATTTCGGTTCCCCGCAGATAACTCAATTGAGCTTGTAGTCTGTCGTACGAATTGGAGACAGCACAGCCGCCTGCAGCCCAAACCAACACTCGCGGCCCAACAGTCAGCCTAAGCATGCCAGCTTCGGTCAGCATTGGCCTGATAAGTGGTCTCATTGAAAGTGGAAAAACATGGGCAAAGGTTCTTCGAGCTTCCATCCTAGAGTCGCAGTCAGCCTGCTTCTGCGACGCCGGTGTGAGTGGGGCAGACCCGACGAATTAGCCGATGCCAAGACTGTCGCCGGCCTCCGGCGCAATTAGCCCCTAGGGGTTTCCGGCGGGAAATTTGCGGATGCGACACCGCCATAGCCCATAGCAGACTGGGGTGAGATAGGTCTGACTGCAAGACGAAATGAACTGGCCAGTGCCGTGCATCGTGGGACTCCCGCAGTCGCCGGCTGTGTAGATGCCATTTTGCGCCCGACGTCTGGCCTCATGTACGTTGATAGTGTGAAAAAGCAAATGCGATTTGGGAAGATTTCAAGTTGGGAAGACGTGATCCGGGCTACTTGTGACTTATGCCAGCTGCCGCGCGTGAAAGTCGACGTGCTTCGACGACTGGTGGGCTACGAGGGGTTAATTCAAATACGCCAGTATCTGGCGTCTGTTTTTTCTCTAGGCTAGTAGCATCGTCTCCGGTAGTGGCACTTTCATCACTTGGTTCAAGTTCCACGAATACCAAATCTAGAGAGAAATCTGGAGTGTGCTACTTCAAGACATGGCCTACAATTACAATGAGGCAGAAACATCAGATGATGCCGACTGGGAAGGAGATGGGGGCATGGGCAACGAGAGGTATGGTATCTATTCCGATATTGGCCCTACCCCAACGGACGGCGGCGAGAGCATCGATCCTAGCCTCATCATGCAGACTAGTCCGTCCAGCATGTACCCACCTGTTGTCACCAACTACGACAACTACGACAACTACGACGAGCAGAATGGTGCGGCCCCATCTCTATAGGGTAATCGGCCAAACGCATCAAGCTGGGACCACTCCGTGGGACATATATCGGGGACGCCTGCAGCTTACGATATATCAACGCCAGCCTCTTATTCTGCAATGTCTACACTCCCTGCGCCAGCCATGGGCTCTGACGCACAGGCTCCCACCAATGGGGGCCGCTACAAATTCCCGGAACTCGATCCCCCATCCGTGGAAAATTACCCGAAAGAGAGGAACGGGGACTACCTCTGCAACCGCTACACACCGAAGGGAGAACTCTGTGGGAAGGCTATCCGAGAGAAGCACAGGTTGAAGTAAGTTTCGCCATTGCAAACGTGGAGATGCCGCTAAACCGTACTAGGAAGCACCTCAGGGGGCACGACAAGCCTGTCTACTGCCCGTACTACGGCGAAGGTCCTGGGAACTGCATAAAGGGGCGGGGAGCGGAGCAGAAAGACGTGAGGCGTCATGTCATAGCCGCTCATCCTGATTGGGCTAAGCAGTACGGGATCAAGGAAGAGGATGAAGTGTTTGCGTGCAGTTGTGAGAAGGAGTTCACCAGGGAAGATAATCTGAAGCGACACCAGAAGAAACATGGTCACAATTGAGGTGTGTTTGGAGCTGATTCGGGATGGGACTCCGACATTTCCTAAGCGAGTACATGTGGGTAATTAGGGGGTACGTTATCACAGGGAGATTGCCAGCTCGTTTCTTTACGGTCACTCGTTCATTGGTACTTCGACGGTTTGCGCTGAGGAGCGTTAGGTTCACACCCCTTACGTATGTTTTCAAAGTTCTTGATTCTATCTTTTCCTTAGGTACCACTTCAATCTCAATATTCTGGACATCGCATGTTGGTAACTTGAAAGTCGCACATGCTGTACCTGCCTCGAAAGTACTTGATATTTCCGATATTCTAGTATTCGAGGCACTATGAGTACACTCGATACTTCGGACTCCCATCTGGGCTTTTAGTCATGATTGCTTGTTGTTTATTCACAGATATTGGCCCGAGTCTCCATGAAGAAAATGGGAAAAGGGTTTGCTATCTTTGCATTGCCTTCGGTCCCACTGCAAACACGTGAAGCTACAGTTACATACCTTAATTAAACTTGTTGAATACCCGATGCTGTTTGTTCTCAGCATTAAGTTGTTAAACAAGGTGACGCTTCCAAGTGTTTGCCATTCAGGGGTAAAGCTCAAGGCCCACCAGAGCGAGTCACGTGACGGTAATCAACACCAATGAGAGGTTCAAGAACCTATCGGGGAAACTCAAGGTCCCAATAGGTCCAAAAATCGAGAAAACTGCGAACGCATGATGATGCACGGTCGCGACCCAGCCAAATGGTGGATTCGCGTTTGCCGTGGGCTGACCTGTCAGCCAAGCTGCCTTTCCTCCAACGCCGGTCTTGGCAGCCAATCACACGTCTCGTGGTCGCCGTTAGTGGTAGGCCTCTTTTACAGCCCACGAGGGATCCACGGTTAGGGGGTCTTCTTATGGTGGATTCCATCTTGATCGGTTCCTTTGCATTCCATGACCCTTGACTAGGTGGCAGCTGCGATGTTGATCTTCTCAGTCTAAACGGAGGGCCCCCCCGCAGCTGAACGCGGGAGGCCCACCGTCATCATGCGGGCCCTCCCAAAAGTGTGCGTACACGTCGGGCCTGATGGTGTGCCACAAGGCTCGTGTTTCCAGATGTACCAAGGTTCTCGAGTACTTGTATTTCGAAAGGGCCCACCACAATTGTCCTTGAATTTTTGATTACTTTCCTCCTGCCAGCTTATCCTCCTGCCAGCTCCAGTCCCCTTCCTCCTGCAGTCATACCGGCCACACGGCGCCTCTTCACTAGTAATATTTCGCTAAAGCCTCCCTTTCTTGGACGAACCTAGCATCTTATTGATTCAAGGTGTTGCCCGATTGTGTCTCCACGTTGCTTACTCCCCTTCTGCTCAGGCTTCTCCTTGGCAGGCGATTGCTCCGCTAAACAAACCTTCGTACCAAGGCCTAAACACCACCAGATCACGAGTCGCGAGGGTACACCTCTGACCGTGCCACAGCTGCCGCAGTCCCGCCATGCACATAAACAACAGGGCCCAAGGGTGGGGCCAAAGTCCCGAGCCCTCCTTCGCTTTCGAGGATGGATACGATGGCACCCATGGCATTGACCAAGTCTTCGCGTCTGGTTTTGACTTTCTTCCCAATGGAACACTCAGCGACGAATCGAACCAATGCATTGACCCGGCCATCCTCGGTATTCCGAGCAGCGGCAATAGCCTCTCCGACGAATACGCATATGGCGATTTCGAATCCATTCAGGACGACTCCGAGACCAACTCCACTTTGTAGAGCGGTATTGAAGATGTGGCCAATATATCAGATCTGTGTCCCGCGCCAGATTTGCCATTCAATGCCACTTACTCGGTTAATTCTGACATTTCGATCTCTTCGAACGGTTCCTCGCCCAATTTCTCTTTCGATATGGTTTCTACGCCACAGTCTTTACTACCTGATTCACCACAAGCAATGTCTTCCGTCTCGGTTTCCTCTCCGGCGTCTTCTACGGTCTCCTCTCCGGTCCCATCTAGCGAGCTCTCTACAACGACATCGTTCTCCAAGAAGTCTAGCAATCGCGGTAAAAAGAAGGAAAACAAGTACAAGGAGCTCAGCCCAATCCTTACCACTGACGAATCTATGCGACTCCCGTCCGGCAAGTACCAGTGTCCCTGGGTCGAAGAAGGGGTGGCCTGCTTACAGGAGGAGGATATACCCCGGGACATGAAGTACGTGAGAGCGTGAAATCACAAGTAATCACCCTCCAACAGCGCTTATATGCTAACATATGCAAGTAAACATCTGAGATGGCACCAGAACCCAATACTTTGCCCTTGGCGGGAGAATGAGCAGGCCCCGTGCTATGAGCGGAAAGCCTGGGCACGCGATATGGATCGACATGTCGACACCCATCACACCAGCAGAAAGGGGGTGGACAGCAAGTACAAGTGCAAGGTCTGCAAGAAAGGCTTTGCGAGGAAGGACCACCTAAAGAGACATGAGAAGAAAGCTATCTGCAGGAAGTAAATTCTGAGCTATGGAAGGGTGTGGATCAGGGGTACCTAACGACCGACATGAATCTTTTTACTGTTTCGAGGTGTGGGGTGTGTCTAGTGAGTCGCCCAGGGAGGATACAAAACGGGGCCTGATTGCTGCTGCATGTACTTTCCTACATATTTTATTTTTGTTCGTTTAGCCTGATCTAGTATGTCATGTTTCTAGCCTACCTCGCTTGCATATATGATGGTAGTGGTGGTGGTGGCGGTAGTGGTGTAGTGTGACGTTCTTGCGCCCCCTGTGTATCTCGGGTGGGCTTGGTAAGTACATGACCCTTGTCCACGCACCCCATACGCTGCCACTGAGGTACCCTACATCCGGCCATAGCATTAGTTTGATCCTTCTCACTTGTATTGACTTTACTTGCAGTTCTTCCATTCACGCGGATGATATTTCCCTCATTACATGGAATTTCTCGATATTTACAATAACATCGGAGAGTTGTTTGAAGAACCGATGGTGAGTTCTGTCTTAATCACTGTCGCACTTCATCATCACTACCACCACTCTCATAGACCATACGAAGACGCCCAGTCGACCTAAGCTAGACTCTCCTCGATCTTAGCCACCTCCGCCATGCCCGACTTGCACGCCTCCTTCGCCGCCGCCCCCGCTTCCAGATAAGGCCGTCGCGGCTTCATCTTCTTTTCCGCGTCCTCGATACCCGCCTTGGGCGCCGTGTAGATGGCGGCCGCGTACTTGACGCTTGCGATGCCGCTCTTGCACGGCTGCTCCGAAAGACTTTGCTTCTGCTGCAGTGCGAGCGCCTCCTTATGTTTCCCCGCCTGCCACAGCCGATAGATCTCGACCACGACCCGCGGAAACACGTTGCCGAACGCGCAAATACATCCAGAACTCCCGCTCGCGAGCCCGCCCAGCAGGAAGTCGCTCTGCCCGCCGAACGTCGCGAACTTCTCCATCGGCAGCACGGCCGCGAGCCGCGTCACCTTGGCGACCGACCCACACGTCAACTTGACGCCGACAATCTTGGTCGGGTGCCGCTGCGCCAAGCGCGCGATGGTGTCCGAGTCGAGGTCGATGCCGTTGCAGACGCCGGGGAAGTTGTAGATGACAATCGGAAGACGGGACTTGGCCGCGACCTCGTCGAAGAAGCCCTCGGTTACGGCGGGGGTCGTGGCTTTGCCGAAGTAGGCCGGCGGCAGCAGGAGGCCGTAGTTGGCGCCCGCCTCGACGGCGTCGTCGATGAATTGGAGGACTTGGCGCGTGCTGTGGCCTGAAATGCCGACCAGCAACGGGTAGTCGTGGCCCACGGCTTCGCGCGCCAATCGCACAAGCTGGGTGCGCTCCTCGCGCGTCAACAAGAAGGTCTCGGCGTTGGTGCCGAGGATGACCAAGCCCGTCAGTCCAGTTGATGCTAAGTACTTGTAGTACTTGGACTGGTCCTCAGGCAACAGCTCGTCGGTGTCCGGGTCGAACAACGTCACGGCGGGGACCCAGACGCCGGGCTGGGGCACTGTGGGAATGGTCATGGTAGCGTGTGGCGGGGGCGGGGGCCGACTGGTTGGAGCTCAGATAGCGGGGCAAGTTGGTACGCTGAGGGCAACTCGAGTTTCACTGGCAAGAGAAACAAGTCCTGAACGCCACGCAACAAAGGATGGGAAAACGGACAGCTGAAGGTCGGTAGTACAAGAAGTCTAGAATTGCCGCTTCTTATCCATTTCTCCTCACGAACCGTTTGAGGACCTTCCAGACGGGAGCCGAGCATTGGCACATCACAAGTGGATCCCCAAATGCTCCACTCTCGGTATCTCTTGACACGATCGGATCAACAACAGTCGACACCCTGTTCCCGTCAGTCCTTCTTTTGACGACAGCCAGCTATGTAAGCTTACTCTACAGAGTTTTGGCTCATTAGATGTCGGCAAATGCTGCGACCCGACCCCAGTGACCAAGTCCTGTTTTTGACTGCATTCTCGTCACATTTGGTCCCGTCACGGGCTGCGCCGCCACCAAAACACACGGGATATGCGCTTATCTTTACTCCACAGGAAGAAGTTTTGTGCATGCGCCCAGCCCAGGGTCGCTGATTGGGCGCCGCCTCTCTTTAGGCGTGCGTTTTGCAGTGTATATTACCAAGACTTTCCCTTTTCTCGAGACCACGCTGACGGTGAGAGTCAAACATTTCCGAGGTCTCTGACATTGTGATCCTCCAGCTGAAAGTAATGTACAGATAGGGGTGGGATGGTGGTGTTGATGGCCAATAGGGGATTCCCACATCACCGGTGGTTGCAGCTTCGGCTGCATATGTATGCACGAGAGGGGCAATTTACCGGGATGATCATGTTTGGAGTTCCCCCGTGCCATACATAAATACGTTGTTGAAATCTTCATTTAATATAATATTTTCCATCTACGGTCAACGTAGTATTTGAAGTGGTTTAGGGACAATTCTTCCAAAAAAAAACTCAACAAATTCCCAATACAACTTTACGTCAAAGTCTATCCATTCACGACAACTTGGAATCATGTTCGATACCAGTTCTCAACAAAGTCATGAGGAAGAAATCAGGAAGAGGGAGGAAATCAAGAGCAACCATGCTGGGGTCGAAAAGGGGCTGAACAAGCACACCAGGAGGCTCAAAAGGCTCATCAACTCTGAACAAATAAGGCCGGATGGCGGGATATATAAGAATGCAGCCAGCTTCATGAATAGCGTGGGAGAGAACTGCGAGAAGAAACGTATCTTCATCTGCTGCGACGGCACCGGGAACAACGCTTCAGGTACTGTTGACCCAATGACCAACGTGGCCAAGTTGGCACGAGCTGTCGACCGCATCGGCAAGGACAAATACATTATACCGGATCTGTCGGAAGTAGACGGCCCACATGATAAAGCACAAGAGGAACGGCGCTTTGGTAGTGTCCGTCAGATCGTTTACTACTCGAGCGGTGTGGGTACTCGGTCTGCACTAGTTACTGACAGTCTATATGCGTCGGCCTTCGGCAAAGGTCAGTGACCATTTATGGTTATCGTCAAGTTCTCTATACTCTCCTCCCTTAGCTCCTCAGTTGCTTCGCCAGGCAAAGGCCAATACTGCTATCATTCTCGGTTATATACACTAACAACCCGAATCATAGGATTGAGCGCGAATCTTCTAGATGGATATTGTTTCCTTTGTAACAACTACAACGGCAGATCCACGCTTGACGAAATCATCCTCGCTGGGTTCTCAAGGGGTGCATTCACTGTGAGATGCTTGGCCCGATTCATTAACGATGTTGGTGTGCTTCGAAGGTCTGGGCTGGTCTTTTTGCAGACCATATACAAACTATGGCGAGCCAATGCTGGATACAAGCCACCTGGGTGGTTGGCCGAATGGAAGTGGCCGGAAACGTACAGAAGTTTCAAAACAACGCTGGACGCTTTGACTGACGGTGGGTTCATTACTGGGCCTCAAACCGGAGTTCCAATCAAGGTCCTGGCTGAATGGGATACCGTCAGCGCCATGTGGGGGGGCCCTTTGTCGTTCGTAGGGAATAAAGTTCCCGGGAACGTGGAAAACGCCTTCCAAGCCGTATCTCTGCACGAAAAGAGGAAGATGTTCAAGCCCATGCTGTGGGAAAGTGAGGGAAATCGCGAGACCAATGCCAATATCAAGCAGTGTATCTTTGCAGGGTGCCATTCGGATATTGGGGGAGGGAACAAAGATCCTGCCCTTTCAGGGGCATCATTCTTCTGGATGGTAGCGCAGATCAAGGACTGCGGATGTAACGCTCTGTTCAATCATGACGCAACCACGCTGCAATACGTTATACCGATTCAAGTCGAACGGAAATGGTGGTCTTGGAAGAAACCTCCAGTCGGTCTTCAAATACAATCTTTCGCAGAAGGCAAGTTCGTCTCGAGGCCTTAACACCTTCTCTATACAGGGATCCCGGAGACTGCTGCTTACTAAAACGTTGTGTGTCAAGGTCGCGTTAATGAATCGCGTAGCGGGTGGTATGCTGTCGTTTACTGGCTATCGCTGGGCCTGTGGAACGGTAAACGTGACTCACTCTGGGAAAGATTTCTCGAGGAAGAGGAAGGCACTGGAGGAAATAACCCCGAAAGAGGCGCCCTGGGCAAGGGTCGGAAAAAGCACCTCATCGGGTTGACAGTTCACACCACGGTCCGACTACTATATGAGCACAGGTACCGGACTCCGGCCGTGGAAAAGGGCGATAGACGATTGCGATGCGGACTGTTCAAAAAGTACCGGCCCGAAGAGCAACGCCCGGATCTCGAGGAGCAAAGCCCAGCTCCGGTAACTTGGAGATGGGCCAAACGAGGCACCAAACCGAAAAGCTTCCTAGAGGAAGACAAGATGGAAAAACATGAGAGATTACTATTTCACTCGCTCCTCAAACAAGCCAGAAAAATCCATCAGCAGAATCCCACCGAAGATTGGAAGCCGGAAAACAAGCTGAAAAAAGATGAACACAATGAATTTGAGTGGACAGATATCAACGAAAAGATGAAGTGGGACTCCATCGCCAAAGGTTGCACCTACCAGCAGACCTTCATCAGCCTTCTTGAGGACATTGTGGACGCCCATCCTGATGAAGACGAGACTAGCCACAAAGACGAGAGTAATGATGATGACGGGCATGTCGACGGGGATGACGACGGAGGTAAGTACACGGGCAAGAACGACCCTGATTTGATTGAGTTCGCCGCCCTCTTCGAAGAAGGAATTTGCTGCCGAGAGGACAAAGAATGAAAGATGGAGGGGAAAGGTTATTAAGGGTAGCAGTAGTCGACAAGTAATAGGCACTGTTGTCATGAGACTTCCAAATCAGCATCTTAGGCCAAAGCAACGGAATAAAACAGTGCTTCTGTACCGTTGAGTCCGCAGTCCTCCCAGTCAGTAATAATACCAGCGGACAGTGCGTTGGTGACCATATTATTCCAAAGTCGCCAACCAGCTACGTCGTGGTCAACGCAAGACCTTTATGATTTTTCTCAACTGGCTCCGGTATATGCTACGTGAACACGTTGCTAGTTTTTTCTATTACCTGCTATGCTTCCAGTTATTTCATTTATTCTGCTGTAACCTATTAACTTTGTTTATTTTACTGCTAAGAAGCTAGATTATTACCTGGCTATTAGATTATTATAATGGCTCTCAATAGCTACCACATCTTGTATGCAAATTATGTCACTGGGCGTACCTGAATTGTTGCACAGTTGAACAGCACTGGCACTTAAATAATATATACTGACAGTGGAATAATCTTGACAGTGGAATAATCGTTTAAGGTACTTATGATTTTGCTCTTTATGAAATGTATACCTACCAAAAAGACTTGGTCTGATCTGAGAAAATTAGAAGAAAAGTAAAGTGTTACTAGAGTTAGCATAGAGCTTCCCATTTCATAGGTAACACTGCAGATCACTAAATGGGGAGTGAGATTAATAAACTGCTTCGCATACCCTTCATTATTGAAACCCGATTACTTCCCCAAGTAGGCTCCCGGAATCCCATGCTCGTCCCACCGGATCACATCCGCTCTCCTGGTCTCAGCCAACCGCCCCCCTCGCAGTCCTTTCTCATCGAGCTGCAGCCATGTCACGTCCCGGAGCACCGTCCCCCCATACCAGTAGTTGAACCGGCGTTGAGGCTTCCCAACGTCGCCGGGCGTCGGCGCGATCACGGCAACAGGATCTCGCGTATACAGGACCGCCTCGTCCCAGCCGTAGAGATCGCCATCGCAGGCGAAACTACGCATGATGACTTCGTAATCGTCACTCCAGAGGCCGCCGGGGTGGAAGAAGCAGCCGAGGTTGGTTGGCTTCCAGGAGTTGAGGACTGAGCCGTGCGGAAGAAGTCCTTGCTTCCAGGCATTGTGGACGATATCACGGTATCTCGGCAGGATCGTTGGGTACGTTAGGTTCGTAACGGTGAATGTCAGATCCGGTCGGCTCGCGACCACGGCGGGCAAGAGGCGCAAGCCGGCCATGAGACGGCCCTCGTGGGAGCGGATGGGGCAGGCGATCTGGCGCCAGTCCGGGTGGATGCCTGATGTGCGCTCGTCGCGGAACTCGGCGACGAAGATGAGACCGACGGTTGCGTTGGGGATCATGGCGCCCGGAGAGGATTCCTCGAGCTGGTCGGCCAGCTGGCCTGCCTTGGCGCCGCTGTTGGACACGACGGCGACGTGGGAGCCGTGGGGAATCTCCTGCAGAGCGGCGAGGACGGCATAGGATACCTGGTCCCAAATCGCGGCGCGCCGTCTCCTGGTGGGGTCGGCCATGACCTCGCGCAATGACGGAGGGTTTTTGGTTCGCTCAATCACGGAGTCGTGGAGGTTGTGTAGGCCTGGGAACTGGGGCTCACGTCGGCCGGGGTGGAGCTCTTCGTCGAGGCGGTACATGTCACCCGGCGCGACCACGGGGTATCCGTCCTCGTCACAGATCGTGGTTTTTAAGGGCTTGGCCGTAGGCGACGGCTTAGTGTTGGTGCCCTCTTTGCCGAATTTTCCTCGAAGGCCGTCAGGGGTGGGAGCTTCGAGGGCCGGGCACCCACCTCGGTGGGCCCATCTCGTCGCTGCGTTGAAGCATTCGGAGTAATCGCCATTATGACTGATATGCGTGTTGATGTTTTGATTTTAACTCAGGCTGGTTTACTGGTAATGACTGTTGAGTAGCATGAAAGGTCGTTGATGCCTTCCGGGTGGGACATGGATACTCTTTATAGAGGATGTCGGTCACGAAGCATTGGCAAAGAATGATTCAATATAGTTGTTGTCACCATCAGTGCTCCAGTCTGGCATAACCATTTCCTTGAATGTTGGTCAGTTGCGTAACCGAAGTGGCCAGATATTATTCAATGGGGATCAGTGGATTGAAATAGATACCCTAAGTGTATGCCACAATGACAAGATGTTATTCAATGGGGGTTGGTGGAATGAACCTACGTTTATGCCACATATTCGTTTCGTTCGTCTATGCCACGACATGATCCCACGATTGGTTGATGGCCATGCGGGCTCAAGCAAACCTGCAAGGGAGAAAAGCCCCCCCGGTGATGGCTGACGCATCTCCGCAACCGAGCTGCACGATCGTGCCTAGCCCATTCCTGCACCGTGATATGCGGAGGTGTCCCCGATAGGGTCGCTGGCATTGCATTGCCAAGTCAACAACTTCGGGGACGGCATCTCGTGCCTTGGTGAGGGTATCTGGCTGATTTCGTGCTTGTTTAGCAGCAGCTGACTCGGAGCAACCGGGCAGCTGCTGGTATTTGGCCAATGAAAAGTCTAGCCTGCGGCAGAAGCAAAAACGGTTCAACGTAAGCCGACCATCACGTTTACAGGTAAGCCGCACTCGCCTATCTCGTGGGCGAACAAAAGCCAGGACCTCAATTGCTTCCTTTTGGCAACGGAGGTCACCCCGCGCTTTCCAGCAACACCATTTGCATTCTGGGCCCCCTGTACGCGGGGAGAGAGAGTTTTATGCCCGATGCATGATTCACTACTTGTGGCAAAAGATTGCGCTTGCGTGCATGAGATCCAGCCATATGCAAGCCACATCATCGGGGGAAACATAAATTGGCCCTATCAGAACTCGGAAGCAACTCGTTACATCTCTTAAATGACTGCTGCTGCTTGCGGCTGAAAGAAGCTAAGGTGGCTTCCCACGTCCTCGTGATGTTTGCACATACCAACGACGTGATTGGCCGTTATTCTACGGCATCTGATTGTTACATCACATATAGAGAAGCATAACAATATGTAGGTAGTAGCAATATTTATTAACTAGGAGAATACGCAAGTAGTTAAACTTTTCTATTTATAGATAGGCGAGGACGCTTGGTTCAATGGTCCATCGTCACCATGGCCACCACCCCTATTCTTGACGCCAACGTCGGAAATGCCATCTGGGATTACGGATGGCTCAACTTCTGGTGCCACAGACATTGTATTCAATTTTTGGCTACTGGATACTAAACGATTCTTGTTTGATGGTAGGGTCGAGAACTTTCAGTTTCTGTCGATATCGAATTCCTTCGTGGCCGCTCGAATAGACACTCGAGGTCACCAGACTGCCCAAGGAGCCACTGAGTCCTCAGCATTCACCACCACCAAAAGAGATAACAGGGGTCACAGAAGCTTTCAATTATCAATAGACGAAGATTAGCGGGGGAGGTTGTTGTGTTGGTTTGCATTAGGCGTGTTTCTTTGTTGGTGGAATCCATCAGTCTCGTTTCTTTTCGAGGGAGATGGTGGTTACAGATTATAACCCCTCCTTTAATAAAGTCTGAGCCCCAGGATAGTCCCGAATGTGCCGCTCAAACGACTCCCTCGACCAAGCCCGGTCCGGCAGACCAAACAGAACCACGGATGGGCGGTACGCCACTGTTCGATACTCCTTGGGTATGGAGGCTCTCATGGCCTCCTGTATGTTGGCACCGATTTCGGTAAAGTGATGGTACCTATAGTCCCAAAATTGGGCTCGGGTTCTGACGCAACCCTCGCACCAGCGAGCGTCCTCGAGCGTTTGGTCTTCGGTCAGGGTAGGAAATGGCATCGTGGCCATGGTGGCGTAGTTGTCGAGTGTCACGCGCCGAGGGACCTGTCTCGGTTCTCCGACACGAATCTCGCTTGTGAACCAGTCGAAGCGCGGTCGGGCGCGGTGCGCCTTGGTCCAGTATTGTCCGGTAAGGCGCGCGGCGGGGCCGACGCACCGCGCCATCACGGCCTGCTTCGCCCGCAGCCACGAGCCGTGCACGGAGAGGGAGCGGTCCCTGGCTGTCTGCGCGACGACCGCCTGGCCATGGATCGTCCATGCGTCCCCGCTACGTGGCCCTCCGCCTTGCTTCACCCAGACTCTTCGAACGTGTACGGTGGGCAACGAGTCCGTCTCCTGCTGGGTGAGGGCGCAGTACTTGCCCGCCTGGCTGCGGAACATGAGCTGCAGGGACGGGTAGTACTTGCGGCACCATTCGCAACACCGCTGGCAGGTCGGGAGAAAGAGGAATGGTCCGGTGTCGCCGCAGGTAGCACATTCCTCCGCACGCATGGCATCGTACAGGGTGGCGACCGAGTGAAGGCTTAAGACACCTATAATTCCGAGCGCTTTAACGGCCTCGGGGACGAAGCGGAGCACGTCGCGTAATTCGTTACAGGATCGCACATACCCGTTGGCCTGGACGCACACTTGAGAGAAATGCACAATGGATAAGAAATCCATCTGCGCGACTATGTTCAACATGAGCTCGGGGGGCAATCGTCCCAGGATGCCGAACGAGGAGGAGGAGGAAGAGTCCTGTAGCCGCAGAGGTGTGATTGGGAGCTTGGGCATCCGACCATCAAATGCAATTGTCGCCATTGATATCATCCCGTCGAATTTTCCTGTCGCCGCCAGTCGATAGTGTGACATCTGGGCTGATGATGCCATGATTAATCTCAACTCTGTAGAAAGACCAGAAGATCCTATGCTGTGGTGATCCCGTGATGCTGTCGTATCTGTTGGTATTGTGGCAAATACGCTGGGAAAGGAGCAGGGTGGGCTTGGAGTACTTGCGTTAAAAGGATGGTTGTATTAAATGGGGATATATAAGTTACTTAAGCTACAAAAGTGACGAGAAGCAGCATTAGTACCTGTCAAGTTTTCAACTTCTGACTCATAGATTTAACAAATAAATTTTATGTCCACCTCGGACTAATACTTTGTGTTGAACCGAGTATCACCAAAAGTTACTTTCATAGTTATGAGGGAGATTCCACGATGCTAAAATGGAGACTTTGATACATGCCTAGCTCAGTGAAGATAGATATTCATTGCGGTAAAGGGGAATGTGTCAGCTCGAGGGACATGGGAAGTATCGTATGCCTCAACTTACTTCTGTGAACCTTTCAGCAACTCCAAACCAAAAGAATCTTGGACCGGCACCGCTTCCATTGCGGTGCCCCAGATATATAGAAAATACCATTCAGTCTTGTCTTTAGTAGCCAAGCTTGTTTTTGCTCAGTGTGTTGTACTTGATTCGAGTAGTTGTTGATTGAACATGTTTGTCTTCCCATAAAATTGCCGAGGTGACCTCACTGTACGTTTTGGGCGATCAAGCGCTGCGCACCGGGGCAGTGTCGGATGTGTTCCAAAAACGAGTCCCGCGACCAAGCTTTATCAGATAAACCCTGCAGAACTTTACAGGGCCAGTACTCCCCGGTCCGGTACTCGGGGGGTAGCAAGGCATCTATATCGCCCTAGTTTCGGAAAAGTTCGTCGGCACGGAACAGCAGCATGTCCTTGGCCAACACACATCCCCTGCACCACAGCCCCAGTTCCAGCTTCTCTGTTGGGCGCTTGGTCAGAGTGGGAAAAGGCATACTTGATACTTTCTCCAGCTGCAGCGAGTCGGGATCCATGGGCGGCCAGGGGATGTTGCCATCCTTGTGTGGGGAAAGCCAGCGGTGGCGTGGCGGCACACAGTGGGCATCGAGCCAGTATTCCATTTTACTCCCTAATTGATACCTCGTTCTGCTTAAACGCTCTACGGCTTCGACCATCGCCTCCTCCGAGCCGTAAACCGTAAGAGCAAGGTCTTTGGCGGCCTTGGCGCTGACCGCCTTGTCGTCCCAGGAACAATAGTAGGGCATATTAATACCCCAAAGATGAAGAGATTCGTGGCTTGGGAGGTGGATAGTAGGGAGCTCCTGGCACTGCGCTTTGGAAAGGCCAAAGTATTGCTTTGCATCAGCCGGTCTGATAAACCGCAAGGATGGGTTGTACGCCAAGCACGCCTTGCAGGTGGGGAGGAACAGAAAGGGGCCGCGGTCGCCGCAGGTCGCGCATGCGTCTGTCTGCAAAACGTGGTGTATATCCATCACCCGATGGGAACGGTTAAGGCCAAGGGCACACAACGCCTCGAGGGCGCGGGGCACATGCGTCAGGAGGTCTCTGTATTCGGCGCACGAGCGGACGTAGGCATCGCCCTGAAACGAAACACTCTGGAGATTAGTGATGGACCGAAGATCGAGCTGTTTGATGATCATTAGCATGACTTCGGGTGGGAATTGATCGAGGCGGCCGAGGGACGAGTCGCGGGGTCGCAGCCACCACCATCGAGCATGGGGTATCTTACTATAGAAGGCGGGAATCCTTATTGTAAGCATTGGCTCGGGAACGTACCCCAAGCGAGAGACGAGCTCCTCCGCGTGAGATGAAACGGTTGCGGTCATGGCGGATATGGAGTCAGCAGATGTGTGTAATTCGGATGGCGAAGATATCGATAAGGAAGAAAGTGCTTGCCGACCAAAGGAATTGGGAAGACGAATGATTAAATAGTTGATGGAAAAGGTCTGTGAAGAAATCGGAGATAACATGTGGTTATCTTCCTCGGGTGAAAAGTTTTGGTTTACTCGAAACCTGGTCGTGTTGGATTTGAACCAGCATTGCCTGAAGCTAAATTGACAACCTGTAGGCACTACCACAACACTACCTACAGTCCAGATAGCATTTAGCATAAACGGAGGATACTTACCTAACGATAAACGTAATGTAGAAAAATAATTATAAATAAATTCAACGCCAGCTTGCCCCTGTACCGTTATGGTCGTCGATACAGTCTCTCAGCGACCTTAATACCGATAAAGGGAGTTAGTTAAGTGCCATCGGGGTGTGAGTGGCGATAGGAGACGAAGGAGGAGGGGACAGATACAAACAACATATTGCTATTAAATATACTCACAACGCCAAAAAGAAGGCATAATACCCGATCACATTAAAATACCAAGGAAGGTTTCCAGTTGACTCCGCATTGGTACCCAACGATTTCAAAAGTGAAGAGAACTTGGCATTTGGGGCCGGAGGTAACACATATAGATTATGTATTGTTCCGACTGGCATTCTGTAATTATATCATGCTTAGGGCAATTGAAATGAAGGAATAGAAGGTCATGGATCATGGGGTAATCAGTCTCCAAGGAAAGACCAAAAACGGAACCGACTGTGCGACCTGGGGAAGTGTGGGTGAGCGAAACCAAGTAACCGAGAGGAGAAAAGGCGACGGGGAGGTTTCGCTGACGTATGATTATCCTACCCACCGTATCCCTCCACGGGCTTCATGCCGTCACTTATGATTTGATCCCACTCCTCGTCCTTTATGCCAGCCAGATCCGGTGCGTACAAGCGTGCGCCAAGGCAGTGTCGAACGTGATGCAAGAAACCGGCCCTCGTCCAGGCCCGTTCAGCGAGACAACTCGCTACATCAAACGCGTCGTATTCATCCGTCAGATATTCGGGGGTAGAAGCGACTGGAGGCTGGCCAGCGGCGGGGGCTGTGGTGTGGGAAATGTGCCAAGGGTCCAGATGCTGCCCAGCTGCTCGTCGATGTCAGACGCGTGATCCGAGACCCTTTGGCAGCCCCGGCACCACAGGGTCAGGTCCGCCAGGCCGTCGCCGGTCAACACGGGGAACAGTATCGGCGGCATGTTGCAGTTGTATTGCCAGTTCTTCTCAGGCTCCACGGGGATGTCAGGTCGATTGTCCTCGCTGAGCCAGTGGTGGCGGGGCTGGACTTTGGGCCCGTCTAGCCAGTAACACGCGTTGTCGAGGTCGTCCTCGGAGCAGCAACTCTTCCTCACGACCTCGGTGAGCTTCTTCTCCGAGCCATGCACTGCAATGGCAAGCTTGCGGGCCGCCTTGGCGCTGACTCCTGGGCTTGGGGGCGGCGGAGGCGGATGAGGCTGATAGAAGGGCAGTAAAGCATCCCAGGACGTGGTCAGATCCTGGACGTGGATAACGGGGAGTTTCGCCATGTCCTTGCTAGAGAGATTATAAAAGCTCTGGGCGTCACTGATCGGCATAATCCGGAAAGAAGGATTATAGTCGAAGCAGCTCCAGCAGCACCGTTGGCAGGTGGGAAGGTATAGGAAAGGCCCAACTCTCCGCATACGGAGCACGCGTCCGCTAGTAAAGCACTGTATAGGTCACCCGCCGAATGGAGGCCGATGAGCCCCATTTTGAAGAGCGCCTGGACGACCTCAGCGGCTTCGACGACCAGGGATCGGTAGTCTCGAAAAGACCGCACGTAACCGTCGGCCTGGAGGGAGACCTGCGAGAGGCGAGCGAGGCTCTGGAGGTCTAGCTGCCCCATTATCATGGTCATGATTTCCGGGGGCACCCGTTCAGGAGGCCGAAAGACGAAGGGCGGTTCCTCAGTGGTATTAATCTTCCAAGGCGGGGCAGCGTATCCATGTTTGTGATCTTGTTCACAGCTAGGGTCCTGTGTCGGGGAAAGCGACCCAGGCGAGAGATAATCATCTCCGCATCGAAAGAAACATCTGACGCCGTGGTTGCTTCCATTGTAGGTTCCCACGACTGGAATACGAGGATCTCGGACTTTCGTGGTCGTGGTCGTGTTGGCACAACACGGATGTTCAAAAGAGAGAAGATTAGAGAGGAATTAATAATGTCAGGAAGTACGGGAAACGAGGAGCGATGTTCTGATCGGGGGTCAAAATATCGATTTGAAGATTGATGTGTCTTCCCCTTGCAGCTGAAATGGGCGGATATGATGAAGAAAAGTAAACGACAGACTACGTGGTCCAGGGTAGAAGAAGTCCATATCAATGCCTACGTACTGAATCGGGGACACCTTCGAAAAGATCCTATTATGACAGATGCTGTCTCATTTTACTCCGATACACTATCCATGTTTGGGTCAAAAGGAAGTTGAGTTTGAACCGACCAAGTCCAAAAGCTAAAACGGCGACCGCCAGCAGGTGCTCCGATAACTCGATACCAATATTAACGACCAAAGTAAAAAGGAACACAGACTATAGTGGACGGAAACCAGTACCGGCCTGACATATATGAGGATACTGCAAGTAGTATGCGCCAGCTTTCTCTCCCGACTCCACGAGGACCAACTGGGCCCTTCCATGCGATGCTATCTGTTGATGGAGCTGATCGGTTGCGTCTTTCTGGTACTAGGGAAAAGTGAGAGGGAGTCAATCAATACTCTTATATCAAAGCGTCCAAGTTCCCAGTGAGCTCCCAAGTCGCTGCCTGGCAGTGATCCCAAAGGGCATAAAGACAGTGTAGTACATTAGGCGTCACGCTGGCTTATATACTATCAAAGTTTGCCAAGATACATGGAAATCAATGCAGGCAACATTCTCTGTCTGGGAACCTGTTTTTGCTGCACATAAATATGGCACAGAAATCAATCACAGGAAAAGGGGGGAAGAGTGGGGAATAGCATGCTGCAATTGGTTAATGCTGCAAACATGAGCATCGCACGCCTTCTGGCCACCAACCACTTATCGTTTATAGTATGAATCACATTGTGACGAAGCATTTAATCAACAAAACATTCATTCTCTTGTCCCAGGTGATCTGCACTCTCAATTACCGCTTTTTGCATTATCATGTATGAACAAACTTGTACACGGGTATCACAGAAAATCAACGCTAAAATGCGCAACATTGCACCGTGCTCCCCACCTCCAACATCTTCCAGCCACACACACATTTCTTGAGCTCTTGTTAGGAATGGGAAAGCAGTCCCTCATTCCTAGGTACAACTCTCTAAAGTTCAAATTTGGTCGGTATTCATCCCTCATTTGACCATACTCTCCCGCATGCCCTTGGTCCGCAGCGAAACTCGGAGCTCTCCATCTTCAAAGGGCGGCACCTCCATCGTCCGCGGACTCGGCGCTCTCTTAGGTCCGACTCCAGCGCCCAGCTTGTCATCCTTGTTGTTCTTGCCTCCTTGCTGCTGCTGTCCCTCGAGGGCCTTTCGAAGCTCGTCGCGCTGCTTGGTAGCTGCGTCGCTCTCGGTACTGCCCCTACGACTGCCGCCAGCGCTACTGCCACCACCGCCCATATCGTCCACGCTCATGCGGCCCTTAAGCTTTCCTGCGAAGAGGCCCCTTATGCCGCCGCGCTTGCGCTCGGGCAGCTCGTCGGTTCCGGCGCTGCACACGTAGAGGAGGTACTTCAAGTTCGGCAGTGTGTGGCGGATGTCGACGACCTTGAGACCCGAGGCCACACAGAGGGCTTCGATATTCTTGTTCAACAAGAACCAGCCGTACTCGAAGCGATACTGGGCGGTGGCCCCGCCTCGTAGGAAGAGAGGGAAAGACCGCTGAGTGTCGGCAATCTGCGAAATATCGTCCCGGATACTGCTTCGCGAGCCGTAAACGGATATAGGATACGGTAGCGGCACCGAAAGGTAGAACTGTAGCAAGTTCGTGACCTGAGCCACGTAGCCCAGAGCCGCAGAAAGAGCGTCATCGGAAGCGGTGGACGAGGTAGGGTCGTAGTTGGTGTTGGGCAGCGGCAAGCCGCAGATCTGGAAAGCGAGCGGAGGGGCCGCAGGGGCCTGCGTGATAGGGAAAACATGGGTGAGCTCTTCGCAGATGCGCCGACGCTGGCCGCGGATCTTATCGTTGGTCATGGTGATGGCGTCGCGGGACGCAGGCAACTTTGCGCGCGCATGGTCGACATCTTGTTCGACACTCGCTTGGGCCGCGCGACCTTCGGCTATGGCGGTGCGCCGGGCGGCGATGGACGCCTTGAGTTGATCGCGGCGGGCCTCGGCTGCTCGCATCTTCCGCTGTTGGGAGGCCAGGCTCTTATTCACCAGCTTCACTTTCTCTTCCTCAGCTGGGAGGGCGTCCGGGGGTATTTTCTCCAGCACTGCCTCGATCTGACTGGTGACCGATCCGCAAGTAGCAAGCGCATCCTGGATGGAGGCCTCCAGGTTCGAGAGCTTCATCAAAGCATTATGAGACGAGGTGGGTAAGGCGGGGCCTTGCTTCGGTTCGGGAACTCGGCTCGGAAGCTCAAGTGTGTAGACACCATCGATCAGGTGGAAGACAAGGCAGTTCGGCGGGAATTGGTGGTTGATCAGGGTTCCGATGAAGTTGAGCTGGCGAAGGTCTACTAGTTCTTCGAGAAGGAAAAGCCATTCGCCGCGACGTTTTGCCCAGACCTTGACGGTTACTTGTGAGGATCGAGAGATGTAGGGATCGGCTCGCGCGAGCTCGAAGAAACTAAAGTCGAAGTTCTAGCAATGTATTATGATTAGCGCCTGTGTATTTTCATATTTTACCGCAAAGGATCTGGAGGGTTCCCGTACCGTTGATCGCGTGCCCACTTCACTGATGTAGATTGGGTCCTCCACGCCCTGGACATGCAGCGAGAAGAAGACATCTGCGGCTCTGCTCTCGATGGCCAACTCCAGCTGCTTCTGGCGCGTGACGGGGCTCTTGTTGGCCAGGTTCGTGCTGCGACGCCGAGGTTTAGGGGGTCGCTCGCTCAGAGTGCTAGAAGAGGCGGAGTGGTGAAGCTGGGGCGCATTCTTAAGGGCGTCGAGCTTGTTAGGAGAGCCTCTGCTGAGATCGACATCGTCAGTAGTCGTGAACGGGTGTCGCTCAAAGGTCAGGTTCCGGAGGTAGATTCCGTGCAGATGGCGCAATCGGCGATTCTGGGGTGTTAACAACGGTCGGGTCGACTCTCTGGAGAAAGACATGTTGGTGGAAAACGTGCTGCGCCGAACAACAGCAGCAACAGCATTCCTTGGTGAAGTAGGTAAAGAATGCGAGGTAGGAATGGAAACTTGTGCAATTGCTCAATGTTTTTCTGGCAACAATACACCAGCCCGATCAGTCACCTAACCCTTTCTGCCAATGGGTCGGAGCTGGAGCCATGCATGTGAATTTCCACGAACTCCGTGCAACAGACGTCTCGAGGGTGGGCTGTGTGTGTCCAAAGTGGGATGAACTGAGATCCAGTCGGAGGCGCTGGTGTTGTTTAGCTCATTACCTAAACCTGTACCGCCTAGACAGCTTGACAGATGCCCCCAAAGCAACGTCATTACCAATTGGCGCGATCCCTGCAGCATGCTACCCCAGCTGTTCGGTGGGCCTTGGCGGCATTAGGTGGCAGAATGCACGCTGTAAGTACCTCCAGCTCAGCCAGGTGGGACAAGAGAGCACCAGTGACAGCTGCTATGGACATTATTAGGTGGCTCGGGATATTCCATCGCTCGAGCTGGTAGTGATTACACACGAGTTTACAGCAAATCTGCGACAACTTCTCCAAACCCTTGCGATAGTCGCGAATCGCCCGATGTATACTGTGAACCACGTCGAGTCTACATACTAGTCAAATATTACTCAACTCATTGTGCGCAGACGCCCGGTCTTTCTGCAAACTCCCCGCGATCGGCCGTGATGTTGCTCGAGAGCTAATAGAAGCCTCTCGCCCACCTGACTATTCCCATTACTCGTCAAAACCATGAAGCGCCTCGGCTGTTCAACCCGGCTTGGATAGCCGACTACAATCGACATGTATAATCAGGGCTCCTCCAAGATCATGCGCCGCTTGCTCGGTCGCCCCCAAAGCGACTCCACGGCCAACGACAGCAGCAATCTAGGCCCGACCAGCTCGCCCCTCCCGACCTCGTACCGCCCGAACCAATCGCAAAATGTAGTCTACCAGGCATCGGAACCGATAGTGTGCCTCGATCGATCGGCCGATGGTCGTCTCGCTGTTCTTGGTGGTCGCGACATCCTCAAGACTATACACATTGACGGGCTCCACGTTCGCGAAGGCGTCGATCTTCGCGCCTACATTCAGGCGCAACAAGCCAACCGATCCTCCAGCTTGGGGAACCAGCTGGCCATCAAGGATGTGAAATGGTCTTCCAACCACGAGGGCGAACCCACCATATTTACTGCTTGCGCCAGTGGCCAGATATTTCAGTACAACGTCAGCCGTCTCGGCTCCGCGACGCCAGGTGGCACGGTTCTGGACGTGATACAAACCCAGGAGGAGTCGCGGCAGATCAACAAGCTGGATAGCAATCCGCATAAGAGTTCGCTCTTGTTGTCAGGCGGCCAAGAGGGCATTGTGCGGCTCTTCGACGTGCGCAGCCCTCAAACAACAAGGAGTGGCCAACTCACGTTTCATGCCTTCAAGGCTTTCCAGGGCAATTCCGAGGGTATTAGAGATATCAAATGGTGCCCTAAGGACGGCTTCATCTTTGCCTGCGCCACCGACTCGGGGGCCATCCTGAAGTGGGACGTCAAGAAAGCAAATGCGCCGCTTCTGAAGATCAATGCGCATGCATCGCCCCGTGGCGCCTCATCTATTTCCTGGCACCCCGACGGAAACCACCTGATTAGCGGCGGGTTTGACAGAAAGTGTCACGTTTGGGATATGTCTACAACTGCTGAAAGGAGGCAGAAGCCACAGTGGACGATTTCGGCACCCGCGCCTGTCAGTGTCGTCTCATGGCGACCGCCTTTGTGGTCTGCTAGTGCTCAGGGGAAGCGAGCAGCCCAGGTAGCGGTATCGTACGGCGACAGTGGCCACGGCAAGAAGTATGGTATTTCCGGTGTACATATCTGGGACCTCGGCCGTCCCACAATGCCGTATAAGGAAATCGATCGATTCGACATTTCTCCGAGCGCCCTGCTCTGGCATGACCAAGATCTTCTCTGGACTGCAGGTCTAGATGGTATCTTTGCCCAATCCGACGTTGCATTCGCCCCCAAGACCATGGACAGGCAACCTCTTTCAAGTGTAGACTTTTCCCCATCGGGTGATGTAGTCATGATGCTGGAAGAAAGAGCACATCCCCCGAGACCCCGCCCGACGACAGCTGTACCCGAAGTGGCATCATCCTTCAGTACCAGCCCTTCGGGTCAGATGCTGAGCGTGAGCCGGAGCGACTCCGAAGACGACGTGGTCGGGAGTTTCCTTGGACCTCGAAAGCGTGAAAGTAGACGGCGAAGACCTAGTGTACGCTCCGCTCAAACTTACAATACCACACCTCCTTCCGGTACAGGCACGGAAGAGCCCATCATCACACTTGAGCAGGCTATCAACCTAACAGGAACTTTCAAACCTCAACAGATCATGGCGATTGGGCGGGTGCCTGTCGCTTCAAAAACAGCCATATACCAGTACCTTGCATCTCACTACCTCGAAGCCTTGGAAAAGGGTCTTCCCGTGGATTCAGATGAACGGCCTCTTAATGAGCGAGTTGCCGGCATCATGGATCATTACGCGCGAGCAGCAGAGACGGTCAGCCAGTTTCGACTTGCCCAGACATGGAGAATCCTGGCATACGCGGTGGAACTTTTGCTCACCCGAAGGTCTGAATATCACCTGGAGATGCGAACGACACGACGTAAGAACTCGAAGCCGAACGGTCTCCTTGAAAATTCGGATTCGAAAGCCAACCTATCCAAGTTTGGCGCGATGTCACAGCTGAAAGTAAACGGCGAGGCCTCACCGAGAAGGGCCACATCGGTCTCCTCGATTGAAAGTCGCCAGACATTGAAGAAGTCCCTCTTGGCTGAGGAGATTGATAGCGAGTCGAATGTGGCTACCCCCTTGGCTCGACCAGTAGAAGATAGCATACCGGAAGAGCAACACCAGTTTTGGTCCTCCGGCCAAACATTGACTCCGGTCCAGGAGGTGGCGAGCTTCACTCTCCCTCCGAACTTGAACGCCAACCTGATCAACGCGGCTCATGTTGAGGCGCTGGCGGGCGGGCGGAAACGCCTAGATTCGACACCAATATCTGAAGACTCGCATGACAGCCAGATATCCAGCACCGAAGGCTACGATTTCTACGACATGGAAGCTGTAGACGTGCTACCGAGGGCCATAGATATGCCCAAGCAGCGAGAGCCATTGTCGCTCGACTATGCTGGACCGAAAACCCCAGGTGGTAGTAGACAGCAACGCATGACAGTGGGCCGGCACGATTCCGACGAGAGCTTTGCTCAAATATTCTCGGTGTCGGATACAAGTCATGATACCAGTGTGTCTAACTCCTCTTATTCGCGTATGCCACCGCCCTCTTCAAAGGGCCAGTCAGAATCGAAAAGTGGTTCAGGTTCTCGTTCAACGCCCGAGGAGGAATACGAAAGCCGCATAAGAGGCAGGCAACTCGATGCTTCCCCGGACCAGAAGAAGCAGTCACTTCCACGAGCGCCCGTGCGACAGGATTCGAGCGACCTCGGTGAGATCTTCATGATCTCGCAGACGACGGCAGATAGCGTTGAGAGCGACTACTCCCCACACATTTCCCATGAAACATTACAGCATCCCATCGAGCACCCAGCGCCGAGACTAGAGGTGATGCGATCCATGTCGCCACGTAAGACGTCGAATGAACGTGTCGCTTTGGGGAGGCCGGAAGAGCAAACGTCCAAGACTGTCATCGAGACGGATTTCATGCCGTGGCTGGACGACCCCGACTTCCCCTTCCCTCTACTTTCTGACACCAACGCCAAGACTCGGGCCGTCCTGCCGCCACTGGACCCGTACAAGCTGCTCTCCCGGGCCCTCGAATTCGAAGCGCAGCACTCGGCGCTCAACGCCTCCGCCATGATTCTGCTGCTGAAGCCGCTTGTCCCCGACGAGGTCATCGACACGGGGCAGGCCACGGCTATTCTTACCCATCACCACCAGCGCCTAATGAGCCAGAAGCTCTTTGTCGAGGCCGCGCTCTTGCGGAATCTATGCGTCCGGGACTGGCCCGACGGCATTGACGTGTGGGGCGACAACTACACCTCCATCTTCAATCGCGCCCAGCAGAAGGTGAATGTCGGCTTCACCTGCTCGCAGTGCCACAAGCCGCGCGAGATTGACCGCTCCTCGGCTAGTACGGATGGGGAACCGAACGGCGCGGCCATCTGGAAATGTGAACGCTGTCGTGCGACCATGGCGCCTTGTGCGATTTGCGGGCACCGCGACGCTACCGCCTCGGCAATGACCCCAGTCCCGGTTGCAGAAGCTTTCGCTCGTACGGACAATGCAGAGGACGACTCGGTGCTGACGACATGGTGGTACTGTCCCGGCTGCGCTCACGGCGGACACGCCACCTGCATCCAGGGCTGGCACGCGCCCGTCACACCTCCCCTCCACACCGCCCAACAGCAGTGGCAGGCAGCGCGCCGGAACAACTAGTGGTACTTCGACGCCTGGTGGGGGTGGCAACTACAATTTCATGTCCCTGCTGCAGTCCCATGATTCGGCCGTCCCCGAGACGTACAGTGATGGATGCTGCCCCCTCGACGGCTGCGGCCACGCCTGCCTCCCCGGCAAGTGGCGCAACGAGACCAACATCGGCAAGGCGGAGGAGCTCGGCCGCGCCGTCCGGGAGCAGACGCGCGCCGGCACGCCCTTGGCCTCCGCGCCCGCCTCGGCCTCTGCGGCAGCGCTTCAAAGACAACAACAGGAAACACCCTCGTCCACGTCCTCCTCGCGGCGGCATAGTGCTGCCGCCGCGAACCCCGTGTTATTCGAGCCCTATGCGGGTTCGGCCCCCGCCGTCGTGGGCGGGGTCCGCAGCGATATCGTCGAGGTGTCGCAGAGCCGCGCCGTTGAGGGCGTGCGGGAGGCGCTCGCGCTCGCGGGCATCGGCCGGGTCGGGACGGGCGGCAGTGGGGGGAGTGGAGAAAACGAACCGGACCGTCTATCGTCAGGTCACAATACTCAAAACCGGTCCACGGGCGGCGGCATCATGAGCGTCCTCAGTTCCAGCCCGGGGCGCGTGAGCAGCCATCTCGCGACGGCGTTCAACACGAGCGCCAATCACGTTACTAGCAGTCACAATACGGAGTCCGCGCCCGCGACGGCGTATGGGGGACACGGGTCTGGGTTCGGAGCAGGTTCAGGTGCAGTCAACAGTGGTGGCACTAAGTCCGATCGTACGGATCGGGAGAGGCGCAAGAGTGTCAAGTTTGGTGGGGTCACGGAGGACGGCCGCGGGAGATAGAGACTTCGCGGTTGGAATTTCATCTGATCAAAAAAGAATGCAATGTAGTGGGAGATTACTGTACGATACGTTTGTCGAGAAAGCATTGGGCGGGAAAGGCAAGTTCATTGTCAATTACGCTCACCATCACGGCTAGCTATGGGAGTAGATATGCATGGCGTTTAGGTAGGATGGATGTCCATCATCATCAATCATGTACAATCATGTACAATGTAGAACCATGTTTTCGCTCATCTGTTTTCAGCCCCAGTTGCATCTGCGATCGAATCATCCCATCTCAAGATACGGGTGAGCTCGAGCTGACGAGAACATCGATACGATTACTGGAGCAACAAGTCGCAAATGCACACAGCGAAAAGATAGAAATGCAGTTTCCCAAAACGAGCAATATATCATATGCCATTATCGTACGCGACGTAGAAGTCTTCCTCTTCTCCGCCCTGGGAAATTGGGTACGTGAGAAAAAAGATGTGTGTATACAGGAAGTAGTATGTATAAAAGAGAAGAACCAGCCACCACCACCGCCGCCAACTTCCATCGTCGTAGTAGGTGGGTGGCGAATAACCAGTGGTATCTGCATTGCCCACGACGACAAAAATCATACACGTGGGAGCCCCTGTGGGGAGGGAGAGGGGTAGAGAACAAATTATAGAAAAGCCGGCAACTCCATGCAAGTTCCAACCAACACCAACCAATCAGCCAATTTGTCTTCTCTAATCTTGAAGACGGAGAGAAAGGCAGACCATTCCATACAGTTTATGCAGGTCCAAAAAGACCCTTTCAAAGAACACCCAATTCGTTTCAACCATTACAAGAGACAAGGTTTGTGGGGAGTGTACTGGTTAACATCCCCCGCCCCGTCACCGCCAGACCAGCCCCCGGTCCTTCTTGGCGCCGCCCGCCAGCATCGAGGAGCCACCAATAGTGATCCTACGGCTGTTTCGGGCGTTGCTGAGCGTCGAGGCGTCCCGCTCCTTGCTGCCGCGGCCATTGCCGCCGGTCGACTTCTCGCTCATCGGACTGCTGCCTCCGAGTTGACTCCTCTCGCCGCCACCGCCTCGCAGGCTACTGCTAAATCCCATGCGACGCGCCTGGCCGGGCGTAAAGGCTCTATCCTTACTTTCCTGGCTCATTTCGCTCGGCAGGCATGTGATGGGCGGGCTTCTACGCCGCTCGGCACTGCCGCGGCGCAGCCGGCTGATGCCGTTCGTAGCCGAGGCCAGCGGTCCGGTATAGGCGCTTGTGGGCTTGTTTGATGACCCGGACAGAGACCCGATCGAGGATACGCGCCTCGCGTTCGCCGCCCCGCCGATAGAGAGACGATCGCGACGCTTGGTGGCGTGTAGGGCTGACCGAAGCTTGCTTGTGTCAATGAGACTGCTCGTCTCCGAATCGGAGTTAGCGTTGGAGGGCGGGCGGTTCTCGTTGTTCGACGGGGAGCTGGTCATGAAAGATGGCGTAGGAAGGAAGGAAGGCTTGGGGGATACGGATGTGCGACCGGATGATGTGCGTCGATAGTTCGGGGGCGAAATGATGTTAGCAGATTGCGATAGATCCCGAAGCGGACTGGCACGACCGTCCCCAGAAGGAGCCAAGCTCAGCGTCATTGTCGGAGCGACTGGCGAGCCGCCCAGTGTACCGATGCTGGAAGTCCGTCCTTTCGACAAGAAGCCCGCCTGGAACCGGTTAGGTTTCGCGGTGGGAATGGAAGAGATTTCGGGTCCCAGCAGAGAAGTGTTCGAGTCATCGTTAGAGAGGCTCTCCAGATAAGCCGAGGACACGGGAGGAGGAATACTCTTCTCGGGCGATGGCTGATCCGGGCTGACTTCGAACTTCTTAGGCGTCTTTTCGTATTCGGCCAGGGTACCGGATTCGCCATCATCGTCTCGCCATCGCACTCCCCGTTGCGACTTCTTCTTTACAGGTGTAAAGGAAACCTTCGGGGCAGGGTTGACAGGCGCCTTCCGACGCCGCGGAGACCTCCTGACTGGCGACCCTTGCTCCTCAACGGGTGCCGACAGAACTGGGATGGGAATAGGGTTGCCGATATCTGGCAGCAAGTTGGCCGCCTTCTTGCGCTTGGGAGTTCCCCGTTTGGACGGAGAGAACCTCTCGACTGGCATCTTGCCGCCCTCGGGCTTGACAATGTGTGACGCAGCCGAGAACCCGGTATCTAGTAAACGGTTGATAATGGTCTTGGCGTGGGTAATAGCCTCCTGCTCGTCCATGTGTATCGTATCCGCTAGCGAGGCCATGATCTCGAATTGCGCTGTGAGCAAAACTTGCATCATGCCAGCATCGCCCGCTTTGTCCTGCTCCAACACTTCGCGGTAAGAGTCGCGGGCGAAGTTAGACTTGAGAAGCTCGGCCTCACGCTGCAATCTCGAGACTTCACCAGTATCGGCGTTGCCATTGCTCGCGGGGAGCTGGGTTATACTGTGCTGCAGAGCTGTGTCGATAGCACGCTCCCAGTTCGTCTTCTCCACCTTCTGGTGCAGGTGGTGCCGGCTGTTCTCGAGCTCAAGAATGATTCCTTGCGCCGTCTTTCGCATCGCTGCGAAGTTGCTAGGTAAGCAGTCCTCGTCCTCCTTGGCGTCGCAAACGGTATCGAAGGCGGCAATCCAAGATGACAGCAGACCAATCCTCCTCTCGATGATCCGAAGCTTCTTCAGGTGGTTGACCTTGTCCTGTCGTTCGGGTGCCGAATTTTCGTAGGCGAGGCGGATCCGCTGGATGCCCTCGCGGGCCGACACGTCCCTCTTCTCCAGCTGCTTCTGAAACTTGGCGAAGAGGACTTTCTCGTTGTTCTTCTGCTGGGCCCGGAGTTCGTTAATCAAGGCCATCTGTTCGTCGATCTTGACCAAGAAGTCCTTGACGTGGCGGTTGACATTGAATACGTTCCTCGTCACCTTCGTCTGAATGTTCTTGGCGCGGTTGGCGTAGCGCAGGGTGTTTTGCGTCTCGTCGAAGTGCACGCTCGAAGGGCTGACACACACAATCATGACCGTCTTGCAGTTGCCCCCCAACGAGAACTTGAGCAGACGCGTCAGCTTGCTGTTTCGGTATGGGACGTGACTGCTCTTGCGGGGATCACAGAGGGCATTGATGCAGCTGCCGAGGGCCAGTAGCGACTTGTTGATGTTGGCACCCTCCATCAGGCGCTCTCCACGGTTTTTGGTCGCACTGGCTCGCTCGCTACCGGCAAGATCGATGATGCTGAGCGTCGCCATAGTGTGGGGTTCGTTGACAGCGGCGTTTCTGTCCTTTTGCGCCACGTTGATCTGGAGAACGGCGTGTGATCGTGATGATGTGGCATTGGCCTCTGTGGGGGAAACCGTACGATATTCGTTTCCTTGCACGATCATGTCCATGACTTCTTGCACGTCCTTCGGATGATGGCTTGTAAGGCCAGCAACCGTCACGCCCGCATTGGCGTCTTCCCTCAGCATCAGGCCGGTCTTGCTGCCACCGGGGACCAGCAAATCTCGAATCGTCTCGTTGTAAATCTCCAGGTAGGACAGGGTGATTTCGGTTTGTTTCTCGTCGCTCCTCTCGCCGATCTTCTCAAATAGTTCCTGCATGGTGAGAAAGATGATGCCAGGCATTTGGGCTGTGCCGGTGATGGTATGCGTCTTGCCGCAGCCAGTGGCGCCGTATGCGAAGACCGTGGCATTGTAGCCGTCGAGGACGCTGTCCAGCAGGTTCTTGGTAGTGCCTTCGTAGACCTCGTTTTGTGTGGTGTTGTCGTCGAATACGCGGTCGAAGGCGAACAATTGATCCTTGATCTTCTTGCCATTGGGGACGACGGATCTCGAGAACTTTTGGACTGGGTTGTCCTCGGGCGGATCGAATACTCTGGCCGGGCGATACTGTCAGTCTTTTTTCTCTTGCTTTGGGGTCACGGTGCTGTGTGGGCTGTACTCACAGGCACCTGTCATCGACGACCTTGATGACGGATCTGATGCCGCTCTGCTTGAGTTTTGGTGTGGGGACGCCTGCTAATGACCCGTCTCCAAGAAATACTGTGCCATCGTCGATTCGGTGTAGTTGTGCTGCTTCCCTTATTGTGAAGGGTCGCACTCGTACTGATTGCGGGTCAATTCATGTTTACGTCCTTGCACCTTTGGGCAAGTACTCACCAGCGACTGTGATGGAAGAAGCCCCCGGGTCCGGCATTGACATGTTGGTTTGGGGTTCGTGTACATCAATCCGTTGATGCTGTTCTGTGGTAGATTGGCGGGTGGGTGGGCGGAAGGAAGGAAAGGCGATGTTGTTATTTGTTGTGATTCTACTTGTTTGGCGATTCGCGGGTTATCGATAGTGGGATGGTCATCCAAATGTTGTCAAGGAAAGTAGAAGAAAGGCAAAAAAAGCTGCAATGGCAATACGATGATGTATGTAAAAACAGAGACAGTGTCTTTTCGATATGTCCCTCGGGTCGGGCCTCTGCTACAAAAATGGGATGGTTGCAGTCCGTCGTCATTTCACGCTTGAAGACGGGTCTTCAGCTCACTTTTTGTGTTATTGGCACGGCGTGCTCTTCGTGCTGCTTTTGGCTCTAGCGCGTTTACCACAGCAACCGGGAGCCAAAGTAACCTGGCAAAAGGAGGACAGTGGGGGTTTGAGTGGGGCACATCAAAACAAGACACTGCTTCCAACGAGCGGCCGTTGATTCGTAGCCTTGCCAGCTGTTCTAGCGTCCCCTAGAGCGGCCTTGGCGCCTAAACGTCACAGGTTTTGGCTCCATTTCCAGTGGGATGGCAAGATGAGACAAAATGCAAGACACAAAATGGAAGACAACAGTCTAACCAACAGTCAGCAGACGGGCTAATCAATATCAGTTCGAGTTACCTATTGCAACTATTGCATTCACAATGATAGTTTATTCCACTATCTATGCTCGGTTCTCCATTCAAGTCTTGTGTCAACGTATCGAACTGCGTGGTTCAGTTTTGGCAATGAATCTGGGGAATCCGGGGTCTTGTCGCAGTCACTTCTGAGAAGACGGGGTTACCATCTTGATTCATTCAACGAATTGGAGATCGTCTTTCTCGGTAGGTACTCAACAGAACAACACCGAGGCGATGACGGCGCAGTATCTCTTGGATATGCACGTGGCTGCTGTACAGGACGCGACGCGCTGTCTTCCTCGAATGAATCTAATCGGAGTCGGCCAGATTTGCAACGATTGCTACTCGCGAATCTCAAGTCTTTTCTCTAAGCTTCGATCCACTCCAAAGTGCTCCACGCGAAAAAACGATGCATAACATAAGATCCGCCTCAAAACTGTCAAGGAAAGGGGACTTGGCTAGGGAGTCTACAATTCTCCGTGCTCGATTGAACGAAACCATAGCAGAATGCGATGTGGGTTTCTCAAGACGCCCTGGTTCGGCACTCTCCGATTTGTAGAGATCCACCTGTCCTGCTAACGGTCGGAGAGAACCGCAACTTTCCGATTGAATGGTCAGTGCCACAGCACCTCAACCAACACCTGCTGTGTACACGTCCGCACTTTAACAGCCTCCCTCTTGACAACAGCGCTGCCTGACTAATTATATATCGTTATTCAATGATCTAGTTTTGAGCTGTGACTTGTGTGCTTTCCTCGTACTCCAATGTACCATTTGGAGCTCAAATCGCTGTGATCAGTTCCGATGCCGTAGCAAGATTTCAGAACCTGACTTCCTCGAAACAATTCCTGCATGGCGAGGCAATTTGATTTCGGGCGTTTGGGCCGCGCCGGCTCTTAAACACGGAGCATTTCCGTATACACCTTCCCAGATCTCGTCCTTCAAGCTGGAGCTGGACATGCCGAAAACACACCATCACTGGCACGGCCCAAATGTCTGGCATGTGGAATACTCACCTAAAGCCAGGCGACCTGGATGTACTCCACCTGACTAATCGCTTCCAGGCACACCCCGGCACTCTGATAGATCAGAAGTCGTATGTGAATGGCTTCGATTTTTATTATGCACGGCTTTTCTGTGAGGTTTGCTTGGCATGCACTCCAAACCGGTGCGAACCAGGTGACCGAGCCCAAGGGATGCACAGGCTCAAGGAATCCGGCATCATACAGTGCAGTGGGCAAACCTCAACCACACTTTAGCGGCATCGTAGTCTTCGGGGTGTTTGCTCATGATCGATACAAGCATTCTTCCCCGGAAGTACGAAGGGAGGCCCGGTGCAACGTTTCTTGCACGGTGAACAGCCGCGTTTGGTATCGAGGCAATATCGAGGCAGGAAGCAAAGACCAAAAGAATGCTCTGCCCCACTATGGTTATGTTCGATCGATTATAACCACAAAGAGATGATCGCAGGTGATGTATTGCGAGACTATCTCCGTGCTACCCGGACCTTGGTCTTGGAATCACAGATACCATTTCACGGATTCGATCTGTGTTAGGGGAAACACCCAGTGGAGGCTTTTTGCAGTTGGTTCATCACGTTGGCTTTGCATCCTGTCCCAAACATTGAAGATGCCCTGCAACGTGAGCGCTTATATCAAGGCTAGCTACGCCGCCATCATGGTGCTATCAGTAGATCATCAGAGCATCCAATACAAAACCGAACATTCTACTCATAGACCAAACCACCACCTACCAGACTTCCCCAACTTACGGTCATCATGGAAGCCGCCGCGTCAGGGGCGGCGCCTGGGGCAGCCTCCGGCCACGAGCATCCGGAGCAACTCGACCCTAGAGCAGTCAAGAGAGCCAAGAAGTTAAAACAATTATTCGCCACTGTGCTCATTCGAATCAAGCACCTCAAGCGCAACCAGGGCCTAGCAGAGAACGAAGAGGGTGCCGCTTCGGAGGAGGAAATCATGGAGGCAGCGCAGGAGGTCAGCCAAGAAGAGGAGTTCAATGAGGTTTTCGCTGTAGGATCAAAACCACTCGAACTAAAAGAGACTGGCTGGAAGGACTTACCCAATGAAATGAAACTGCACATCCTCAAAATCCTGATTATGACGCCCGAGTTCGTCCACTTCCGCTTCGATCCCGCCATCCGCCAGATTCAGTGTCCCAACCGGGATCGGCTCAACGCCGCCCGCATGGCCTGTACATTCTTCAAGAATAAGCTGGATAAACTTGTCGCCCGCTCGAGCTACGCAGATACTCAATTCAGATCTGCCGTGAAGGTCGTGATGACGGCTCTCCGGAGCGACGACCGGGAGTCTGTGGAACAGCGACTGGAGGAGTCCGACTTCAAATTCGACTTCGAGGATTACGTGTGGCCTGCCTCGATGGCGGATGGACTCCGGGACGCACTCAAATAGGGGAAAACGGGGCTGCCCATGTTCGAAGTCCACCTTTTGGTCGATGGCAAAGATGTTTGGCGTTCGCTCAGGGTGATCCCAGACGTAGAGCTTTTCTATTTTGACCGGTTCTTGAAGCGAGAAAATGACGAATGGCTAAAGTATCCGGACGAGGTGAACAATGATGCAGAGCGCCCGTGGGAGCATCGTGTTCGCTGCGCCCTCTTACCACTCTTCGAAGTGAGGCAGCGCTTATTGGACCTGGACAGGTATCATCACAACCGCCGTCCGCTTCCCATCAACCAGGCAGCGATTCTCAAAGTCCTATTCAGATCCTTGTCTGAGGGCGAGTCTGCTCTGGATGAATGCAAAATACTTGTGGGGCCATATCATCCTTTTTGGGATGCCGCAGGCAACAAGGAGTCGACTCTTCCCATTACCCATCTCGAGGAAATCGATTTATATGAGACACTTGCCAAAGACGAGGAGGAGACCGAGGAGGGGACCAAGAAGGAGACGAAGGAAGATACCAAGAAGAAACTCGACCTGAAGATGAAAAAGAAGCTAGCAGAACAAGGTATCGAGGACGAAGACGAACAGAGAGCGATTATAGACATCAAAGAAAAACTCCTTGACACCCGACAGAACGTCCTGAAACACCGAAAGATGTTTATGGATATAGGAATGCCTAAATCTAGTGATGAGGCCTCAACTAATATCACATCTAATGACCTTTCTGATAGCTCTTCTGATAGCTCTAGCCAAGCTCAGGACGAGTTTTTTTTTGTCGGTCCTCCCACGGAGAGGGCGCGCAACTGGCTGAGATCGAAGGCCCGAGCACGAGAAAGTCCCGACCACCCCCATCCTACTCTTTGTTCACGCCAATGGTTTCGAACTGTTACTGGTCGCGCTTGGCTACGCTCTGAGGATGGGTACAAATGGCTCGGCATTTCGGACTCTAGGAGATTCTTGCGTGAACCTGACAGTGGCCATGTTTTTCTCAGCGAGCCTGACGGGTGGGAATGGCTCAAGTCAGAGGGTGGGCGAGAGTGGCTCGATACAGAAGATGCACTGCTATATCTCAAAAGTGACAATTCGGACCATTGGCTCAAATCTTCCGAGGGCCGAGCGTGGTGGGAGCCACATAAATACAACCGCCCAGGGTGGGACGTTGCAGAAGGGAAAAAGGCGGACTGGTTCCCGGAGCCGAGTGACGAGGTGAAAATACGCCAGACCCATCGCTACTTAGAGGACGACAGGCCGCAGTATTTCGGCCCCAATTTTGCGTACTTCAGCGTGAATCTCGGGTTCAAGATCACCTTCGTCAGGTTCAGGCAACGCCCACTTGTAGACGGCCAAACTCCCCGGGACTATACCTATATTGACGAGTACGAATCCTCAGATAAAGGGAAAACACCGGTCTATACCCTAGAACAAAGATAAATGGCGCAATGTCCCTCAAGTGTGAAACTGTGTTCATCCCATGAAGGCAACATTTCGATAGTCACAGAAGGCAGGTCGATAACAAGGTGACTGGATGTAGCAGGTCGTACTAGACCGACCGACCGTTTCTTTCTTTCTTTTTATTCCCCTCGATGCTGGAACTATGATTCATGTTTCCTTTCGTCGATCGTCTTTTCGTCGATCGTTTCTTTTCTAACACTGCCAAATTGGAATCTCTCCTTATTGATTCTATACAATGGAAAGTTTTGTTTTAGGGATTGCTTTTAATCTCTCTTTTGGTTCGGTTGCATTTGGTTGCAGCCCATATGTCGAGATTTCACCTCGACCTTTCCTAAATACTTGCCTCGGCTGTCTCTTTTTGTAGGACCATGTAATACACTCATTCAGGTCTATAAGAACGGGTCTCTTGTAACACATACCAAGTAATTCTACATTGTCGCCCTTAAACTTTTAAAATAATAGATTAGTAATCTAGCATTTCTATTTAATAGTATAACTGTTTCTATTTATCTAGATATCGCTCTATCTACTACCGTAAGCTCTCTCGAGTGTAATATAACATTAATTATCTTGTTTAAAAAATAAGTATAACATATTTTATGTCTGTGCCTGGTGTTGGGTTATGTGTCATACTCAAAGGGTGACAGTTTACCGCCAAGGCTTCCTCCCAGAAGTATCTTCCAGGAATCATATTCAACCCTAACCGTGAATAATACAGAACATCCAAATCTCCAGATACATGGTTCGTCAGTGGCAACAGTCGTCGGGCAACAGCTGAGTGCGGAAGCAACAGCTCAGTATGTTACACATGCATGTTTCTAGCTGTCTGCTGCAGGACTGTTTGGAATCCTTTGCACTACGCGGAAATAGTCTTGCTCGATATGGGATCACCAACATGAATATCTTGCGGCAGGTCAACTTCCGCTTCCGTAGAACGACGACTCTGATCAAGGTTGGCAAACCATCGTTACTGTGCTCCCGTAATATTGTCTTGTGTATAACAGCAAGAAAAGACAAGCAGCTAGGATGATGTTTGCGATGCCAATGCGCGACCAACACTGGCCCGAAGCGGCACCAACGAGACAAACAATCCATAGGAATCCGAAGTCTCTGTCGCCAAGTTTGACGAGTCAATGGCAGAGGTGGTGGTAAAGAGTGACGAGGAAGCGAAAATCACGGACAAAACCAGAAAGGAGTCAGTATTCAAGATTCTAGACGAGATCAAGAAGGGCGACCCCAATGATTTTGCCACCATTCAGAGGGGAATTGATGCTCTCAGTGCTCGGTCAACGGAGATCGTGTCTCAGAAGAAACCAGAACCCAAGTCAGACACATATCGTCCAGTCAAGGATATTCCAAAAGACCCCCCACCACCACCGGCGCCACGATCCAAGCTCGACCTCTTCGATGTCAACACAATAAAAGTTCTTCAGGAAAATATGGGGATATACAGCCAGGTATTTTCACCAGAAGTGGTGGAGCTGATCATGGACAAAATACGGGACACTTTCGAGTTTATGCATTTCAAATACGGGGATAAAGAGGAAAATTACATGGACAAGTATTGGCTGGACTGCCCCAACTTGGACGCGGTTGCCGCCACCTCTAGAGCATGTAGCTACATGCGATACATGAGCTGGGAGGCAGGCACCATGGCCAGTACCTTTGATATGGAGGACTGCGCCGATGCCTCGCTGGCTTATTTCAAGTCCTATAATCCTGCATACGATGGACCGCAGCCTTTCCCTTTCCCGCCTTGGCCAAGTATACCAGAGTCAGCCCGGCGCATGCACAACAACTGGCTTCTCCAAGGCCGCACGGGCGAGCGATCATTGAGCTTATATTTGAGAAGGCGTCTTACCCCCATCAGCTGTAACCCGTCGAGGTCCGTCTTCTTTCTTGACGGGTTCATCGAGAGGAACGAATTGTTGAGGGACTCGCCAAGACCTGCTCCCGTCGGATATTTCACCGAATTTCACAGGTTTTCTTGTGTCATGCTACAGATCAATAGACTTTTCGATGGATTGCAGAATGCCTGTGGACCTAAAGAGCTCGGGGATGGTAAGGATTTGTGACCGCCTACACTTCTGCCTGTAATTGCCCCGGGACAGCTAATACCACCTCCTAATATTGCTAGCAGTGTCCAGGCGAACACGCATATCAAGAGGTGGCAGTATATCCTGGGCGATCTTGTGAGCTGGCAGTCAGATTTCGAATGCAAAATTTTACTGGGCCCGTACCACCCCCGCATCAAAGACGGCCACTACACTGTTCCAGGCAAAGACCTCATGAAGATCGACCCGGACGCGCCTCGGGACACCCTCGTTCCGGATTTGATCAACCCTGAGGAGTGGAAGCGGATGAAGTACGTGAAAGCCTGCTACGATGCCATCTACGAAAGGGTGAAGGAAGACCAAGCAGACCAATTGGAGACCCAAATAGGCCCTCGCCCAAACTGGCTGAACTCGGACGTACCAATCAGCATGCCAGGCCATGTGGATGTCGATAGCCCTAACAAGTGGCTCAGTCACAGGGGTCACACCTTTTTCGATCGCGAAAGCGGAAAAGCGTGGCTGGCAAGCCCACAGTCTCGCAAGTTCCTGAGGACGCATTGAGGGCGTCGTTGGTTGGGGAGTGACCAAGGTGGCGCATGGATACAATCCGAGGCCGGGAAAGAATGGGTCGAGGTTCACGCTTACGAGGTTTCAAAGTTCTACTACTCTCGATTCGGAAAGCATTGGAGAAACACAGCAGATGGGAAGAAATGGAAGAGGGAGTACGACCCGGAAGGGAACATCATGGACAAGCCCAAGAAGCGAAGAGAACCCCCCCCCCCCACCATCAACAGGGACAGCCTCACGCCCCACCTTTCCTTGCAACCAGGGCGATGGGTCTAGGCTTGCCACATGAGATGACATTCTGGAAATTTCGGGGTAGAGATGAGGATTATACCGGCCACGATGGGTCGGTAAAAGACCCGGCGGCTGCGATCCGGAATATGCGATGGATACCTAGAAAGTCTGACAAGCGCGAGTCAGATTCTGATTTCGACTCTGATTCTGATACTAATCAAAAACTTCTTAACCCCAGGAATGGAGCAGGGGTTAAGAGTCACATCTATTGACCAATGAACGTTGGATCCCACTGGAAGGCTCAGGCTCCCATATGGCTAATCTTGAGGTTTACGTTTGTTTGGTAAGAGAATATCTATTATACTGGATTATTCGATTTCTTGTTACTCCGTTATTCTATTATTATACGGGTTGCTTTTGACAGGTTTCGCCTGACGTACTCATTGACCCATATCCGTTCACTCCAGGCTCTCGATAATGGGCCTTCTGTTGGTTTATTCTATCTTTCATTCCGATACTTGGAGGTCTATGATTTTTGTTTTCATAATTAAACCACAATCACTTGGTCCTATATAAAGATCGATTTATGTTGCTAGCCCCTGGCTACACCACTCTCCCACGCTCCCTACTTCTCGGTGGAACTGATTTCTAGCATTGTTTATATGTTTCTTTTTATCCGTCCATTATCTGAATACCTACTTAAGGTATGACTTTACTAAGTTTTTAGGTCATTAATAGCCCACCACACCTTATGCATAGGATACAAGGTCACACTATTTATAAAAATACAATCATTTAGGCTATATCTATTCGTCCATATTGAAAGTAAAAGTGATAACATTACAACCGAAAGCAAGCTTCTCCTGGCTCACTTTTCGGCGATACTATAACCCCTCCCAGCCAACTTGATACAACTAAATCCCAGGGAGAGTGAACAGGAGGAGAGCAGTTACCAGGAAAGCTCGTCGAAAAGCTCCCAAAAGAGCTCAGAAGAAGCTTTGCAAAAACCTGGGACTCGTTTGAAAAGATGCTAGCATTTCTAGACCATGAGAGCACCTTTACTTGGTCGAGCCGCGTCCACGCTGCCATGTCCCCACTGAACCAAATGAGAGCACGTTTGAAAATTCTCGTAGAGGACTATGTCGAGAAAAAAGGACAGGACGGCGTGCTTCTTACGACTCGGGCCGAGGATCCAAGACTCTGGGGAGGTCATGGGTTCCACTGTGATTGTCAATATAATTTTGAGCGCGGAAGATTGTACACTGAGTCTCAATTTGATCTAATTTTGAATAAGGCGTGAGTAGAGTCTGTATTCTATTTGTCCTATGTGGTTGTAGCAGATCCCCTTCCCATCAACCAACAGCCCGCAGTTAAGCGAGGTTGGACAAAGTGGCGCCGGCCCCAGCTGTCCCACAAGCGCCAGAAAGACCGGTCACGTTGCACTTTTCCACCTTGCCGGTCGCAACACTACAGCACAAGTTGGTTAGTAAGCAAGAGATTGTAAGACGCATCGATATAGGCGTGTGTTTATGGCATATACGTACTCCTTGACAGTAGCGCTGAACCCGGTCGAGGTGACGGTCTTGACACAGACTGTCTGCGCCTTTTGGCCCGTGGGAGTGACTATATGAAGGGAACGCGGTTAGCGTCGGCGAATATTTGTCAAGTAGAATCAAGAGAAGGACAGGGAGAGGGGGAAGGAGGGGGAAGAGGAGGAGGAGGAGGAGGAGGAGGAGGAGGAGGTGGTGGAGGAGGGTAAGGTTGGATACATACCAGTACCACACTGGTCGGGCTTGACCGCCACGTCAGCCACGCCGGTTCCGGTGATCTTGACGGTCGGGTTGCCGGCCAAGGTCTTGCTCTTGCGGGGAGCGAGGTCGAAGCTGGCGGCCTGCGCGGTGGCGGCAGCGAAAGCAATGGCGATGACGGCGGTGAGTTGCATTATGAGGGTTGGCGTTGGTCTGCTTGACACTTTGAAAGAAAGAGAAAGAAGTAGGAAGGAAGTAGTGACTGAGGCTTGAAAAGAAGTAAGAAGATGTTTTGGTTAGGCACAGCCTGTAGGAGAAGTGAAGATGGGAGATGATTGACTGGGAGTACGAGAAGAATGAGAAAAATGAGAAGAAAGACCAGAATGAATCTGCAGAGGATGCAACGTACTTATAGGCGTCGTGTCGCGTGCGAGGCGTCACTATCTCTTCACAAGAAGCCATCACCAGTTCTCTGCAACGCCCCAATACCGTCGTCCAACCGGTACGGGGCTGCACGTAGATCCGTCTAGACTTTCCCCGGATAGATCCGTGTCGTAGTATTCCCCCAAAACGTTACAAATTTTGTGCCAAGATTGTTTGATCTTGGCAAGGGAGTTCATCTACACCTCTCCAACTTACTGACCAGGGGCATCCCTGATGTATTTCAATCAGGGGCTAGCGGTGGTTTACTGACACAACCTTTCGATAATTTGGAAAATGGGTAAGGGATAGGATGATCTGGTTGGTGACCAATGCTCAGATGATTACTGGATAAAGTCATCTGCGTTGTGTATAAAATGGTAAACGTGGGATGGATCCTTGTGCTGCACAATCAAACCTAGAACTGATGTCGAGCAGATCGCACATTTGACCCGATGATATCTCTCACCAACGCGACACTCTTACGGGATTAGTACAACACAATGCCACCCGAGCCTAGTCTTACATCTTACCAAAACGCTGTTTAGAGGCAGTGTAGTTGTAACTCTTGCGTCGTTAGTTCTTGTACAATGAACGCAGTCGACGCAACAACGTAGTTCATATATTGAGTAAAGCCTCAGAACAGCTATGAAGCGTGCCTACTGATGGTCGTCGGCCCACTTGGCAATATGCTACCAACTCCAGTTCTTATTACGCCGGTATCATGATCCATGGCCGAGGGTTCTGGGTAGTACGTACAGTAAAGCACTTTGAATAAAATAGGCTATCCATACCAAGCCAGGATCGGGTACACTCACCATCGCAATAGCAGCCTTGAGGGTCTAGAGGGTGTCAAGACTTCGTCCTGTCTTGGGACTTATTAAGCCGATTCGCGGATACCGGCGCACTGGACTGGAAGGATTGGAAAACGGTACGGCTCCATCCAATCTGCACTGTCACGTTTCATCTTATTCGCTTAATGATCCCGCAAAGTTTAGCAAAACACTAAAATCTAAACTCGACTTAACTCAAGTCCCTGTCCTAGTAGGTGCTTAGGTAAGCAACTGGACGTTGGAGATCTCGGGGACAAAGTGCGGCGGCAACGGTTCAGTAATCGTAAATTTGTGCCATCGATTACAAGTAAAGCATTGAAGTTCTAGACTTCGAGGACTTAAGTCTTTCCCACGAGGGACCATCCAGACGCGAAACTCCTCCTCGGTAGACGGGTTACGAGTAGTAGTAAACCTGGCAACGCCATCCGTATATATCTTGTTGCAACTTTGGCAGAGAAAATCCTATTGGTTTAATGGCGTTGTTATTGGTATATAAGGTGAAGGCAGTACTAGAACGCACTCAACCTGTTCGGTGGACGGTTTCCTTTCGTCAATTAATTTTCATCCACAATTCATTTGTTTCACTTCTTGCTCTCACTATGGTTGGCTAGATGTTTCTGAGGTAATGCTTCTAACAAGACTTTTCTGACATTCATTCTCTTGATGCAGACTTGTACTCGATGCTGACCTGGAATTTGGCTTTCATCATTCTTCGAGGTACGGATCGGTCCTCGTCCTTTCCTTATGCTGGATACAACCTTGAGTTTCTTCATTTTTGAAAAACACACTCTCTAAACTGTTTCTAATGATTCTCTGGACAGAAGTAATTTGTGAGGTACATGTTGGTATAGCCAGCTCAGGGCATTGCCAAAAGGGCCATCAAGTGAGTGCAACGCACGGGCCATCAGCTCATCGTACGAAGGGAACTGGTGATCTTCGCCCCAAGCAGATAGGAGTAGCATGCAACAGATTACATATCGCTTGAGCCGATACTAGGTACGATTATGCTAAAATCCATTTGAAATTACTTGTAGTATAATGTAGACCGGGAGGACAAAAACCCTCACTCCCCAATCTCCACCACCAATTTGGCGCAACTCACCCCCTGAAGCACCATGTCCAGCCCAGTATTGATGGCCCCCAATCCTTTCCCCACAACCTTCGGCCCCGGACTCGGCTTTACAAGCCTCTTTTCAAGGCTCTCCCTCAACCAAGTCCCCATCCAATACCGGACCTGTTCTAACCCCTTTACTTCATCCGTTGAGGGCTCCAAAAACACGGTTTCCACCCCGTCCAAGATCTCCGCGTCCGCAGGCAAAGGCGGGGCTGATCCAATGGCGGCCTTTCGCTTCTGCTTCCCACCCCCTTCCTCATCTTCGACTAGGAAAACCTTGAGAACGGCCTGGCACAGCGCCAGGTGCCCCATGGCGAGGAAGCAGTGCCTAATCACCACGCCATCTTCCGTAGCTGCCGCGACGATCGCCTCGACGACCCCTGGGTCCTTGTAGTCGAAGACGCGGTCCGCCCCCAGCGATTCCACGTACTTCATGTTCGCCGGCCCAGAGGTGGCGTACACGGCGGCGACGGGGGAGCTCACATCTTCCCGGATGAGCCGGGCGGTCTGCACCCCCATGGTCCCGACGCTGGAGGAGGCGCCCCAGATCAGAAGGGCTTCTCGCTTTTGACTCTTCAATGGAGCATCCTCTCCCCCACGCGTAGTGGGCCCAGTGCTGTTGATTAATACAGGATGTGAGGCAGATGCAGAGGCGGAAGTCGGAACTGTGAAACCCAGGGTGCCCCATGCATTCAGGGCTACCACCGTGGCCACCGGCAAGGTCGCCGCTTCGTTCCAAGACATGCTGTCGTCTGGGAGGGGCGTGGCGTGCTGCCATGGGATGAGACAGCGCTCCTGGAAGATGCCATAGTCCGGGGCCCAGGACCTCCAGTAGCTGGCCGAGTGGGCCGCTACGCGGGTGATGCCCGGTCTGAAGGAGATACCCCCTGGCGTAGCATCATCGGGCACGTCGTCGCCCGCCTCGAGGACCAAGCCAGCCATATCGAAGCCGATGACGGTGGGGTATTCTACTATGAAGAGGCCAAGGTCTCGCATGAGACCATCGGCCGGGTTCAGGGCCACGGATTTGACGAGGACCAGGAGCTCCCCGGGACCGGGCTTCGGGGTGGGACGGCTTTGCACCTCGAGCGGTTGACCTTTGCCCAGGGATATAGCAGCGAGATGCGTGGTAGTGCTGGAAGACATGGTGCCAATCAAGTAGAAGGCAGCTTTATGCGAAAAAGGTCGTGCCAGGTAAGATAAGGATGTAATGTGAGGTGTCTAGGTTTGGCGGCAGGCTACGGATATATAGGCAGCAGCGAGTCATGAATTGCGTAGACGAAGACTACAACAGGCACACTTGCATTTTTGTCATTAATAGAGTTCCTAAAAACTTCCCGGTTGTCGTATGCAGACTGATGTATGCGTAAACCCAAAGCTGGAAGCCGTCAGCCAATCAGAAGCTGTTGTATCCGAACAGTGGCTAGCGTCGAAGCTCCGTTATCCGAAAAACGGCTAGACAGCTTACTCGGATTTAGTCAAGTGGGTCCGTTTTGACCACATCCCGCCCCCTAACTAAGTAAGTATTCTCGTCTTTCTTTCCCTTTTCCTCGAGGAGTGTAAACATTGATCACATCACCCGCCATCCAAACCTGTTCGCCAAATCACAGTCGAGTCTATCCGACCCCTTGACCATCAGAGATCCACACCTCGGGGTCTGTTGCGGCTGCTGCCCACACCATTACGCAACAAACCACGCACAGCATGGCCCCGACAGACCCAGGCGAGCAACAGAGGCACAGAACCACGCGGAGGTCGAGGTTTGGGTGTCGTAACTGCAAGCTAAGGAAACTCAAGGTAGGCGGTTTCCCTGCCTTTCATGTCACATATGTTATGGTTGCTCACCACGTAACGTGAGTCTTGCTAGTGCGACGAGGGCAAGCCACGATGTAAGAGATGCAACTCGTTCGGGGTACTATGCAACTTCGAGCCCCATGTACCGGATCTTCAGCCCCTCGCCGATGACGCCTTGGTATCAATGGCCACACGGAGAAGACCGGGGCTTCGGCCCCCTCCCACAAGCGCCGTCTGGGCATCGGACACGTCATCGTGTTTTCACTTGGACACCAAGTGTCAAGAGTTCGTGAACAGATATCTGGGGAGAAGCCTTATTACTCCAGATGACCCCAAAATGCGACAAGTCAATCGCAAACTGCTCATATTAGCATTTCATGTAAGTTTTTCTCTACACTAGTCGTGTATCAATTCCCTTTTAAGCTCATGTCTAAAGCACCCCCACTTGATGCACGCCTCAGTAGCGGTGGCTCTTGCATACGACCGCCACCTGAGCCCCTCGTCAAGCTGTCGCCGCACTCTGGAAGAGTGCTACCACTGGTCCCGCAGCACGGCTCTCTTGAACGAACGACTAAGGGAGCCGATCAAGACAAAGGATAAAGATCCTATCTGGGGCACTGCCGCTGCTCTAGCTATGCTGTCCTTCGCGTCGCTAGATGCTTCCTCGCCGGAAGAGTCGTGGCCTCTCAAGCCTCCCGATCCGTCGGACCTGGAATGGTTGCGAATGGGCCAAGGCAAAATGTCATTATGGGATGTTGCCAACCCGCTGCGCCCGGACAGTCTCTTCAGCATCCTGGCGCCGACTTACGCCCACCTACACGCCCCGTTGCCAGACAGAGCCAGGGACGATATACCAAAAGCTTTGGCTGCCGTTTGTGGCCTGGACGACTTATCGACGGTGGAGAACAACCCATATCTCCATGCTGCCCATGCGGTATCCCAGATCCAAACCCTCCCAGACGATCGGGTCACCATCGGCCAGACAGAACGCTTCACGCGCAGCATACAGGGCACCTTCGAATGTCTGCTGCGGAAAAAGGACCCCGTCGCGCTTTTGCTGCTCTACTTGTGGTATCGAAGAGCGGGCCGATGCATGTGGTGGATCGCGCTTCGGGCGGGGGTGGAATGCCCAGCTATTTGCATGTACCTACGGCTATATCATGGAGATAATAGTGGTGTGCTGGCGTTCCTCCCTGGGGGTGATCTCGTTGATAGATGAGGTTGATATATCGGTTTCCTAATGACTATATACCCGTTGCTAAGGTAAGCCGGAGTGACATGTCGTCGGATCCAGTTAGAGTTACCCATATTAATGAAAAAGAAGAAACATTTCTCTTGCGCTAGTCCATAATAACCATCGTTTTCAGTCGCTTCGCTGTCTTGGCACTATACATCATTGTCCGACTCTTGGTCCTCGGGCTCTTCGGCGCTACGTGAACCACAGTCCGACTCATCCTTCTCATCCGCACTGGCACCCTCTTCTCCGGAGCCCCCTCATCATTGGAACCTTCCTCGTCATCATTGGAACCTTCCTCGTCATCAGAGCCCCTATTATCGTTATTATCGGAGTGCTCGTTGTCGCTAGAATTATTGTTGTCGTTATCGTCAGAGCCTTGGTTCTCGTCAGAACCTCCGTCGCCGTCGCCGTCGCCGTCGCCGTTGTCGTTGTCGCTGTCATTGCCGTTGTCGCCGTCGCTTTCGTCATTATTAGAGCCTTCGTTGTCGTCGTCAGAACCTCCGTCGCCGTCGCCGTCGCCGTTGTCGTTGTCGCTGTCGTTATCGTTATCGCCGTCGCTTTCGTCATTATTAGAGCCTTCGTTATCGTCGTCATCACCGTTATCAGCATCCTCCCCAGCACCTTCGTCGTTAGAGCCCTCGTTGTTGTCGGAACCCCCGTTGTCGTTATCATTGCCGTCGTCGTTATTAACGTCGTCGTCAGAACCCTCGTTGTCATTGCCGTCGTCGTCAGAACCCTCATCGCCAGAGCCCTGGTCATTGGAACCCTCGTTTTCGTCAGAGTCCTTGTTGTTATCGTCGTTAGAACCGTTATTATTTTCGGACCCGTCATCGTTATTATCAGACCCGTCTTCACCCCCTTCTTCGCCCCCGTCTTCGCCCTCGTCTTCACCCCCGTCTTCGCCCTCGTCTTCGCCACCGTCTTCGCCCTCGCCTTCGCCCTCGCCTTCGCCGTCATCTTCACCGTCGCCTTCGCCGTCGTCTTTGCCTTCTGAATCCTCTTGATTATCACTACCTGAGGGAACTTCCTCGCTTTGGTCTACGCCGGAGTTCCCCTCACCATCACCATCCGGTATGTTAGCGTCATGTCCATTTTTCCCGGAAGTCTTTGCCGCCGGCGATGCAGGGTCATCACCCGACTTTCCCGAGCGTTTCTTGTTCCCCTGGCCACGGTTTGACGGGCTCTTCTTCTCGTGGCGCGAAGCCTGCTTGCTAGCGGGATCAGAGCGCTTCAGCTTCGGCTTCGATGGCTTCTTGCTGGCCTTGTCGTCTGTGCGAGCTTTCTCGCTGGGTTTCTTGGCATTGGCTTCGCCTGATCTGGTGGTTCCGGTTTTTGATGTCTTCTGAGCCGATTTGCCTGGAGGTGACTTTTGGGAAACGGCTCCAGACTTGGGGGTCTCAGACTTGGGAGCCTTAGACTTAGGAGGAGTCTCAGACCAGGGGGCCTGTACTTTTCGCAGTTTATCGTGCTGCAAAGGCGGCTTGTCTGTTTTAGAAGGAGCATGGACCTTTCGGTCCGATTTATCTCGGGGCAACTCTGGGGAAACCACTTCGGACTTTGGTGTGTTGGCTTTTGGTGGTTTACCGTGCTGAGAAGACGGCTTGTCTGTTTTTGAGGTAGCCGGGACCCTCTGAGTCGGCTTGTCTCGGGATTGCTCTGCTGAACCGACGTTTCGCGGCTTGTCGTTGTGCAAAGGCGACCTGTCCCTTCTGAAAGTGGTCGCGGCTTTCTGGACCGACTTCTCTCGGGGTGACTCTGTGGCCACGACGCTAGACTTCGGTTTCTCGGCTTTTAGCGGCCTGTCGTACGATAGAGAGGGCGTGCCAACTTTCTTGGACGCAGCCGGGACCTTCGACTTGGCTTTCACTGCGGCCTCGATAAACCCAAGATTGGTTTCCGGGCCTGCTTCCCTTCTAGGACCTCGGCTGCCCACCAGGGCGAGAATCTCCTCTTCATTCGCGGACTCCTCTGGACCTCGTAGAAGATCTTTGCTCCTTTTGGCCGAACTGTAGTCTTCGTCAAGAACGAGTTCAAGAGGGAGCCGAGTCGGAGAGCTCTGCGTTAGGATGACGGCAGCCCCCACTCCACGCTTATAGTTCCCCAGGCTTGCGGGCTTGACTGGGCTGTCGAATGGGAGTGGCTCATAGCGATTATAGTTTCTCGTGTGTTGGATTACGGGTTGGATTGAATGGTCGAGACCGATGCCAGGATTGATCTTTGCAAGTGTGCTTACATGCTCGTCATGCCTGGGCTCGGGCTTCTTCTGTAGTTTGCTACTTGTATTGGCTGACTTTTTTGCACCTTGAGTGTGTTCGCCACTCCGTTTGATCAGATCAGGATTCGGTTTATCTGTCTTGGCACTCTTTGGCGACGATGTACTACTGTCTTTCGGGGCTCGACTGGTAGATATCTTTTTCTTGCTTAGGCCCATCGACAAGGAAATGGGCAGATCTTCGGTAGTCCTGGATTCAGTGCTATGGCCAGCGGGGATAGTTACTGTCGGATCAGGGGCTTGCGAATCTTCAGGGCTCTTCTTCCGTGTAGTCTTGGTCGTTTTGGTCGCCTTAAGGGTTTTGTCGCTGATTGCAGTAGACGTGGCTGCGTTGTCAGCTGGCCTCGTGACCTTTGTCGTTGCGCGAGTCGACTTGCTCATCTTCGAACGATTCCCTTCTGTAGCGGGAATAAAAGATATTCCAGTTTTCTGGGCAGTTTCGAAGTCGCGCTCGGCCATTGTCTCGGCCAGGGGCGTCCAGCCTTTGATCATGTGGAGCTGATCAATGTAGAAGGGCTTGCGTTGGCTGCTCAACCATTGCCAGGCTTCGCTTGCCCATGGGAGTTGAGGGATTGAGACTCTGGTGGGAATAGTCGGGCCTTGGTCTACATTGGCTCTCGCCGTTGAATCCTCGCTAGGTAGCTGCTCAGCCCTGGCCTGAGTGAATTCCGGATACCGCAACGCCGATGGCGGGGCATCAAGCCACCTCTTTTGGCGCTCGATAGAACCGGGCTCTTGGGTCGTCGTGGATGGTTTTCCCTTCTCAACCTGATTGTGCACAGATAAGATGGACCAGTAGTTATATCCCAGGGGAACGACTAGATCCAGGCAGCTCTTGCAGAGCTTTGACGTGTCTAGATAAACGACAATGCATTCAGGCCGGGAACTGTGGAAGAATCCAAGACGACTAGGGTATTCATGACCTGTCGCGGCCCGGTATTTGGGGAAATGGCCGCAGTCATGACCTGGACCCTTCAGATGACGGAAGAGAAACCCGGCGAATCCAGGTACAGCTGGATCAGCCGGGAGTTCGGTAGGGAACTCTCTTCCAGAAGCCATGGCTGGCGATAACTTTGTCACTTCGGACGTCTGTTGCTTCTAGGCTGTCTTGAGATTGACAACTGGAATGAGAACGGCGTGGAGAGTTGTGAGGGACAAAATAAGCTTTGCCAGGGACCATCACGCTGGGCCGTCCCCATTACCCCGATGAAATTGAGTCTTCCTAGGGGGCCACTGCCAAGAGGCGGCTGAATTCCAAGGCAACCCTTGAAACGGAAAAGTTGAGTAGGTACATGTGCAGAAAGTATCTGGCTAGAGACAGCCTTCTTGGCGTGCATAGAATATTGAATTTGGTGTAACCCCGCAGGTATGACGCTGCATATGCATTATCTTATATGTTTCCCTATCATGCACCTATGAAATGCTTACCGGCTAAATTGCCTAAAGCACGGGTTCAAAGGTCTAGGCTACTATTCAGCCTGGTGCTATTCATAGCCTGGCTGATGTAAGACCAGTAGCAATGGGGCGCTACTATTCATAGCTTGGCTGATGTAGTACCAGTAGTAATGGGGCGAGATTGAGGCTCTGCTGATAATAGCAACCAAGCAGCGATGCCCTGCTTCGAAGAAAATTCTGCTTCTCAGGGTGGCCAAATTAGTAGGTGACTTTGCCCATAACCACGTGCCGAATACCCTAGCAACATAACGTACTTGCAAGTACCAAGACCATTTCGAGCCATAAGTTGCGTCAACGTCCAAGTGAGCTTTGCCTCGCCTCAGAAGGCTGCCCTTGACAATTGCCAGCATCCCCCAAAGCTCTTGCCGTCGATCTAAATCCCACCAAAGCCAGTCGCTAACATGTCATCAACGGCATCGATAAGATCGTCGGTGTTTTCATTTACCCCAGTTGCTAGCGAATATGACTGCACTTGGGCTAGGCAAGTCATGGCTGGTTTTGCCAAGCCCAATTCGAATGGGGCGTCGTACAAGGAGGCCACTGCGGCCCTGAACGCCATCTGCCAGGGCTCGCTCCCGAACGCGACCCCTGGACTAGTCCAGGCGTTGCTAGACAACGATGCCGACGTCGTTCGCCAGCGCCGCAAGAGCACCAACCTTATGAAGCAGTTGCTGAAGCGAGACCAAGAAGACGTACGGAGCCGATTGGTCGAAGACGCGACTCGCAATTGCTCCGCCGACATCTTGCGGCTGGTCGTTCAACGCGCTGACGACTCGGCCATAAACCAGGCGCTGCCAATTGCCCTTGACAAACAAGACGTTGAAAAGGTCCAGTATCTGCTCGCCAGGGGCGCCGATGCATCCCCGCTCTGCCATGGCTTCCGCCGGGCCGTCGAGTCGGGACCCGACGATCTGGTCAACATCTTGCTGCGGGAGACCAAAGGAGCATGCCAGGAATGCCGTGATCTAGGCCTCGTCGATGCGGGGAGGCTCGGACACGCAACCAAAGCTCGCATGTTGTTGAAGAGCGGTGCCGCGCTATCCTTCCAGCAAGGAGCCGCACTGAGGCATGCTATTCAAGCCGGCCACAACGATGCAGCCATCGCTATCGCATCAAGCGACGGAGCGCGAGCGGAGACCGAACTATTGGACATCGCTGTCGGCGAAGCCTATGCTCGAACACAGCACGACGTAGTGCAGAGATGCTTACAGGCAGGTGCCCGTGGGTCAAACACGGACAGAGCATTGGTCTACGCGGTTCAAAATGGCCAACGCGAGCTGGCCCGTCTTCTTGTCCAGCACCGCGCGTCGGTCAATCAGTATTCCGGAGCCGCAGTCATCTGTGCCGTGGAGACTGGTGACCTGTTACTGCTTCGAATCGTCCTCGGCGGCAAGCCTTCTTCATCTACGCTGTCAGCGGCGGTTTTGCAGACCGCCGAAATTGACAGCGTCGAGGTGGCCTACCATATGATTGAGCACCTCCTTGATGCAGGCGTCCGCGGAGACTGCCTAAGTCAGGTACTTGTGAGGTGTCTGGGTCGTGGAGGCGCCATCCAGGACGACGAGAATACATGGCTGCCTCTTGTTCAAATCCTGCTGGAAAAGGGACGCGCTGATGTCAACTTCGACAACGGGAAAGCTTTGGTTCAAGCAGTAGTCAAGGGCTGGGTCAGCACACTTGATGTCCTTGTTCGTTCCCGGGCTTCAGTCTCTACTCTCAAGACAGCATTGACCGCCACAATGGGGATGCCAGATCCAGGCACAAAGAAGCATGTCGTCGGTTTGTTACTTAGGGCCAGTTCAAATGACCCAGCCGCCAGAAGGCAGTTGAAGTCCGACGCAGTCGAGTATGCCGCCAAAGCCCTTGACTATCACATCCTCCAATTCCTGGCGGAACCCACACTTTCGGAGAACGAGCTTCTGATTGGGTTTGTTTCAGCAACATCGACAGGTGTCCACTGGACCACACCAGTCGGGCTCGAAGTCATCCAATTCCTGCTAGGCATGGATACTGCTGGCCCTCATGTCGATCAGGCATTTTTTCAGGCAACAGCTACGCTCAGCCTAGACGCCATCGACCTGCTGGCGGACTACGTTAGCCCGGCTGCATTCAATACTGCCCTGGTTTCGATCACCAAGAATTCCAAGTTCTCGAACTGGTGTGAGATAGAGCACGCCTCGCTGGTCAATTCCTTCCTTGAACGTGGCGCCTGCGCAGATGCGGCGAACAATGCCCTTCTCCACGCAGTCGATGCTGCCAGTTCAGGGGGCGGGTCGGTGCTGGTGATTGAGACCTTGCTCCATTCCCGCTCGGTCCATGTCAACGTCAACTTCCGATCTGGCGAGGCCCTCCGGATCGCCATCCGAGCTGGCAACGCGATCATTCTTGCCATGCTGATGGAGAGCGGCGCTGACCTTGATGCTGCGACGTGCGCATTCCATGAGGCCATTACTGCCCCACTAGATGAAGACACGGTGCTGAATATTTTGGAAGTCCTCAACTCCAAAGGGGGACCTAGCTGCCGCCCTGACTACCACGCAACCACAGCTGGTCGTGTTCTGCCCATTGTCCGTTGCGTATTTGCTCACCCTACCTCGGCGAAGCTGGTGAAACAACTGGCGAAGCTGGGATGCAACATGGAAGCCGAGCTTGGAGCTACTGTCCATGGTACTTCAGAGCCGGCTGAGATGTTATTCAGTGCGATGCTGTCGTTATGGAGTAACAAAGTGGTGTCCATTGAGGTGGTAGAAGCGCTGATCAAGGCCAAAGGTAAGCATCGGCAGACGCGAACCCACGATATTTCCCACAAAACTGCTGCTGCGATAGTCACTAATCCGATTTTAGCAAACGTGAATTGTGTCGCAAAGAGCTCGTTAACAACCCCTCTCATTTTGGCCGCAAGACATTGCCGAGCAGACATTGTCCAGCTGCTAATCAAGGCCGGCGCCAAGACCGACCATCGGGACTGTTATGGGCGCTCCGCTTTGTTCCATGCATCGCGTGCGGGAGATCTGGATGCGGTCAAGCTTCTCCTCAAGTCGAAGCATAAAACCAACGACGGGAGCCTCCACGAGGCCGCTCGTAATCTCCATAGCAGCGTTGCCGCTGCGTTGATCAAGAACGGATACAGCGTGAACTTTCACAGCAGCATGTCCGAACATGAGGGCCGCACGCCTCTTCTGGAACTCGCTTACCGGTGCGACTGCCGAAGAAAGTCGGTAGAGGCCGAAGACACCATTCTCGCTATCGAAAAGGGCAAAGTCGACAAAGTCGACATCTTTGACCAATGGCAAGGCCAGAATGCCCTTTTTCTTGCCCTCGAGAACACACACCCAGTACCTGTCACGAAAGCCCTCCTGGATACAATCTTCTCGTCCAGTAAAATCATCAACAATGAGCGCAATGTCATGGTTGTACGTGACGCGGAAACTGGGTGGCCCACGTATTCCAAGTCACCAACTTTCCATTTAAAGTTGACCGCTGACAAGGGCAATTCGGAGGTGAACCAAGAGTTGCAGCAACTCCTGGAAACCAAGAATGCCATGGATCGGTTTTTTGCCCCGTTCGGAAGCCCTCAGCCCCGGGATGCGGTAAATATCCCCGAGGATATCGACAAAGAAGACAAACGTCTGCGCGACGAACAGGAGAAGAAACGGAACCAAGAGGAGAAGAGACGAATCCAAGAATTTGACCATCAAGAGAAGCTGCGGCGACAGAGAGAAGAAGGCGATAACAGCGCGGGCATCGAACGAAGGAAGGCGGAAGGGAAGGTCGAGGGGTCACAAATCATACACTATGATCAGCTCGTGAGGCAGGGTGAGCAGGCAGACCAAAAACTGCGCATCGCCTGTCAATCGCACAGCAGCCAAATGTGGCAGAAAGACATGATGCACCGTGGTCAGCTACAGAGGCAAGATGAGTCAATGGCGCAGAAATACCAGGTCACGGAGCGAACAAACCAACAAAAGCTTCGATTCGGGGAGCAGACGAACCAACAGAAGCTTCAGTTCGGGGCGCAGACGAACCAACAGAAGCTTCAGTTCGGGGCGCAGACGAACCAACAGAAGCTTCAGTTAGGGGAGGAAACAAACCAACAGAAGCTTCGATTCGGAGAGCAATCCAACCAGCAAAAGCTTGCCATGAAACAGTCCATGAACAAGCTGAGCAAACCAACGACACAGCAGCGTAAGACAGGATAGAAAGGTACGAGCGGGTCGAAGGCAGCAATAGACTAGAGCGGAACGGTACCGTGGGACTCCAGCAAAAGCATGTATTTGTAGTACTTCCTTTAGAATCGTAATATTGTATAATTGCACCTTTTCTTAAGTCAATCCCCTGTTCCAAACGATGAAGCATAATAGTTCCCTAAGCTGGAACGCGATATACATGATGGGGAACGATAAAACGCCGACGAAAGTCAAATGCATGGCGAGGGGGACAAAGGCAGAGGCTAGGGTGGCCATGGGGCCCTGGGGGTCTTGCTGCAACGCCACCTGGAGGCAGCCTAACACCACCGTTACGGCCGAGAAGAGGAACAAGTAAGGCGCAAAGAAGTGGCCAAAGTAGGTGCCGTAGTTGTGTGTCGTGTCGAGGTAGCTCTGGCCGCGGAGAAAGATTTTGCACCAGAAGTTGAGCCGCGTCAGGCGCAGCTCCCCGTAATGGTAACGGGGCGCCACCTGTCTGTCCCTGAGCTGAGCGAATCCGCAGATGAAATGGCACCACGTGTTCCACTCGGTGTGGTCAGGAACCAGGTGCAGGGTCTTGGCGAGATGCAGATCCGATGGATGCTGGATAAGGCTGGCATATGTGCGGAGAAAGCCTTGGGCCTCCTGCCATGCCTTAACTGCCGATGCTTGCTTGGCCCCGAGCTGACTCGTAGTGGTGGCGTGATCGACAAGGGGGGTAGGAGGTGTGTTTGCCAAAATGCGTGACTGAGAAGGCAGCTGGGGATAGGTTTGACGAAGATGCGGTCGTAGTTCCATACGAGATGTAGGTCAGCCCGCTCGGTGATGAGAGCCTGGCGTCCTTTGATGAGTTGGTGGTGCAGTGGGCTGATGTTCCGTCGGTTCGACACCAGGAATAGCATCCCGTAGAGGCGTTCTAGACGTTCTGTCGACAGCTCGGCTGTGATGGACTGGAGCACTGCAGGCTTATCGTCAAATGAGATCAGCGGGTTGGGGGAAGCTTCAGTCTGGTCCAAGGTAAGCTGGTTCTTCTCCAAAAACGGCAGCACCACTACCTCGTCCGGAGGAGCTAGCTGCATGATCCTCATTTCCATTGCAATCGACATGATAGTCAGCGGGGTAAAACGCAAGCAAAAGGGGGGTAAGCTCGGAAGCAGGTTGTTGGATACCTGTCTTATCTAATGCGACGCATCCGGGGACATCATTAGACTCATAACGGAAGGTGGTGTATGATGACCGGGAGGGCTTTGGATGATTAAAATAGACATCTTGTTGGGGTCTAGAAGACGAAAGCATCATGCCTTCAGGCTGCGTTCCGAATCAAGCAATAGATGTATCGGCTTGGCCTACAATGCCCAGCCTCGAAGCAAGGGTAGCCTGGGGTTCACCGAGAATTTAATGGATGCCGCAAGGCTTATCTGGACTTCATGCACGCCCGACTGTAGGGGGCAAGCAGCAACGATCTTCGTGAGGCAAGGCTCGTCACACGTTGGGACGCAATGTTACCCAATTCACAGTACAACACACAAATAGCCGGAATTGACAATAACACTGCCACGGAAGCTGGGCGATACCAAGTAAACCCCGCCCCCCTCAAAACTGCCACATGCATATCTTCCTGCATGGATGAGACCACCCTTCACTATGGTTCTTCCGTGAAGGGTACCTGGACAACTTGTACCGCCATATGGAACTCGATGTCGCCTTGCGGAACGTGCATTGCAAGTGCACGGTGGCTGGTTGTGGCATATTCTACTGCCTTATGGCTTGATATTTCATATATAAACTAGGCTCGTTGTTGTTGAAGTCCAATTGCAAATGCGATCTTCTAGTTATCTGTGGGCACTTCAATCCGTAGTGTTACAGGGTCTGAATCATATCTCGGAAAATGTCCGATACGGAGACGCCAAAGGTAGCGGACCTGTCGCTTGCATCGTCGGCCAAGATGGAAACTCCTATCGTACCCCTACCTGATACTGAAGAGCCTTCGGCGACACCGAGATCTTCCACTAAACCCAATGCCCGGCCTGCCCCGGCGAGAATCAGGCCACAGGATACGGGGCTCAAGATTGTGTTTCATCCCAAGGACGAAGATGTCGAGTACGAGTAAGTCTCGGATGCTATCAACCATGAATCTTTAGGTCGAGCATTTACTGATATGTTTGTAGCATTGTTGCTTTACATGGTATTGGAGCATACCCAGCTACCGCATGGGAGCATCGAGTGACTAAGGTGAACTGGCTGTCTGAGTCGACCATGCTTCCGGCAAAACTCCCCAAAGCACGGATCATGACATATGGCTACCAGTCGTATTGGTTTGGCGACGACGCTGTGAGAACTTCTATCGATGGCGTCGCTACATCCTTCCTGCAAGACCTCAGTTACGAGAGATCAGACTGCTCGGACCGCTCGCTACTTTTAGTGGGCCATTGCTTCGGGGGACTTGTTATGCAAAAGGTGAGTGTCCAAGCGGGCAACTAATGTGCTTACGTTGCTCTACGAGCTAACTCTGATTTTAGGCCTACACACTAGCGGGTATACACCCTGAAGACTATCCTGGGATACTGGATTCGATAACTGGCATGGTCTTCCTGGGCACCCCTCATCAAGGGGTGAGCAACAGCTCCGGGCCTCTTACCTTATCGGAGGTATACCGCGCGATAGTGGCTGCAGAGGTGCAGAGACAGGATAATGTCCTCTACAGCATGTCACAGGACAACGACGTGCTTCAAGAGACTGTGCACAACTTCACTAGAGCTGTGAGCAACTTGCAGGCCAAAGCACCTCAGATATTCTGCTTCTACGAGTCGAAATCGACCAACACTGGGCTAATTGCCGGTCTCAAAAACATCCCCCTGGTATGACATCACTCTGTTACCTACAGGCAGCCTATTTGCACACCAGATTCTAACTGTCTATTCAGGAGTTTGTCGCGACCGAAGCTTCGGCAACATTGGGAGGCCATCAGAAGCGCTCATTGGCCCTAGACCACTTCAATCTGAACAAGTTCGAGGATTGTGAGGACCAGGGCTACGTGGCAGTCATGAGGGAGATCGTGAAAATGGCGAATACTTCGAAAGACATTCTTCGCCGAAGGGAATTGAGTAAGAAAACCCGGCGACGGCAAGATGATGGTCTGACGCTCCTGACCCCACAGATAAAGCCCCTGCGAATCCAATGATTTCCAGGTATACAAATCAAAGCCATCTACCCTCTCTGCCGGCGCCCATCGCCAAAGAAGAGCACTTTGCGGGTAGGGATGAAGTGTTGGAGAACATTGAGGACAAGTTTCGAGACACGTTTCTTGTTGTATTGCGTGGCGATTCTGGTCACGGGTAAGCGCGTGTTTACCCGCTCTTGGTTGCAGTCGGTCGTCCTTGTATCGAGAAGCTAAGAAGTAGTCGCATATGTAGCAAAACACATATTGCTGTCGAATATGCCCACCGCTTCCATCACACCCACCCCGGCTCACACGTCCACTGGGTGAATGCGAACTGTCCGCTACAATTTGAAAATTCGTATACGCGAATAGCTGAGACCCTCCACCTTAGCAAAGCAGAGCTCAAGACTAGCGGAGTGCTTGCTGCGGTCCGTGACGCTCTCCAGCAAGACGTCAATGGCCAATGGCTGATGGTACTGGATGGCCTAGAAGACACGGATCTCAAGGGTACTTCAGGGGCCAGTGCTGGAACTCGACTACTGAGCTATCTTCCGAAGTCATCTTCTCGGTCCCAGACGCTAGTTACCACCAGGTCCAATACCATAGCGTCTGCCCTCTTTCAAGGGCGCGCTGAGTCCATCATCACCGTACGCCAATTGGCTGACGAAGACGCCTCGTTCCTACTCCTTGGCGGGATTACAACGGACAAGCATAGACAAAACGTATCCATCAATACAGCACAGAAGCTAGGCGGCTCAGCAGGTACACTGACCTTGGCGCATTTGTACAAGAAGAAAACCAGTATTCATTGGAATGACTACTTGCATAAAATGGGCCTGGAAACAACTCCCCTCAAAGGCGAGCAACTACCTCAGAGAGCTTGGCAATTGGTATTTGAACTGCTGCAGAAGACTAATGGAGATGCAGCGGAACTCCTGCTCTTAATTGCATCACTGGACGTGCAGACAGTTTCGAATGTGTTCTTCAAGAGGAATGAGCTTTCAGGTCTGACGCTGGTCCTAGTGGATCACGGAATGATTGAGCCCTCTGCCGATAGCAGGTTGATCAACTTGACACCCCTGGTCCGGCGGTGTGTTCGGGTCTGGCTGAGCGAAACTGAGAAAAAGGGGCCGCAGGAGGCCAAGACGCTTTCCGAGGTGGTTCACAGATTCGAGGAGGGTGACCCGGATACATCCAGTCACATCCTCCCATGCGCTTTAGCTGCGATCAAATTCCAGCCGACAACGGAAGGCAAGACTGATCTCGCCACCCTCCTCTGGAAGGTAGCACATTACTACATACGCCACGAACAGCACAGGCTGGCTCAGGGCTACCTTGAGCGGTGTCTCAAGTTGCGAGAAGACGATCCCCCTTGCAATGACGAACTCATCCAGAAGACAAAGTGCGCCCTAAAGAAAACTAAAGATCAGACTCAGGCACCACTTGAAGTCAACGCCAATCCAGCCTTCGTAGCAGAAACACAGCTCCGAGAGTTGGAAAAGATGCAAGGCGACGACCACGTTGGCACCATTCGGAAGGCGAGCGACCTCGCCAAACTAAACCTGATGCATGGCGGCAAAGGCACGTCCGGCCAGGTCGTGGCCCAGTACCAGCGAGTACTCGACTGGTGCATCAAGAACCGCGGGCCCGACCACCTCGACACAGCGCGGCAGCAGCACAACCTGGCGCGCGCCTGCGAAGCGAGCGGTGACCATGAACGGGCGGCGACGCTGTACCTGCAGGCGACGCGGGCGACGGAGCGGTTCCTCGGGCCGGACAATGCGGAGCAGCTCCGGATCCTCGCCCACATGGCGTGCATGTACGCGGAGCAAGGCCAAAGAAACGAGGCGCAGGACGCCTTCGAGCGGGCCCTGCGCGGCCAGCAGCGGCTGCTGGGCTTCGACCACCCGGAGACCATGGTCACGCGGCAGAACATGGCCCTCTTCCTCGGCGACGGCGGCCAGGTCGAGGCCGCGGGCAAGCTGCTGCAGGAGGTCTTGGTGGTGCAGGTCGATCTCTTGGGGCAGGAGGATCCGAATACGCTGTCGACGGCCTGTAGCTTGGCCTTGAATCTGAGACTGCGTGGCCGATACGAGGATTCCGCCAAGATGTTCATCAGTACCTGGAAGATGCAAGGCAGGGTCCTGGGGAAAACACACCGGGATACCGTGAAGACTAAGGCCATGCTTGATGAACTGACCCGGGAAACCTCCTCACCTAGCCAGTGAAGACGAGAGTGTTGTCTACGAAAAGTTGCAGCTGAACCTGGAGTCGTTCTGATTTCCCTTCTGTGTAAAGTTACTTGCAAATACATGTTTTCCGCACTGTTCTATCACTATCCTTATCACTCCCCCAACGTACAACTCTATTTGACATACTATCATGGGTCTTCCAGAAAAAGACCACATGATTAAGAAGACCTCGAGAAAACACATCGTCGCCTACTCACATCCCCAGCCAACAGTTTCCTGTAAACCAGCTCATCCCGGCCATATTCCAATCAAATATGTATCTAGCAATTCGTAATGCTAGAAAGGTGCATGCCGATGCGCATCCAGTTTTCAATTACTGCACAGGGGTCGTGGCTCTCTATTTGGCTTTGTCACGATTTAACACGAAGTTGAGTTTGCAGGGGCGAAAAGGGGTAGTGGGTTGCTCAAGCTCGATCTGAGAAACCCTGGTAAAATCTTTCACCTGAAAGTAAATGGAAAGCGCAAAGTACTCAAGATGCAATTCCGTATTCGGTATATATCAATTTCAAAAGAGAACAGAAAATATCAATGAGGTAAGCGCCTCATGCTCAATTTGAGAATGCCCAAGAATATCGACGTTGATCGGATCGGGATTGGAGTCAGGGGCATGGGCTGGGGAAGGATGTCGATGCCCCACCTCCCCTCGAATACCTAATCCTTGGGGGGAAAGGCAACTTTAGCAGCAGTGCACCTGGATTGCCTGCCAACCTGCACCCCTCGTAAAAATAAGAAAGATGAAGAAATCATATTTCCAGATTGAAAAGGAGGCGAAGGCCATCAATTATGCATATACCGGCAGCGTGCATCCCACCCTATTGCCGGTGTTGCATGAAGCAGTTACGTGTACCGGTGCTGTCCGATCATGTGCAAAAACCCACCCCTAAAGGCGCAGCGAGGACGGCCCAAGCCCCTGCGAGAATAAACCGGCGAAGTCTAACGGATAGAGAGGTTACTATTCTAGTTGACAACAAGTAATATTCACCTACGTATCTCATGTTTATACCGGAATAAGTGTAGGTGTATTTCGCTTACTTCCCTGTCGTAATAGGAAGTAAGTGGAATAATCAACGTAGATAGGTTGTTATTACCTACCTGTAGGCAGTGTACGGTTTATTCCAGCGGTCGCTTGGGCCCCCGCCATCACGACACATTTTTGTTTCGTCTAGAAAACAGCATGAAGAAGCCGCATAGGGCATAACCAATTATGCAATCGCACCCCGCCAGCTATGGTATATGTAGCTATATAATAGCATCATACGCATGACTCTCGCCCTGTTGTTCGTCGTCGGCGAATCCTGCTTGGGTTTTCCCACCAGGCTGGATCAATCAATGCAGCGCTACTCATGCCAGGCACGCTGCTCTTCAATGCGCCCGGTTTTTTCTAGCTTGTGAGCTTGTGCACATCACTGATTGATCTATTAAGGTCCGTGTGGTTACAGTGGGCTCCAGGGACCTGCCAGGACTCAGCAGCCCGGTTGTCAGTTCATCCCATTGGCCTTTGTTGGCTTGGCTCCCCTGAAAGAGCGGGCCGCCGTAGGAGGGTTTTCCGTTAGCGCGCCAATGATCTTCGATTTTCATATTGCCCGCGGCCGGGTGGGTGTGCATCACCACGACCTGACGACTTCGGGACCACTGCCGCTACGACCTCGTCCCTCTTAACCGAGACGAGTCCTTGCTCAACCAAGCGGGAAAGAGGGTGGGCAAACGTTTCTCCAACACACCACTGCCATACGTTGTCCTGCACGTTGAATGACCCGAGGCGCAGTGTTTTTCTCTATCCATCAGCCTGAAACATGCCAACTTGAGTGAAGGCGGCTCGACTGGCAGACGGGCCTCGTAAACTTGAATGAACGAAACGGTCTTCCCAGTTCTGCCCAGTCGTCTGTTCTCGCTTCTGGGGATGGTCGCGCTACACAATCAGACGAACATCTTATCTAACTGCTCTACCTGAACAAACGGACCACGAATCTCCGCTATGCCATCTCGGTATCGTACTACCGACGTAGACACGGGCCCTTATTGTACCTCGCTACGGCAATTCCCTAGTCAATAAATGTGATGTCTGCAATTCAACTGCTCGTACCGCGTGGGGAGCGAATCTCGACGAGAAGGAGGCCTTTCCTGAAATAGCCCACCATGTCAAGCTGCCAGGGGGACTCGGGGGGAGAGTGGTCTGGGTGGTGTGGATGGAGTACGGCATGCGGCTCATTCGGGTATATTGCAAGGATGGCCGTTCTCCAATGCCTGCAACGTCTGCTTTGGGCATGCCCCAATGGGGCAGCTCATGGCCGCCTGGCCCACCATCACCTGCTGCTTATGGATTTTGGGGTCGTAGTCTGAGAGTCAGCCGCCGGAGAGAGCAACATGCAACATGCCAGTTGGTTCGGTGGTGGTTTATATATATGGTTGCAGTCTGGCCGCCGTCAGCAGCAAGGAGAGACTCTACCTCACTCCCACTCTCTAGCCCCTTTCTCTTCGTCGCGGCCAGTCCATCCTGTCGGTTCATCCTTTTGAACGACGTTACTATCGTTAAACTTGATCTTTACACTCACTATCTATTGTCTTTCGCTACGGATCTTCATCCACTCACTGATCAGTAACTTCCTGTTACCAGTAACCACTCTTTTCTAAGACACACATTCACACACAATCCGCCAACATGAAGGCTTCCACGATTGCTTACCTCCTTGCCCCCTTGGGTGCCATGGCCAGCCCTTGCAAGCACCGCCCCAGCAGCTCGACCGCCGTCGTCTCTTCTGCTTCTGCTTCTGCTTCTGCTTCGGCCTCGGCCTCGGCCACTGCCATCGCCACCAGCGCTCCCACCCTCCCTACCGCGGTGCCTACCCCAGAAGTCCCTGCGACGTCCGCCACGTCGGCAGCGTCGTCCGCGGCGCCATCAGCCACCCCCTCCAAGGCCCCGGCCCCCGGTCCCGGAGCCGGCATCGACGCCCTGTTCAAGGCTAAGGGCAAGCAGTACTTCGGCACCTCTGCCGATCAGGGCTCGCTGTCCGTCAAGCCGCTCGAGGCGCTGGTCGAGTCCGACTTTGGCCAAGTGACGCCCGAGAACTCGATGAAGTGGGACGCCATCGAGCCCCGCCAGGACTCCTTCAGCTTCCAGGGCTCCGACGCCCTGGTCAGCTACGCCAAGGAGCACAACAAGATCGTGCGCGGCCACACGCTGCTGTGGTACCAGCAGCTGCCGCAGTGGGTGAAGCAGATCACCGACAAGGCCGAGCTCACCAAGGTGATCCAGAACCACATCACCAAGGTGGTCGGCCGCTACAAGGGCCAGATCAAGGCCTGGGACGTCGTCAACGAGATCTTCAACGAGGACGGCACCCTGCGCGACATGGTCTTCACCCAGGTCCTGGGCGAGGACTTTGTCCGCATCGCCTTCGAGGCCGCCCGCGCCGCCGACCCCGGGGCCAAGCTCTACATCAACGAGTACCACCTCGAGTCCAAGTCGGGCACCAAGGTCACCGGCCTCAACAACTACGTCAAGAAGTGGATCGCCGCCGGCATCCCCATTGACGGTGTTGGTCTGCAGGGTCACCTGGGTGGTAGCAACCCCACCGCCGCTGAGATGAAGGATGGCATGGAGCTGCTGTCCAAGTCCGGCGTCACTGAGCTCGCCATCACGGAGCTGGACATCCTGAACGCGCCCGCCGACGAGTACGTCAAGGTCTTCGAGGCCTGCTTGGCCATCGAGATGTGCGTCGGCATCACCACTTGGGGTGTCAGCGATGCCAACTCTTGGTTGCCCAAGGACAACCCCCTCCTGTTCGACCACCAGTACAAGCCCAAGGACGCCTACAAGGCCGTGGTTGAGCTGCTCTCCAAATAGAGAAACCTCTCGGACTAATTCCGTTATGAAGTAATTGGTGAAGAGAGAGAGAGAGAGAGAAGAGAACTGCCGATGTCGTATTAGCGTTGCATATTGTACTTTAATTGTATTACTAATTCCCACACTTGATGAGGGTCAATGATGAACTTCAATGTCTTAAGAGCGACATGCCGATTTGAGGCACATTTTAAGTCCGATGTCCGAAACGCGAAGAAATGCGACACCGCTTCTTTTCTGGTGAAAGTTTATCCTAACTCATCCCTCATCTGCGCAACGTGCATTTCCAACACGACATGATGATTTGCCGATAGGTCTGTGACGCCATCCCGGGGGTATGGGGCTTTTCTCCACCGGGCGCAACGATCGCCCCTCGGCTTTAAGGGGCGGGCATGCAGCTATCGTCGTGACCCCTCACTGACAGCTGCAGCAGGTGTCATTGCTATATCCACGGCGGGCAATTGAGAAACCAAAATTACAATCAATTCAATTGATTACACAGCTCCTTCTTGTCTTGTCTCAATTGATCCCACCCCAGTTCTACAGACACAACAAGTTGAGTTCACATAACAGCAAAAATGGCAGCCAAGTTCCCCCAACGCAAGATCGGAAACGACTCCGTCTCCGCCCTGGGCCTGGGCTGCATGGGCATGTCCTTTGGCTACACGTCCAACGGCGGCTACGACGAGGCTGAGTCGCTGAAGGTGCTGACGCGCGCGGCGGACCTCGGCATCACCTTTTGGGACACGTCGGACATCTATGGCCCCTTCACCAACGAGAAGCTGCTGGGCAAATGGTTCGCCGAGACGGGCCGCCGCGACGAGATCTTCCTGGCCACCAAGTTCGCCAACCGTTTCGAGGATGGGGTCATGACGGTCCACGGTGATGCGGCGTACGTGAAGCAGGCGATCAAGGATTCGCTCGCGCGGCTGCAGACGGATCGTGTGGACCTGTACTACCAGCACCGCGTCGACCCGGATACGCCGATTGAGGAGACCGTCCAGGCCATGGCCGAGCTCAAGGCCGAGGGCAAGATTCGATACCTGGGATTGAGCGAGTGCTCCGCCCGCACTCTCCGTCGCGCCTGCGCGGTCCACCCCATCGCTGCGGCGCAGATGGAGTACTCGCCTTTCGCGCTCGAGATCGAGAGCGACCAGACCGAGTTTCTCAAGACGGCCCGCGAGCTGGGCGTGAAGATCGTCGCGTACTCGCCTCTGGGTAGAGGTTTCCTGACGGGCGCCATCAAGAGTCGCGCGGACCTCGAGGACGACGACACGCGGTCGAGGCACCCGCGTTTCTCGGAGGAGCACTTCGCGGGTAACCTCAAGCTCGTCGAGACCCTCGCAGGGATCGCGAAGGAGAAGGGGTGCACGCCGGGGCAGCTGTCGTTGGCGTGGGTATTGTCCCAAGGAGAAGGTAAGCAGATGCCACAGACCACCCATTGACCTGACCAATCCTGTCATGATCCACTTGCCGCCGCATGGGCTCTTTGACTAACAAGCGGGACGAATAGACTTCATCCCCATTCCCGGGACCAAGCGGGTCAAGTACCTGGAGGAGAACGCCGATGCGGTCAAGGTACAGCTGAGCTCCGAAGACGAGAAGAAGATCCGGGAGGCCATCGAGAAGGCTGGTGGGTCCAAGGGTGCCCGCTACCCGCCCGCGATGATGTCCAAGTGCTTCGGGGATAGTGCCGAGCTGAGCAAGTCTTAAGTGCACTCACTCATTGATTTTGGGAGATTGCGTCTATTCCTTTTCAGAAAGATTTTTTCATGAGCAGTTGCTACGTAACAATAGAATGAGGGACATGTATTAAAAGATCAGCTAGCGATGACTTTAAGAAACCTTAGTTGATGTTAGAAGGCAAAGAAAGTGCTACAATCTGTCCACGATAAGCCAAGAGACCATACAACAGACCACCTGGGTAACAGAACAGAACAAAAACATAATAATAACAAACATTATATAATTATATCAATTAATTAAAAATTAATAAAAAATAATAAAAATATATTATCTATTACATTTCTACCTTAATTAAACTCTAGGCCTTAAATTCGATATCAGAATTAATTTTAATATATTCCTATACCGACGATCTTATTCCTCCTATTTAACCTAATTATTCTACTCCTATTATCTCTCTTTTAATTATCCGGACCTCCTGTATTATAATAAACTTTTAATTAAAGTTAATAATTATTTACTTCTTTATTTTTCCTTTTTCTTATTCCAGGTTAATATTTAATTAAACTTTTTTATATTTTAATTAATTAATTTAATTAATTAAAATATTAAGTCCCTTTTAAACCTTTTAAAATAGCACTTGTTGAATCGTTCTATTAAACTCTAATTCCCCCCCTTAACGTACCCCACGGTCCAATTTCCTACACGGTCCAATTTCCTACACGGTCCAATTTCCTACTTTCTTAAACGTCGTATAATAATATATAATTAATTCTATTATAACGTTTAAAATTAATTAAAACTATTTAAAATCGTCTTTATTAAATACTTCTACGTTATTTTAATAGGTACGTATATTATGCCCGGGCTCCCCGTAGATTCTATAACGTCGCGAGTGCGTTTTAAACCTTCTCGTACGATTAGTATTCCGGCGTGATTTATTTTATAATTATTTATTAACGTCCTTTTAAAATTATAAATCTTCTCTAATTTATATATGAAGTAATCCTTTATTTTATAACCGTTTCTTTTTCGTACGGTAGTATCGGTTAAATATTTTATTTACCTTTTATAATATACTTACTTTACCTTTTAAAAGAGCGAGCCGGTATATAATTTATATTATACCTTTCGTAATTTAGTTAAGCTTAATTAAAATAGACGTTAGAGAGTTATTTTAATATTATACGATACGGTTCTAAATGTATTCGGTTTAGAATTAAGCTTTAATCGGGTTATTTAAGGTCTTTAATTCTTAAGGAATAGGTAGGCCGGAAGACGTCCCTAAAAGTATAGGAGTATATAGCTTTATATTTAATTATAAAATAATATATTCCGGATTATATAGGACGAGTCTTATCTTTCGAAAACTTCTTTATATATTTAAGACGGTAAAAGTTATTTAAAACGTTTTTAAAAACGCCGGTAAAAAGTCTTCCTTTAAAATATAGGTAATATATATTTATATAAGACTTTTAATTTCTTTTCTATACAACTTCTTTAATATACGAAAACAACCGACATTAAAAGGTTAAAGCTTATATAATAAATAAGAAAGTATATAAAATATAATAATCGAGTTCTCTTTATAATAAAGCTCGAAAATTATCGAGTAATAACTTTTATAGCCGTTAAAGATTAATAAGCGATAAATACTTTTTATATAAGATTTCGTATATTTATTAAAGTATTAAATTTAATCCTCGCCTTTTTTATTCGTAATTTAATTATTTTTAATAATTACGATTACCTAATCCTTTAGTAATAAGTTATTTTTATATTAAGAAAAGAGGTAAGTTTTCTTAATAAAGATAATATATAGAGGGATAGCGTAATTAAACAATATAACGCTTTAAATAATTATAACTTATTCCCGGTTCCCTTACTATATTACTTTAAGCTTTTTATATCGATTAAAAGTAATTACGATTATTTCGGACAAGATTTAATTTATAAGAAAGCTGATTTTATTAAAGTTATAAATATCTTCCTTTTAAATCCTATATTTATTAATTATATTCCGTATAAGGGAAAATTACGCGCGATATATATCCGGACTTTCGTAAAGGACCTTTTAGTAATCGATTTTTCGATTAAAACGTATCCGGAGGTCTAGTTATTATTATACGAAGCTTAAGGCTTAATTAATATCAACGTATCTCGCGTCGTATTAATTAAATAATTAATTCGCTATATCTTCGACGCTATTTATATAGGGAGGAAACGATTACGAATTTAAATTAATTATATATTTTATAATTATTTCCTCCTTAAGAATAGTAAGCTTTTACGTTAATAATCGAATATTAAATCTTAAAGTTATATTATGCCGACGATTAAAAAGGGTCTTTCGTAAAATATTATATATTTTAACCGTACGTTGTATATTTAATTTTAAATCGTTTTAAAGCGTTTATAACGTTAGAATAACGTCACTTTCTTTTTAAGAGCCGATTATAATAATATAATAAAAAAACGCGGTGAAAGTAAAGCGTTATACGAAAATGTAGGAAAGTTGGAAATTAGACCGTGTAGGAAATTAGACCGTAGGGTACGTTAAGTAATTTAATTAATTCTTTTAATTATTAAGAGTTAATAAGCGTTTATATTAATATAATCGCGAATTAAACCTTTAAAACCTCCTTTATTAGTACCTCGATTATCCGTAATACGTACTCCTCCATCCTTTAATTCCGGTTATTTAAAGATTTATTAATATTATAAGGGAAGAGATTAATCGCCGTCCAACCTTTAAAAATAACATTAAATCGGAAAGTAAAACGCTTAACTACTTTATAATATTGAAAGAATTCCTTCTTATTTATATTTATATTATTAAACCCTATATAATAAATGATAATTTCTTGATAGAATTTATCTTTTAATATATTAAATATATTAAAATTTAAAAATTAAAGAAAGTATAATATATAAAAGGGAAGGAATACTAGTTGTATTTTAATTTATAAATATATATTTAAAAACTTTTTAATATAATAGGATTTATAGCCGTTAAAGATAAAGAGTCGTTATTACTCCTTATTATTAAAGGTTATTTAAAGGAGGAAGATATTATTAAATTATATAAGGGTTAATTTATTATTAATTTAGCCTTTAAAGGAGGTCGTGAATAGCTACTTTTCTATCTTTAATAAAAAATTGTTGTTTATTTATAAAAACTATTATTATTAAATTAATTTCCTTTTAAATATAATAAATAGAAGGAGGGATCGATTATCGGTATTAATAGATTTAATAAATAAGACCTATTCTCTATTAAAAGAGTCTTTAACGTGGATTCTATCTATATTTATTAAATCGATTACTTTTATATTAATTCTATAACCGAGCTAATTACCTACTTTATCGGCGTTCTATATATATTACTTAAAGACGGCTTTCGTAATAAAATAATCGAGGCGTTTAAAGAATTCGTGGATAGCTTTTTAAAATTACCGTTATAACGTTAAAAATCTATCCTTTTAAACATATTAATATATAAGTTTTTATAATGGATAAAAAATCTCCTAACCTAATACTTTCCGAATATATAACGGTCGTTTCTAGCCTTAAATAAATATTAGGTAAATATCCGGAAAATAAAGTATAGCGGTAAAACGCTTAATTTAATTTAATTAAGGGTTTATAATTTAATTTAACGCTCCTTTACGTTAATTAAGGTTTGAAAATTAAAATTACGTTATTTCCAAATCTTTTAACTTGCGATCCGAGCTTTAATAGTTATATAATATAAGCCTTAATTTAATATGGTTTATCTTATTAATTTACTCTTTAATATAAATTAAATCGCGCGTTATATTATTAACTCGTTAATTATATTATTAAATAAAAAGAATAAAAAAGAGGATTAAATTAATATATTATAAATAAAAGAGCGATTAAATCTAATTTATATACACTTATATTAAATCGTAATAAATCTTAAGGAGCCTGTTTTAGAACCTGTTCTGTTACCCAGGTGGTCTGTTGTATGGTCTCTTGGCTTACCGATTTGACTTCCCAACCTGCAGGCCTCAGTTGCTACAGAATAATAATTTGGTTGAAGTTCCCTTTTCCATCAGGAGAGCCTTCTATGCAGGCTGACGATTCAACGCAGGCCCTGCAGGGGCAGAGTGCGGGTATTCCAGTCTACCCAACTAGGGGCCGAGGTGTTGGTGACTGGCGTGGAATATCCTAGGCATAAAATCAGGATGTGGCATAGACTGGACGTACATCTCCCCAGGAGAAGATGCATTGCTACCTTGAGACTCTGAGTGTGCCATGTGGCTGCCTCCAGCTTTGGGGAAGTGCCCAGGCGACAACCCACCAGCACCGCGTGTCGGCTCATCGTATGACGATGACATGGGTGGGTTAGGCCCTATTCGCACCAGGGAGCTCAAGGATCTGGGCGACGGCGCCATGGGTCTCGCTCCCACCGGAGTCGTCGTCCCCATGCCGCCGTACCTTGACCTCGGCGAAACTTCCGTCACCTTCTCATCGACGACGTCAAAATCGTCGTCGCGCTCCTCGAGAAGACGAGCTTTTCGGGCGTCGTCACCACCTAACACTTGAGCGCGGAAGAGGTCGTACTCGCGCGTCATCTTCTCGACGGCCTCGAAATGTTCGTACCGCAGCTGGGGCTGGAAATCAGCGTCATTGACCCGCTGCGCCTCGTCGCGCGCCAACGACGTCGCGAGTAGGAACGCGTTGCGGATCTGTCGGCCATTCCAGGCTCCCTTACCCTTAGGAAACTTGTTGTAGTGGTCGGTAGCGAACTTCATAATGGCGGACTCCATGACGAACACAGCCTTCTCGCCACTGACGCGGCATTGCTGTTCCTCTGATTCGCGCAGGCGCTGGATGTTGAGGCGGAAGATCTCGAGGGACTGGGCTAGACCGAGTCGCTTGTAGTGCAAGATGAGGTGGATTCTCGATCCTATTGCCTGGTCCAGTTTACCGATGCGGTTGGTCGTCAAGAACATGATCCCATTGAAATATTCAATCTTCCGAAGGAATACTTTATAGACCATTAGCGTGAAGGCTTTCTTGTCACGATAGGAAAATAGCTCGATAAAGAGTTTGCTCACTTGAAACTCCTGTGTTATTTGTCGTCGAACTGCTTCTTGACGTCAAAAACACGTCTGCCTCGTCAAGCAGAAGTATGCACCCCTACAGATGGGCGAGGCGGAATATCTCGTCCATCATTGCTTCCGGACCCCAACGTCCACCGAAAACTCCCATGGACATAGGAAAAAGGGGGCGTCGCGTCCACTGGGCTATGGCTTCGGCAGTGGCCGTTTTCCCAACCCCGGGCTCTCCATGGACTACGGTACCATATTCGAATGATCAGCGATCTGGTAAGAATGTAGGGCTGGGGGAACAACGGCGGTTTATGCAGCTGTAAAGACTTACGCATGATGTTCAGACCCCTGCCTTTATCTCTAATGAAATCCTGCGTTCGTAACCGGTCTCCATGGGTTTTTCAGTTGCTTCTCGACGCTCTGTTTGCGTAAGTGGGACTCGACAGCAGCCTTGAGCATTGATTTGTGACTGTCTGGCAGTTGCAGTTGGTTAATTGCATTTTCCTGCACTGTGACTGACTTCAGGAACCGGACGTCGATCGGCAGGAAAATCCGCGCTGCTAAAGCGTATGCAAAGAGTCGCCGGGGGAGTAGAATCAAGTATTCTTCCAGTATTTCCACCCTGCCCTTAGAGCTGGCCACAGGATCCAGATACGCATCAGTTTTCCAGTAGTTCTCTCGCTCGATATCATCCAGTTCGTTCGTCTGAAAAAGAAACTCTTTTTTCAACTCGATCAGCTTGGACCGCTGGGGGTCTGACCACGCCGCAAACGGGTGAGTGAGGGCCAGGTATGACACAGTGTCGCTAGAATCGTATTCATGCTTGGAAAAAAAGGGACTTCTGTGTGACGGATCAGAGTTGAAGGCTTCAAGGAAGTCTATAATCACATCTCCTTCGATGTGCACAGGTTGAACTTGCTTTCTCAAATTCCCTGATACCAGGTCCGTAATCGGGACACCCATGGGATCGGTGACGAGGGACCAACCATTGTAGGTAATATGCCTTTCCTTTAGAAACTTGGTGTAGAGTTGGCCAACCTGCTTGGACTTTGCCTTCAGCTCTTCGACACGCTCGGGGAAGCGAAGCGGGTAGAAAGGTAGCTCCCTGACTTCTCGGTCACCCGTGTACTGGTTGATGTCCAGTTGTAGGTCAACGGCACTGTAGGAGGTTCCGTCGAAATCAAGGTAATAAGCATAGACTCTGAAGCGCGGCACATCATCACTATCTTTAATGCCACCATCCTTGTGAAAGCTCCATGTACCGTGCACTTTCCAAATCGTTTGTTGCATGGAGCTCTCGTGCCCAAGGCCAGTTTCGTGGATAACTTGTTTATCCACCATATCTCGAACCGCATCGCTCAAGGTCATCGGTGATACGAAGATGAGATCTCCGGGTCGAAAAAAGTACCACAAATGGTCGTAACGAACCATGACACGTTCTGTGGGACCCAATCTTCGAACATCGTGTAGATGATGCATGATGTTGTCTTCGGCGAACTTGACGTAACATTCCAAGTGTCTAAGGGTCTCCACCTCTTCAAACTCAGCCTGAATCTTGGGGTCTTGGTGCTGCGACTTGGCCGAAGCGTTACACTGGAGCGCCTTGTTCCGAAGCCGTTCAAGCTCCTGCTGGAAAGTCTCCTGGTAATGAACCATATACTTGAACGGCTGCGTGAAAGTCCGTGGATTATCTCCCCAAGAGTACTCTGTAAGTCTTGTGAAGAGCTCCAACAGTGGTTTCGAGCGAATGCGAATTCGCTCTATCGACCGGCGCTGTTGTCGAACCCGTATCACGATATCTTCGGGTTCCTCCTCGTAGCCTTTCACGCCCTTATGATGGCGCCGCAGTGCTTCATCTGAAAACTCTCTCTCGAGAACTGTTCCTGGCATCAACGCTTCGATCGCGTATGATGGTTCGTCTGGAGAAAAGCTGTTCATGAAGTCTTCCCAATTGCAATACCTGACCTCGGGAAGTATGTCGCACCCATCGTCCCGGCTCCCATGTGATTTCCTCACTGCACTGCAGTCCAGGTCACCGGGCTCAGGTGCCTGGGCGTCGGGGAGAGATGTGCTTGTCGCCATCACCTGGTTACTACCTGGTGTCAATCTTCGCATGCAAAAGTTTCAGTGTTTGAAAATGCCACAGACAAAGCCTGTCAGCAGTGAGCAATCAGCCTGTCAGCTTTGGGGTCAAGGACTCTTGACTTCACTTACGTCACTCTACATATGCCACGTCAACGGCATTACCCCTCACTCAGCCTTGCGAAAAATCAGGCATGAAAATGAGCGCAACCCTGCCGGTGGAAGCCGTCCAGTGCTACCGCAGCGCTTGACTATGGCGACCTTTCATTTGAATTCGGTGGAGGCAGCCGCCTCCTCTTCCCAGCGCTGCTCATGGGAAGATGTCTTGGCTTCGATGGAACAAGCAGTGACACAGGACGAGACGAAAATACGCCGGAACCGAGCTCGGGCATTGCTTCGCAACAGGCCCGTGATCGTGACCCTGCAATCTTTGACGAATATGATCCCAGACCAGGATGGCTTAAGCGTCATGCGAGGGGGTCTCAAGTACATATTTGATGTAAGTAGTGCGAACCCCTTTTTACATGGGCGGACATAAAAGGGGGCCAACCATAATCTGAACCAACTACAGATGCTCCGACAACGAGTGACGAATCGAGAAAGGATTATTCGGGCCTTCGAAGACATGCCTCTGACATTTTCAAAAGCGTGCGATACTTTTTGCAACCATCCCGAAGATGAAGCGCTCAAGGAATATGTCAACGACTTGTACGAAACACTGAGATTGCAAGTGCCACGGCTGGTTGAAACCCTAACGCGCCCTAAAGAAGGCTCATGTAGGTAGATTGGCTACCTACAGTTGATTTACTGTCACCGGGCTGATTTATGTCATTTTACAAGTGGGCAGACGACTAATAAGACAACACCCCGAAAATGAGGTCATTTTTATAGACGAGTGCACCGAGCTTGTGAAGAGGGCCGCACGAAAGGTCTCCGATCGCGTTGACGTTCTAGTCGGAAAAGCGATGATGACCAACCTCTCCGAGACAAGACTCCTCGGTACTAAGATCGACCGAGTCCAGACAGAAGTGAGCAGACTCTACCAGAGTATCCAAACTATTGAGTCCGGTCAGGTTCGGGCTATTCAGCGACTCCAGATAGGACATGAAGACAGACCCGAGCACGTCAAGCAACTTTCCACAGCTATTGAAGACAAGATAGATGCAGTTACAACCCAGCTTCGGCAAGAGGTGGCCGAGTTCCGGGGCGATATTCAGAGACTACTGGCAATTCAAGCGCAGACCTCTCTAGAGACATCCACGCCGAGGAAAGCGAAACGGAGCACACCAACCTATATTCCTGAAATCTTCCAGGTCACCTACGATGACGTTCTTTACATGATAGACTTCGAGGATCCCATGTTCCTTGTCAACGACCTGGAAGAAGTCCTACGAAAGGGCCGCTTGATGTTGCCAGGTGCCCTTAGTCGAGCCGCGTGGGTGCTTACGACAGAGCGATTCGCCGAATGGACAAACATTGAGCACAACGACGTCCTCCTGATCGACGGCTACATGGCGGAGCTTGTCATAAGCAAGGTGTCGCCACTTTCATGCCTGGCATCGACCCTTGTCAGTGTCGCCCGGATGCAGCCGCACTCCTTGGTTCTGTACCACTTCTGCGGGCTACACTCTCACCCCTTAGACACACCAAGCGGGCCCAGGGGTCTTCTCCACAGCTTCATAGCACAGCTCGTGGTGGGCTTCGACCATATTGAAGGTGAGAACCGAGTATATCCAACCATTGGCGCCGGATTGTTGGTCGACATACCGCATCAAGATTTGCCGCAGCTTTGGAGCCTGTTTATGGAGCTCATAAGCCAAGTTCCAAGCGGTGTTATTGTATACATGGTCATCGATGACGCCCCGGAATTCGAGACCTCCCTTCATGAATGGGAAGAAGAAATGAAGAGTATCGTCGACGCCCTTGTCAGCTTGTCGGCTGAAGGGGTGGTGGCGGCGGTACTCAAGGTCCTTGTGACATGTGCCCAGAAATGCATGGACATTCGGCGCTTTTTCCGAGCCGATGATTACATCTCGCTAGAAGCGGGCAACCTCGGCGACGGCCTATTCCAGAACCTTGGGCGACACGATGCCACTTACTGAAATGATTTCATTCTTTTCTGCTAGTTGCACGTTGTCCGCTGGATATCTTGGGGGCTTACGCTTGTCTCTGAATATCGGGTTATGCGTCAAGAGGTGAACAGGTTATTGAATCCAGTGACATAACTATATGACCAAAATCGAGGAAAATAATCTCTCATGACAGAATAAATCGAATCGCCAACCCTGGTTTGCGGATTGCAGAACAGGTTGCGGAAATGGTAATCTGAGGTTGGTTGGTTGGTTGGGATGAACACCAAAAGTGTCGTGGTGGACGTTTTTGAAAACACATAACATTCAGAATGGATATGCAACTGTGGTAGAGCTCGCTTGTTCCACGACACCAACACCGACGCGTTAAAAAAAGGAAAAGAAACTGTAAAGTTTGTTAATGGGGTCGTTGGGTGTTAGAAAGTAAAAAGTTTTAGCGCGTCAAGCCCGGCTCCTCGCGCTATCCCCTTGGTTGCGAAATACGCCATAAGTTATGGGGACAGCTTCTGGTCGAATCAGAATATCAGATATGCTCGGATGGTGAGAGTTCACGCAGTCGAAGACTTCTCTTTATGTTGTTACCTCCGCAAGTCACAAGTATCGAACCCCCCCCCCCCCACTCTTTATGGCGTAAATCGCAACCAAGAGGATAAGCATTACCGAGCTATTGCCAAGACGGAGGATCATATGTCACTTCTGCAGTCTTGATAGTTCCAGCCCTCATGATAATAAAGCCATCCGTGCATATCATCAAATGCGGTACTTTCACCCTTTCGCAGACACACAGCGTCGCAGCCATAATGTGCCAATCGCATGATTCGACCGAACAGGCCCCCAATGAATAAGTAAGTAGAGTAGTCGGACCATGATCTTTCCACCCTCGTAAGTCGAAGCACCGACCAGCCTTCTTGTTGGCGTCTTTCGTTGGCTGTGTACGATGCTGAAGCTTTTTAATAAGTTCAAATTGACCTGTTGTTCACGGAACACTACTGGTAGTTGGTTTTGAAATCTGTTGTTTTTACTTGTGATTGACAATGGCCGTCCTATATAGGAGTGGTATGTGTTTATACATAGAATCAGACAATTGGTCATCGACAAGACGCTGACCTACCACTCCGCAACCTCGCCAGCCTTGGGCTTCTGGACCCTGATGACCTTGTCGCAGTTCAGAATGCAGAGAGGATCAAGGGCCAATTTCAGCTGTTGGATGTATGTTAGCGAATTGTTCAATCGTTACGTTCGGTAGTAAACTGGAGGGGGAAAGAGAAGAACAAACCTTTCGCATCGTATCCACCGTGGACTCGCCCAGCTCATGAGGCAAGTAGTCCCTCTTGACCAGACCAACACCATGCTCGCCCGTCACCGTCCCCTCCATCTCAACCGCCTTCTTGACCATGCGGTGAACCAGATCCTCCGCATCGCGTCGCTGCTCGTCGTTGGACAGCAGGATAATGTGGAAGTTGCCGTCCCCGGCGTGGCCGACAATAGTGCCGTACATGCCGCTCTTCTTGATATCGTCCTTAGTGATCTCGATGAGCTCCGGCATCCGGCTCATGGGCACGGCCACGTCGCCCGTCCAGACGTGGTCCCCCTCCTTGGCCATGGCCTGCGTGCTCCAGAGGGCCTCCTTGCGAGCGCTCCAGAGCTCCGCCTTGTCCTCCTCCGTCTTGGCGAACTCGAAGCCCTGGCTGCCGGTAGCCTTGGCCATCTTCTGCACCAGCTCGACCTGCTCCTTGACGCCGCGCTCCGTGCCGCTGAACTTGAAGAAGAGCGTGGGGGACTCCTTCCAGACCTTCTTGGTCATGCCCGCGTGGTTGATGCACTTCATCTGCTCTTCGTCGAGGATCTCGACGGCCGCCACGGGCACGCCGTCGCCCACGACGCGCGCCACGCAGTCGGCCGCCTGCCGGATGGTGCCGAACGAGCAGACGGCGACGCTGGTGCTCTGGGGCTTGACCGTGACCTTGAGAGTGGCCTCGGTGACGAGGCCGAGGGTGCCCTCGCTACCAATAAACAGCTTGGTCAGGTCGTAGCCGGCTGACGACTTGCGGGGCCGCTGCCGCGTCTTGATGACGGTACCATCCGCGAGCACGACGGTGAGCGACAGGACCCATTCGCGCATGGTGCCGTAGCGGTAGGCGTTGGTGCCGCTGCAGCCGGTGCCGATCATGCCGCCAATCATGGCGCCCGGGCCTGGGTCCGGGGGGAAGAACAGGTTGTCCTTTGCCAGCTGCTCGTTCAGGAGCTCCCAGCCGACGGCGGGCTGCACGACCACGTCCAGGTCTTCCCTGTGCAGGCTGATGACCTTGTTCATGCGGCTGAAGTCGACCGAGATGCCGCCCCGAGTCGGGGTGAAGTGCCCCTCGAGGCTGGTGCCGCCGCTGTAGCCGACGACGGGGATCTTGCGTGAATGGCAGACCTTCATGATCCGGGACACCTCCTCGGTGGTGGAGGGGTACACGACGGCAAAGGGCCGCTCGGAATCGTGGGCGCGGTAGGAGGACCAGTTGGAGGTGGAGTGTATTTGTAGGTCTTGGTCGATGGTGCTGACATTCTCCTTGCCGACAATGTCGGCGAAGTCGGTCCAGGCGGCCTCGAGGTTGGCCTTGCCCAGGTTATGGCGCAGAGGACGGACTTGTGAGAGGGGAGAAGTCGAGTGGGGGTCGGGATCTTGGGGGTTCAGAGTGCCCATCCAGTAGCTGGCGGCGACACCGGCGACGAACACTGCACGGAAGAAAAGAGACAGTTAGCTTTAGAGCTTATTTGTATTACTGCATTGGTTTCATCTCCAGCTCCCTGGAGGCAGCCAAAGACTGGTCGCGACAAGGGTGGGAGAGGGTGGCAACGTAAAAACACCGAATTGTAGTAACATACTGAAGGTAATGGCCCAATTCCTCGAGCCGGCGCGGTTCTCTCTTTGCGCAGCGAACTTCTCTCGCTCTTTCCTCTCGCGGACAATACGTGAGGATATACTCTCCAGCATCTGGCCCTTAAAGCTGGGGCCATTGGACCCTTCCTTTTCTGTCGCATAGCGTCTTAACGATGACCGCGTAAGGAGGCTGTTGGTGCATCGTGCTCGTGCGGCTGCAGCTGCAGCGCGAGCTGGGGAGCTCGTTGCGGCGCCGAAGCTTCGCAACATGATGTCGGGTCGAATTGAGGCTGTCGCAAGGAGGGGTCGTCGGTTGGGAGAGGTGTCGCAATATATCGGGGAGCTCTTGGGAAACCAATGGTGGATTAAGTATCACCTCCTCATGAGCATTGTCTCCGGGGGCTGCGTCGGATTCGAGGGTGTGCAGGTCGGATTGGGCGGGATGTGGCCCGAAGTGTTGGCCGGTTGAAGCTCGTCAATTCGGTAGAAAATCACGACTTCGGGCGCGCGATAAGAGCTTTTGGCCGATACAGCGAGAGTGTGTGGGAGCTGTGCTGCAGGGCCCCTGTAAGCAACCAAGCAACCCACCTGGGCGCTACCTTAGCCGCCCCACACCTTTCCGTCCGGAGCGGGGTGATCTTCCCCATGACATGACGGGCGGAAAGGACTAACAGGAAGGGTCAGCATCTTACATAAAGATTAACGACCCTGCAAGATTCGGCAATTGATACTAAAGGTGATTGTCCAGTAGCAGCAGTACTCAAGTAAAATCATTGCACCATGGCTTTCATTGCGATCTCAACCCTTCTGGCGAGGTCAAAGCTGTGGGAAAACAATCCGTTGATTGATCGATTGATTGGTGGGCTGTCTCGACAAGAATCCCGAGGTTCTTGTTAACAACCCCAGACTCGGTTCATCCCGGATATCCTTCGGTTGACCAAGGTCGTTTGGGCCTATGGGAATCAATCAAGACAGTACTTGTTACTGTACGTCATGGTGAAGTGCCCAGGAAGACTAATGGAGGATCTCTGCATAACCAGATTGGCCCCTCGTAGTTGGAGTGGCCAAGTCCATTATTCTGGGCACCGAGCTCACCCCATGGTGCACCACCTGCCACCATATCTATCTCTCACTCATGCCCACCCATCATTTAGTGATAATCAGGGGCATGCACTCATGTCCTCTCAGAACAAGAAATGTAGGGGTTTATTGCTTTGTGTTTCCTAACCTTGAAAAATGTCAGTACATTTGTGACCCGGTCAGAAATGCACTTTAGACAAAAATACGGCCAGAGCAAGCGTGCTAAGATCTCACGTGGTGTGCCTTGGACTGGCTCCACTAGCATCACGGCGATTCTGGCGTCTATGGACAATGGAGCAAGGTTTGGGCTGACACTCAAGAGTCGAGACTCTTACAGACGCTTATCACATACAATGAGCGATTGATCTGACCTGACCTAATTGATGTCTCGTCCTCCAGCTTCAAGGCCAGGCCAACAGGAGAGGACCTGGGGTTGACTGCCCACAGCTAGCAAATCTCCCAACTTACTTGGAGAAACAGTCGACGCAGGTCTCTTGGAGTTGGGAGAATAGTCAGAAGGGGTGAGGGATCGGGGCTCTGGTATCGCTCATCCATGACAGACCCGTGTTGTCGTCGCTTACAGGGCCGCTGGGGCATTATCTTTGATTGAGACCTTGCCTGGCCCGTCACTACGTGATGGTGCTCACCGCCCCTGGACCGGAACAGTCTTTTGGGTGTTTGTGGCTGGGACAGCATGACCCGAACCAGCACACAGCTATTATACAATAGTTGACAAGGCATTGCTGACTGCGGTATTGGCCTGGCGTGGTCTCGTCTCCTGACGGGCCTGGAAGCTATGTCAGGCACGTATCTCTCAAAATGCTCTAGATTCATGCTGAAGCCTCCTTAGCCAGGCGGTTCCTTCTTTTTCGCATACCATTCGTTACAACGAGGTGAGCAAATCAGTTGCCAACGTCCTAGAGCAGAAATACAGCGAGGCTAATCCAATAAGGCAGCTCTTCATCACATCATTGCTCCATTTGCATCCTTCAGGTGATTCACTGGCAAGTTTCGAAAAACTCTATCAGGTTCCCCTGAGCAATGAAAAGGAGAAGAAGACCAGTACTTGTCAAAATGCATTTCACAACTCTCTACGTTGCTTTGGCCACCGTTGCTTTGGTCGATGCCGCTCCGGCACCGCAGCAGTCGATAAAGTTTTCTTCAACATATCTCCACCCCGTTTTTCGCCCGAGGTGTTGTTGCTATTTATTGTTTTGCTCCCCCTATGCTTCCCACCGTTCTCCCCCGTCTTTCTTCATTTTATATCGTCCTATATCTATATGGGGAAGCTGAGTTCAACGCCTCATATTACCCCCATTGCAGTTACGTCACACGGCATGCTACTAGGCAGTGAAAAGTACGCTCGCTGAAGCCATGGAGAAGTATGTCCTGCTCCTACCTGTTTCGTCATGTTGCATTTCAACTTCCACCTATGTTAGATTCTTGGGTTTTGCCATTTTCCCATATTTCTTACTTGAATATGAATTTCAGTTTCTTCCCATCACGGCCTCCTATATCCGCATGCCAGTCTGTTGACTCTTTACTAATAACGTACACGATTGTGCAACATATAGAAATGCCACACGCATTGCGAAACGACCGTCGGGGGGCACAGTATCTGTAAATGGGAATTCCCTCTAAATAGCTCTAAATAGCCAAGTTCGAAAGCATGACCCCCAAGGCAAGATTTGATAGCCCCTTTTCCCTTTATGTTGGCCTTCGTGATCGGAATAGTATCCATCCGAGATATTAACGACTTGTATACTAAACAGGGCACAATTTGATTATGGCTTCATCAGAGGTTACAGTTACTCGTTCCGCTCGTTGGGTTCCATGGCTATACGGAGTACGAGGACATTAGAAAGCCGGCAGTATTAATATTGTATACGAACCAAGGCAGCAGCTTTGATTATGTGTTGGAGAAACACCATCAATTCGTGGTCAGTATACTCTTCAGTCTTTTAAAAGTGTCAATATCCAATGTTAGATAAGGGTTATATTCCTATAAATAAACTTAGAGTCTATGTTTTCTACTACAACTTGCTTATGCAAGGAGTATCAGCTTGATCCAATGTGCCACGTGTATTTCGTATGCATTAGATTGCTATGGAATTGTTCACGTCCAATCTGCGCTGCGCTTGGTCTGTGGCCGCAGGAGCCAAAAGGGTTCCAGAGTTCTAGGGGAGTTCGAAACTTACGACTGTAATTAGCTCATAACCTCTCAGAGCGAGCCTGATGAGGGGGCACGGCAGCCCTGCTCTTTTTGCCCTTCTTCTCTTGCTTGGTGACTTATTCTTTGTTGCAGAAAAATAGCGACAAGTCCCACCACCACTTCGCGGTGATCCAGGAGACGACCTTTACTTTTCGTTCTCCGTTGGCTGCATTATACAAACTCGGCGGAGAATAGAGCCAAAACCCAATGTTTCCAAGAATCTTGAATAGGTTTACATTATAATGGTACTCGGTTTTCCATTTCGACGCAGCGGAAAAATAGCGGGAATCCTCTCCCACCCTTTCTCCGAATCCCAGCTGGTAGGTCAGAGACCTGGTACATAAGGGCGCCCTCGCTCCCTTCTCTCGACTGCTTGAACTTCCTCCCATCATCAACAACACCACACTCAACTCCATCTCTCTCACAACAATCAACCCCTCTCTCTCTCGCCACAATGCGTTTCACAGTTCTCTCCACCCTGGCCGTCGCCGCCAGCATGGTCAACGCCGCTCCCGTGCCCACCGGCGCCCCTAAGGCCCCTCGCCAACTGGTGGCCCCTTACCTGAATCCTGGCGACGAGGATGTCGCCATCAAGTTACTGGACGTAAGTCGTATTCCAGCCCCATGCAGACTATCCCGCTGGCCTGCGAGCAGATCAAAAGAAGAAGAAGAACAAGAAGAAAGAGGGTAACGGAACCACACAAGACGGCCAATGCTAACATATTTTCTTCTTGGCAAACCAGACTTGCTTCAGCCCTTGCCTCGACGATGGCGAGGCTGCAAAGGTGTGCGCGGACAAGTGTCTCTTCGACCAACTCTTCGACGACGACACTCACTACGGCCACATCACTGCCAACACCAAGCGCGACTCCGGCGTCGCCGTCCCTGTCGGCGGCGGCGACCCCGCCGACTTCGATATCCCCTCCAATGACGTTGAGCTCCCCATCGTCCACTTCAGGAAACCCTCCCACAGTTACAAGCTTCCTCTCGATCTTCCTTACGAGAAGCGTAGCACCCAAGGCCCCGTAAGTAGCTCCCCACATAAACCTGCCCACCCCCCAACCCGACTCCCTCTTGTTACTGTTTATCCCAACACCTTGTTTTTCATCGATATTTTCTCTTCAATATTTTCCCTCTTTCACCTACCCCCTTTTCTTCCTCTCTTGTTTCCCCCTTTTCCCTCCTGTTCCAAGAAAGTTGTAGTAAAGGGTTTAATACTGACCCCGTGTTACAGATCTGCCAGTTCGCCTGCGAGTTCAACGGCGACACGCCCAAGCAGTGCCGCGAGCGATGCGAAGGCGCCCCCTAAACAACTGTTTGCTGTTGTTTGTTCGATGAGGAAGAACTGGGACAGCCACACACAGGGTGTAAAATAACCGGAAGTGGCAATGCATAATTACGTACGGAACGGGAACATGACACCCCGTGGCTTTCCCAGTCCGAAGCACAGCTCTCCCTGCAATCACAGAAGGAGGAACTATTCCGCGCCGGTAGATCTCTGTGGAGGTTTTTTATTACATTGCGCACGGCCTCCACAACCAAAGTCGGCACTTCGCCAGTACTTTTCCTTTTAGACTACCTTACCTACTATAATAATCTCGAATAGATACTAAGCCAAGAGACGGCTCACCGTACCACCCCCTTAATACACCGCCCCTGAATTATGTATTATAAGAGTTACTAATAATCTAATTTTAGGTGTATATAAGTTAGTTTTGGTCCGATTTTTAATTAAATTATATTAATTTAATCTTTTTTTTTATCTTTCTTTTTATCTTTTCTTTTAACGTAGTCTATAAGCAAAATGACCATATAAACGAATTAATTACTTTCGTTAAATTTCGTATAAATAACTTTTATAACTTAATTCCTTTATTACTTATTATAATTAATATTTAAGAACAAGGGTAAATAATTCTAGCGTTTTAAGTATTTAAGAATAACCTAAAATTAAATCTTTAACACGTAACCCGAATATATAAAGTCCCTTATATAACCTTTCGTAACCAATAGCTCGGTATTCCTATAAAACGCGAAATATCCATTAATTCTTAAAAATTAACGGATTCTAAAGAAGATATAATCGTATAATATATAATCGAACTAGATTCACGGTTATTTCCTCCCTAAATAAATAGCGTTAAAGATATAGCGAATCGATTATTCCGTTAACGCGACGCGGAACGTATCGGCGTTAATTAAGCCTCTAACTTCGTACGACGGTAATTAAACCTCCGGACGCGTTTTAATTAAAGAATTAATTATTAAAGAATCCTTTATAAAAATCCTAATATATATTATATATAATTTACCTTTATATAAAATATAATTTATAAATATAGGATTTAAAAGGAGGATATTTATAACTTCGATAAAACCGGCTTTTTTATAAATTAAATCTCGTCCGAAATAATTATTATTACCTCTAATCGATATAGAAGGTTTAAAATAATATAATAAAGGAACCGGGAATAGATTATAATTATTTAAGGTATTAAATCATCTAATTACGCTATCCCTCTATATATTATATTTATTAAAAAAATATATCTCTTTTCTTAATATGAAAATAACTTATTACCGAAGGATTAAGTAATTATAATTATTAAAAACGGTTAAATTACGAATAAGAAAGGTAAAAACTAAATTCGGTATTTCGATAAATATATAAAATCTTATAAAAAGGGTATTTATCGTTTATTAATCTTAAATAGCTATAAAAGTTATTACTCAATAACTTTCGAGCTTTATTATAAAGAGAACTCGATTATTATATTCTATATACCTTCTTATTCATCGTATAAACTTTAACCTCTTAATATCGGTTATTTTTATATATTAAAAAGGTTGTATAAGAAAGAAATCGAAGGTTTTATATAAACGTATATTATTTATATTTTAAAGGAGGATTTCTTATTAACGTTTTTAAAAGCATTTTAAACGATTTTTATTATTTTAAATATTTAAGGAGGTTTCCGAGGGATAAGATTTATACTATATAATCCGGAATCTATTATTTTATAATTAAATATAAAACTACGTACGCTAACGCCGCCGGCGACCTTTTCCGGCCTACCTATACCTTAAGAATTAAAAACCTTAAATAACGTAATTAAAGCCTAATCTTAAACCGAATACGTTAGGAATCGAATCGTATAATATTAAAATAGCTCTTTAATATTAATTTTTATTAAATTTAATTAAATCGCGAAAGGTATAACGTAAGTAATATACCGGCTCGCTCTATTAAAAAGTAAGGTAACCGTATTATAAAAAGTAAATAAAATACTTAACCGACGCCGTTATATAAAAAAGAAACGGTTATAAAATAGAGGATTACTTTATATATAAATTAAAGAAGATTTATAATTTTAAAAAGATATTAATAAATAATTATAAAATAAATCGCACTAAAGTAATAATCGTACGAGAAGGCCTAAAACGTGCCCGCGATACTATAAAATCTACGGGGAGCCCGGGTATAATACGCGTACTTATTAAAACGATATAGATATATTTAAAAATAAAGATTCCGATTAATTTTAATATATTAAATATATTATAACGGAATTAATTTATACTTTTTTATATAAAGTACTAGAAAGTAATTAATTCGTTTATATAATTATTTCGTTTATAAGCTATATTAATATTATAATCGATAAGAATAAGATATAGCGCGTGATTTAATTAGTGTTTTAGGGAAAGATTTAGAGACAGGTCGTTTTAAGTTAGGGGTTATATTATATAACTTTAGATTGTCGGATCCAAGGCTAAATAATTAGAAAATAACGTAATTAAGCTTGTTAGGTATTTTTTATTATAGAGGAGGATCGAATCGCGGTTTAGATTTTTTTATAGGCATTATTAAGTATTCCCTTTTTATATATTGTAGTTTAGATATTTAATTAATAGATATTTAAGGTTAATAGTAATGTTTTTATTCTTAGTTATAATTGGATGAGTAGATTTATTGATTATAACCTTTTAATTAAACTTCTTTTTTTATATAGGATGGATTTTTAACGATTTAACGATATTTTAAAAGAGAATATTTATTAGTTCTTTATTAGATTCAATAGGCTTTTTATTAGATTTATTCCCTCTTTTTATATTTGGAATGTTAATAAGACCGGTTTTTAATTAGGAGCTGGAATTAATTAGATAGTTTTTAGGTTTGTAGGTATAAAAAGGATTTTAATAAAAAATTTATTTAATTAAGAATGGGTGTTAATAATCGAGTTTATTAATATTAATGGTTAAGTCCTCCTTCCTTTTATTATATTTAAGGGTTGATAGGTTTAATAATAGTAATTCTTTTTAGAGTTGGATATAATAATATTAAAGATAGAGGATTAATTCTTTTTTATATTATTAAAAGGTTAAAGTAATAATAAAATAGCTTTAATATAGTTAAAAGAGATTTTTATCCCTCGTATTATTTTAGAAAAAGAGGATTAATAGAGGTTCTTTATTTTTAATAATTATAACTCTTATATTATTAAGGAGTTTATAATAAAGTGTTTTAAATATTAAATTTAGTTTATATTCCTTCCTTTATATAGCTTTTATATTTTTTAACTTTTTAATATCGGAATTTTTAATAAATTTAAGGAGAGATATTATAAAGAGGTAAATTTATATTATTTAATTTTTAATAATATAAGGATAAATAAGAGGGAGGTTTTAAAGTATTATTTTATAATTTAGAAGGTTGCCTTTAAGCTTAATATAATTATCGGTAGGTAATAAGCCGCTGATATCTTTTTAAGAGATATTAATAAGTTTTTTAATAACCGTAATAGGAGGAATTAACCGGAGCTGTTATTATAGGAGCCGATAATCTTTTTAAAGAATGAATAGGTATTTATAAAGATTATTATATTTATTAGTTTATATTAAATAGTTAAAATTATTTATATTTTAAATAACGAGGATATTAAGTTTAATAAGGTAACGCGCCGGGTATTATTTCGGAAGGTTTAAAAGGGATTTAATATTATTAATAATTAGGTCGGTTAATTAGAATATAAGAACGTTTAATTAAAGGTAAATTTCAAAAGAGAACGTATTAAAAAGAGAAAGAGAGTTATTTTAAATAATAATCGGAAGTTTATTATAATAAAGGAGGTTTAATAAGTTAAAAGGGAGTTATAAAGTATGGTAAGGTTTATTTAAGTAAGTCTTTCTAAATTATCGGTATAGGAGCCGATAGAAGTTAATTTTAACGCCGAATTTAAGGCCTGGAGTTTAATTAAGGTTAAAATGTAATAGAAAACTTATTTTTAATATTTTTTATTATTTTTTAATTGAGTTATTTACTTTATTATTGTTTTAACGTGTTATTGTTTTTAATATAGTGTATTAAAGGGGTGGTGCGGTGAGCCGTCTCTTGGCTTACGGTTTATTCCTATATGAAAAAGCAAGCGTAGCCCGTGTCTTATCTCGTAGTATTAACACAGCAGTCTCTTGCCTTCATGCCATACCTATTTCCCCTCGAGCTAGTTCAGCCCATTCGTCAGCAGAGAAAAAAAAAACCGAATGCGCTCTGCAAGTAATACCACAATGAATGCCAAAAACGCCCACGGTTTCGTCGACAGATGGGCCACGTAGTAATACTAAGACGCGCATCGAACCTCTCTCCCTAATCCGGCCATGCCATCTACCCATGCACACACGGCTCTCAAACCTTAAGATCGCTGCCGCAACAATGCAGCAGTAGCAGCAGCTACAGGTAATTACGGGTACAGCTAATACCTGCGATTGGTCCCTGGGCTGGGAGACGGGGGAGAGTAAACATCCAAAACATCGTTAAGTCATGCTCCCCTACCGGCCTAACCAGGGGAGTAAAACTGGTATTGTGGTCAAAAAGCGGCGGCGGCGTTGTTTCAAACTTGAAATTACTTGCGGAAAGCCAGACAACCTAGATGGAGTCTGTACTGCCATCTTCAAGGGAAATACTCGATTATTTGCTACTAAACCATCTCCATCTGGCGGAGAGCGAACCCAGCTCGCTCTTGTCGTAAAACTTAAAGTACACATCATCATTGTCATCGTCAAGAAGCCGCGAAGCAGGGCTACAACAAGCCCGCCAACCAACTCCATTAAGTCAATTCATCATCCCCTTCATCATCAACCCAAAAGTCCTTCCCCTAATCACCCTTTCACCCCTTCCACCCCGTCCCCACCAACTGCACAAAAAAACCCGGCGCCCCCCTGCGGGCCCGAGCCGCCCCTCCCCTCCACGACCGCCAGATAAGCCCGCAGCTCGTCATCCCGACTAATCTCGATCGTCATCCCCTCGCCCAGGATGCCCTCGACGCGCTCGCAGACGACACCCCCACCCCCACGTCCTCCTGCCCCGGAGCCGGGTGAGATGACAGGGGCAGAAAACTCCTTGACGGCCACCTGCCGCAGCTCGGCAAACGTCCGCGTCGTCAGCGTCGAGATCCAGATCGGCGGCCCGATGTTCAGGGGCGACGACGGGTGCAGCCGCAGGTACACGGCCACGGGCGGCGCCGGGGGGCTGACCACCGGCTGGTGGTGGTGGTGTTGGTGTTGGTGGGTGGGGAACGGGCTGGGGACGGCGAAGGCGTTATGCTGCGAGGGGGCTGCTACTAGGGACTGCTGTTGGGCTGCAACTGGGGATGGTATGTGTTGTGGGGTCATGAACGACGGGGTTTGGGCAGCGTGGTGGTGGTGGGCGTGGGCGTGTGCACTGATATTGGGACCCTCGAGGAGTGCCGGGAGTCCAGTCGTGTCGAGGTGCGGGTCAATTGGGATACTATGGTCCAGGACGGCGCCGGGCATCATGTGATTACGGTTCGACACGTGACTCGCTGCCAGAGGTTGGTGGTGAGCAGCAGCTCTGTTCTGGATGGCCTGAGGCGAATTCCCCATTCGGTGGCCATGAGACTGGAGATGGCCCGAGGTCCGGACGGGAGACGTGCCAGGATCCATGTGCATGGCCTCTGGCGTAGTCGGGTCCTGGTTCGATGCCAGCGACGTCGGGGTGGATTCCAGATGAACCTGCTGGACTGGGGTGTAGTCGGTATCTGCCAAGCACCCTTCGTCGGAAGGTGACATCTCGGCAGGTGTAGCAGCCGTGATACGGATGCGTTCCTCCTCCTCCTCCTCGGCATGCGGCGTTTTGTGGTCATGGAACGGCGAAGCGGAAGCTACAACTCTCGACGTTGCTTTCTTCGGCTCCCTCCTCGATTGGTCGTCCCGCAGCCGCTTCAGTATATCCGTGGCCATAACCTCGACGGCGGCGTCCAGCCTCTCTTGGAGCATAGGATCGCCGTTCCTAGCCGCCAGCACCCGGAACAGCACCGCCGAGTTGGACATCCATCGCATCTTCAGCTCTTCCCAGTGCTGTTTCCCCGCCTCCACCTTACTGCCGAAGTTGTCTTGCTTCAGGATGGCGACGTACTCCTGGCGGATGGTCCGCGACTCCTCCGGGTTGATCTCCAGCACGCTCTTGGCCTCGGCAATCGTCATCTTGCGCTCCGCCGTCCGCATGCGCTTGGTGACGTCGGTGCATATCACGTCCAAGGCGAGCCGTTTGCCGTCGACGTTGTCTTGGCTGGCCCACATGGCCGTCTGCAGGTGGGGTATGTCCCCGACGAGGAGGCCCTTGGCTTCTTCCCACTGCGTCGGGCCGGCCTCGGTCTTCTTGCTGATCCCGGTGGCTTCGCAGATCCGAGCAAACCGGAGCCGCAGTTCTCGGTAGAGGCCGGCGTCCAGATTGAGGATGGCTCTGCTCTCATCGATGGTGGTTTCGGAAGGGAAGCGAGATGGCCCCGGAGTGTTTGTGGAGAGGCCGTCATGCACTAGACGGGCACGCCGCCGGCGTTTCCGCGTACTCAACCTTGGAGCCTCCGGTGTTTCCGGTTCCAAGGTTGGCTTCATCAGCCGTCGCGACACACTAGACTGGAGCGGGACATCGTCCTCGTAGACCGCTGAGTCTAGTACAATCGGTTCGGGGAGGGTCTCGTTGTCACTCAAGGCCAGGTCCGGCGCAGAAGGCTGGGCCTTGATCGCAGCATCTCCGACATCAGTACCGCCGGCAGTAGTCATGTGATCGTCCGACACTAGCGGGTTCGACTTGCGCAGCAGCCAGCGGTTGCGCGAGCGGACCCTCATCAGCTCCCGGTGCTTGATGTCAAAGCCGTCCTCTTCGGTCAGGACCCGCAGCATCTCCTTCTGCGACAGGTTCTTGGCCCACAGCTCCTGGACCCGCGCGACGAGGCGGTCATTTTTGTGCGCCGGGTTCTGCTTGGAGGGGAAGTCCCAGCGGCGGAATTGGATCTGGTAGGCACGTTTGCTGTCAAATGGGTAGCCGCATGTCAGTTGTCAATTTGGATGGGTCGCGAAGAGTGGGTAGGGGACGGCTGGATCCGGCGAGCGGCACCACCCACTTGGAGGGCGCCAGGCTCGGCGCTGTGGAAGCAAGTAGGATGGAGGGAGGTTCGGGGGTTGTAAGTAAATAATACCTGGGAGCGAAACCATGTTCGGACCGCATGATCTGCATAATCTCGTCCAGCGGCTTCTTCTCATCGATGTACAGCCGGTAGCAGACATCATGGTATTCGTCCCAATTATACACCATAGTTACATCGATCTCCGTCAAGGGTCTGGACCATCATCCATTCGGGTTTGGTTGGGCAGTGCGATCGGAAGCTGTCGCGGTCGCCGGAGCCTCTCCTCTATTTTTGCGTTTCTGGTCGGAACAGTCAGTCAGACCCAGACAGGCGAACAGACGCGCGGACTTGAGACCGAGCTTGGCTGACTCAGCAGACCCCCTGTCCCGTGCTGAAGCTTAAGCTACGACCACAGCCACATTATGGAGTTTGTCCGACTGGTTTAATGCAATATGTACAGTACGTGTTTCATTAGGCATACCCATCATTTGCACTGTCCTCCCTCGTTCCCTTCTCAAACCGCATACCCAGGTCGCACACCACCTACCTACACCCAGGCCACTGGCTCCTGGATAAAAGTCGTGCATTACCGACAATTCAAATTCGCCTGGATCAATCATGATAAAATCCCATTGGGGTGGCACCGCAGATGAAACCACGAGACAAAGTGCGACTGGACCAGACCAAAAAACCGGCATGGGGATGAGGATTTGTTATCTATGCTCTGAGGTAACGGTTTGGTATAGTTGTCGTCATTAGCTGCAAATATAGTTTATACCCAGCGTGAGGTTCACTCAACCAATGCCGTAGCACGTCGGTCGTAATAGCCTAGGGACTAAAGTTCGCTAGGATGTATCCTATGCAACGTCGACAACGGTCGCACGATTAATCATCATCGGGCGCGTTTGCGGGCTGTCGTCGCGATACAACCTCATTGTACGGAGCAACAATACTACCCTATTCTTAGTCGTCAACACCAGCCAGGTCAATCGAGAGAGATGGAAGCCGCGACAGTGACAATTCTGGGTCAATGGCGCGCCTGTAGGGGCATCTCCTTATGGCCAACATGGAACAACAGCCTCGGTTCGCAACGCGTTTTATATAGAGCAGCGTATGCCAGTATCTATCTACCGAGAACCGGCAGATGGGACGGGGCCCGTCTTTTACGGCGACTTATGCTAACGTGGTGAATGTGTAATGTGATTGGCCCCCGACCTGACGTGTTATTGATGTCAGAATATAAAACTGGGGCGAAAAAGGAGGGAAGCTACTAGTAGGGTAGGGAAGGACGTAGAAAACAACGAGCTGCTACCGAGCCATGACCCAAGCTCACTATGACATACGACCCTCATCATCACATCACAGTGGGTTTTTTCTCTCCCTGTGACCTTTCTCTTTGGCTGCCCTACGGTCCACCACTCCAAGTTTACCTGGCAGCACACCAGTAGCCGGACCCCTCCCCGAATCTGCACATCTGGATCACGGCTAGAAGAACCTGACGTCTACCTATGCTAGGGTAGCTGCTGGTCTTCCCCCATTTTCCCAACTCAATGCAATCCCGGGCGACGTACCCGTGGGGGGTTGTGTGGGCATCTTCTTCCAGGCTCTGGGCACTTTTGTTTCGACAGGTCGAGAGGTGGTGACGAAGCAAATTTGTCGACGAAATTGGTTCATGCCACTTTCACTCCAGCAAGCCAGCCACTGAATCAAGTGCACACCACACCCAAAAGGAAAAGAAAGAAAGGGAAAAAAATCCCTCTCCCTCTTGTGCGGCAGTGGATTGGACTGGTTCCTCCTGCCAGTCCATCTCCCGCTCTGCTCTCTCTTGCTGCTAGCTTGCTATAATAAGTCCGTCCCTATTGTCAGTGGATTCCGTCATCCGCGAGAGCTAGCCCACCAGAAACCCATAACTCTACTCTACCTACCCTCTTCTACCCCGTGGGATCCGTTTTGGGGGGTAGCATTGCCCAGCTTCCTTGCTGCCACCAGATTCGGGAGTTGCTTGCCTCATTCCCAACTGATCGACGTTGTATTGCTTGATGTGCCTACCGTCTGTCGTCTCGTCCTAGCTTCTGATCGCCCCATTGATACTACTACTACTACTATTACTACTACTACTACCACCATCTACAACGCGTCTGTCTGCCTGTCTGCCTCCCAGATGCGTCCCCCCGACGGCTACAAGCTTTCGGAAAGAAGAAGAATAATCCTGCAGACACCCTACCACTCCTACGCGGCTACTTTACTGCCTCCTCTGCCGCGTCCGCCACGATGGAGCTCCACGATAGTAACCACCACCACCACCACCACCTCGTAGGCGTAGGCGGCTTCCCCCAACAACCGCAAGCAATGGCCGAGCCCAAGTCGGAATTCGACCCGTCCTCCGCCGCGGGTCACCTCCACCATATGGGCCAGTTCGGGCAGCCGCCCCCTCCTCCGCCTCCCCTGGATACCCGACGTCCGCTCCCCAAATTCGAAGGCTCCGGCTCCCAGGACCATCCCCACGGCGGCATTGCGCCTTCCACCTCCTCCTCCGCCCCGGGCAGCGGCCTCACCCACCAGCAGGCGGCGCAGCGGAGAGAACAGTTGAAGGCGAAGCGACGCGTGCCGACGGCCCAGCGGAAGCGGACCAAGCTCAGCTGCGACTACTGCAAGACGCGGCGGTGCAAATGCCAGCGCCTGGACCAGCAGTCGGCGTCGTCAGCCATGGATATGGGCGGCGGCGGCGCCGACGATGAGGGCCTCACTCCTTGCAAACTTTGCATCGAGGCGGGCATCCAGTGCGTCACCACCATGCCGCGCAAGCACCGCATCTACGGCAGCGTCGAGAGCCTGGATCGGCGCTACCGGGCCATCGACTCGTTGATCCGGGGTCTGCACCCCCAGCTGGGCGCCGAGCCCACGGCGGAGGAAGTGATCGCGTACGGGCGGGAGCTGGGCCTCGAGATGCCCGATTTCGAAGGGGGAGGGGGCGGTGGCGGTGGCGGTGGTTCCTCGGTCGGTGGTGGTGAACCTCCCACGCCCACACAGTCCGTGACCACCACCGCGACGAAACGCCCGCGGTCCGTGAGCGCGTCCGCCCTACTATCCCCCGTCTCGCCCGAGAACAAGACGACGAGATCAGACCGCAGCGACGAGTCCAGCGCGAACCTGGTACGGGACCCTTCCGGGCGCCCCCATTACATCGGCCCCGCGGGGAGCCTGGCCTTCTTCACGCGACTGCGCAACCTGGTGGCGACGCGGTCCCAGAGTTCCTCATCGGAGCTCAGTAGCGACCCGCACCCGGAGCACATGACAGCGGACCTGATCGCGGACCCGACCATGGTCTACGACGGCCACGCGGCCCAGGCCCAGGCCCAGGCCCAGCGCAACAACGACAACGACAACCGCCTCAAGCCGCCGCTGAGCCCCTCCATGTTCCGGGGCGACTCTCCGACGACCAGTTTTAGTAGTCACGAGGGCGGGCACGCCAACACTTCGGAATTGCTAAGGCACTGCGTCCCCTCGAGCAAGGTCAAACTCCCCGAGCGCGAGGTGGCGGACCGGTACATCGAGGCCTTCTTCCAGCACATGCACCCCAACTTTGTCATCTTCCACCGGCCCACCTTCCAGCACGTCTACGAGGAGATCTGGCGCGCCGCCTCGCTCGACCACGGCGGCCTCGGCGGCGGCAACGGCAAGGAAGGCGGCGCCGGCCCAGAGACCTACGTCTCGGTCGGCTGGCTCGGCTGCCTCTACATGATTTTCATCTTTGGCTGCCGCTCCCTGCCGCAAAACAACCACACCCTCGACTTCCAGCGCCGGTACTATGCCGAGATGACGGGCCTGCCCCAGCTGCTCGTGACGCTGAGCCTGCCCAATGTCTGTGCCCTCATGTTGCTGTCCTTGCACTCCAACAACACCAACGACCGCACCGCCGCCTGGACCTACCACGGCGCCGCCTGCCGCCTGGCCGTCGCGCTGGGCATGCACCGCCAAGACGTTTCGGGCTCTTTCCACCCCATCACCCGCGAGCTCCGCAAACGCGTCTGGTGGACGTTGTACTGCTACGAGCAGAACCTGTGCTGTAGCCTCGGAAGACCCAGCGCCATCGACGACCGCGAGGTCGACGTCGACTACCCAGACGAACACGTCCTGGCCCCGGCCCCCGGGCAACCCCTGGGCCTGGCCGAGCAGCTCGCCAAGCTCTGGCACCTGGTCGGTTGCATTAGGAGGGACGTCTACGACCTGGACCACTGCCCCGCCAGCCGGTACCGGCAAGCCGTGCAATACCTGCACCGCCTGGTGAGCTGGCGGTCGGCCCTCCCCGCGGACCTGCAACCGACGCCCTACTCCTCCCCGAACCACCCCCCGGCGCGCGAGGACCCGACGTCCTGGCGCTCCATCCTGATCCTGCACATCGTGTACCAGTGCGCCCTGGGCCTGTTGTCGCGGCGCTTTCTCCTGCGCGAAGTCGAAGCCAGCGAACAGGGCCTCGACCTCAGCACCACCCCGGACGGCTTCGTCGTCACCCAGCTCAGCCGCGTCTGCGTGACCTCGGCCATGCGCGCCGTCGGCCTCTTCGTCGAGCTCTGGCGCGGCGGCGCCTTCAACGCCATCTGCTGGTTCGACGTCTACTGGGCCTACCTGACCAGCATGGAGCTCACCCTGCGTCTCGTCGCCCCCGACGCCGCCATGCCCCCTCCTCCCGCACCCCCTTCTCAGTCCTCCTCCTCCTCACACCACCACCACCAACGTCAACAATCCCAACAGTCGTTCCAATCCCATCAGCGGACCTCGTCCTCCTCCACCACGACGGACCACCGCAGCAGCCCGCCGCTCGATTCGCCCGAAGCCGCCCAACACACCTGGAAATTCCAGCCCCTGCCCACGCACCAACAACAAGAATCCCAGCACTCGGCCCTGTCGGGGTCCCGGACCGACCTCGGCCGCGAGCTCGACACCTTACTCACCTCCAACCACCTGACCGAGACCCACAGCGTCGCCGAGCTCGCCGACGCCGTGCGGCGCCTGCACGACATCCTCAAGACGGTCGAGATGAGCGGGACCAACGCCCGCTTCGCCAAGATCGCCAACGAGTTCGCCAAGGCCATGAAGCTCGTCGACGGCCGGCCCACGAGCACCCTGTTCGGCAACCAGCTGGGCAGCGAGCTCGAGGGCGTGCGGGCGGGCGAGAACCCGGCCACGCTGCGGCAGATGGGCCACCTATCCGAGGCCGATCAGCAGCAGCAGCGCCTCAGCGTCGGGGCCGGGGTCGGGTTCCCGCCGGCCGAGGGGGATTCGGGGCTGCCGCCGCCGCCGCCGCCGCAGAGGCCACCGCACATGCAGCAGCAGCAACAACAACAACAACAGCAGCAGCAGCAGCAGCAGGATCAACAGCAACAACATAATCACCAACAACAACAACAACAGCAGCCTCCACAACCGATGGACCTACAACGCCCCCACGCCTCGGCAGTCTGGCACAATCTCCCCCTCAACAACAACAACAACAACAACAACAACAAGCACCCCACGTGCACCACGTGCACCACCCCCTAGGCGACCCCATGTTCAGCCCCGACAGGCGGAACCCCAGCGTCGACTTTGTCTACTCGGGCGTCTTCAACCCGGCCTCCTCAGCAGCCGGCGGTGGCGGCTTGTCCACCGAAGTGCCGACGACCAGCGGCGCGCCGTCGTCGTCGTCGGGCCCGGACATCCAATGGGACATGGTCCTGGCCCCCGAGCAGTGGGAGCAGAGCCAGAACCTGCTGACCGACATGACGGACCTGACCTACCCCAACTGGACCTTCATGGGGGCGCCGGCGCCGGCGGCAACGTCTATCCCTACATGAACATGGGGCCCACGGGAGGGTGAAACATGAAATTAAATGTGATGCACGAGAAGAAGAAGAAGAAACGACACGCCGAGGAGAGGACGTCGATCGAGGGGCGAATGCAATGTGCGCATACCAGCGCCAATACTTGGACGCGCGCGCGCGTGGGTCGAAAACCAGACCTGGGACTGGGAGTGTGCACACCTTTTCCAAAGTGCATGAACAAACCATGGTTCCCCCCTGACTTGTCCTGAGCAAGCGTCGTCAGTCAGTCCGTGGTATGTTTTACCATGGTTTGTGTGATTCTTGATGCCGATTCGGGCCCACCAAACCCCGGAAACAATGCGAGTACGCCCGGAGGCAGCAAGAGGGGCGACGTGACGGGTGGAATATGTGCAGAAAACGCGGGCTTTTCGGTGCTGGAAACACGGAAGTTTTTGAGTGTAGAATTGTATAGTGAGTGACATGTGTACGAGCAAACCTATCTAATAATGCATGGCCGCCGAGTTGTAGATACATGAGAACACGATAATAACGTATTTCGAAATTCAACCCAAGTAATTATGTCATGGCTGCTTTTAACTTCGTGAGACGTTTCATCTGGTGCAAATTCCGAGGGCACGGGGGAATATCCCATCGACCGATGAGCCCCCATCGAAATCCTTTATGAACCTACTCAGGGGACATGAGGAGATAAGTACTCTTAACATCATGTCCATCACGCATGGGCAGTATATATATTTGACAACGAGACAGACTGTCAAGGCTGACCGTGACCGGCTGGTCCACTGAGCTCAAGAAGAGTGTCTTAGGGGGAAATGATTGGGATAAACCTGCTCTTGCTACTCTTTAATTATAATTATTGTAATAATTATAGATGAAACATCTAGACTCACAGGACCAACACATTCACGCATCCAAAGATGCCCTCCTAGAGGGTTGGCAAGTAATAAAGTAAAAAGGGGGTATCATTTCTTTATAGATAAGTGTTCTAAAATAAATCCAACAACTTCCATCAAATCCCAACTCCAATCCGCCAACCAGGCATAAATAATAACCTGCCCTGGTTGGGGCACCACCAAGAAAAACTCTTTCCAAAACCCCTGGACCATTCGTATCATATCATCACATCTCCTCTCCTCTCCTCTTCCCCTGTCTCGCTCAACTCATACAACGAAGCGGCGCTGCTGCTTAGCACCAGCTCCCGCCTTAGCACCGGCGGCAGCACCAGCACCAGCCGCAGGGGCAGCCCCAGCAGCCCCCCCAACCTGCACATTCTGCCCCCCCTTGCAACTTCTTCTGCACCGCGGCCAGGCCCGGGAAAGAAGCCGCGGGGCACCCATCGCCCGTGCGCCCCGTCTTGTCAAAGTTGAGGTTCTGCAGCGTGTTGACGATGGCGTTGATGCGGGCGCGGTTGGCGGCCAGCGACGCGTCCCGGGCCGGGTCGGGGAACGCGACGGGCACGCTGCCGGCCTTGCCCCGCGAGACAAACGTCGTCAGGGCGGCGGCGGCGGCGGCCTTGCTGGGCGGGCACGTGCAGGGGATGTTGATGTTGTTGGCGCCGACGCAGCTGCCCGGCTGGGACTTGCTGGGGACGCCGGCGGTGAGGCCGAAGTCCGGGATGACGGACTCGCTGATGGCGCCGGTGACGTTGCCTCCTACTGCGCCGCCCTTGTTGTTGCCGTTGCCGTTACCCTTGCCGGCCGTGGCAGAGGGTATGGCATCAATGGTGGTGGTGCTGGATTGGGCCGCGGTCGGGGTGCCCTTGCTGGCACCGGCGGCGGCAGCTCCCACGTCGGCGCCTGTCGGCATGCCGATCGCGGCGGTGGCGAAGCAGAAGACAACGGTAGACAACTTCATCTTGTCGATTATATGTGTTTTTGGTGGAGATGGTTGGTAAGAGAATAAGATGATCAAGAAAAAGTAGTAGATCTGGTGGAAATATTAGGTACAGGTAAAAAAAGAAGAGCTGTACCAGCAGTATCTCGAACCGGCGAGTGAAGAAGAAGAAGAAGAAGGTGGGGATCTGAGGGTGCGTTGTTGCGGTGGTTGATCACTGGCTGGGAAGATGGGCGATCATGTCAAGTCTAGCCGACAGAGGGCGACGATGGTATTTATGCAAATCATCATTGTCGCATTCCAACTGTCAAGACTCCTAGCCGCCGTCAATAAAACAGCATAGTATTACTGCTGATAGAACATAATCCATGTCCTGACATTCATAACGTCGCAGCCGCTGCGACCGAGTTCATACATAATTAGTTCATTCTAATGAAATGATGGTGTTGTATCAATTCGGCCTTGTCCCCCCCGTTTCACGTCGCCCGCCTCCGCGGCCCTGCCAGCCAATGTGGGATCGCAGCATCCTTGAAACCACCCGATATTCAAACCTTCGAAAGGCCGAGGGGTCGCACGAGAGAGAACGGGACGGTAAAACGCAAGACCCTCAGCAGTCGCGCGGCAAATGGCGAAATGGACACCCGAAGGAAACACAATTATGGAGATTGATTTACGATTCATGATTCGAGATCTCCTGTGCGGCGACTCTCTTTCGTCTGAACTTTTGCAGCGGAACTCCATCCGCGCGAGGTCCCAGACAGTAACAAAACGGGGGGTCAGTGCTGATCTCAGCGTTGATCGTTGTTTCTAGATCTGCAGCTGGCCCCTGCGTTTTCTGGAGAAGAGGCCAAAAAGGTCCAGGTCCAGGTCCAGGCCCAGGTCGCCCAGCTGTGTGTGAGGCTGTCTAGCTGTCTTGGCGGCCGGACAATTGATTGTTTCATCCCTCATCAGGGGAAGTAATCGATAAAGAATTGGCGTTTCAATACCATCCCACCTATGTTTCGATTTTCTCCAGGGAAGGGAGGGGTCGATTAACGAAAGCGGAGGCGAACCGTCGGCGGCAACGGAGTAACAATTACCTTAAACATTCACATACATCTGTTCATTACCTTCTGATTTGGGCCGCTGGCCGCCGCCGTAGTCTGGCCGTGGTGTTTGAACTACCGTCTTGTGCACCCCGCCTGGTAGTCCTTACCTCATATCTCTCTCTCAGCGTCCAGCACTCGTTCGAGCGGCTCCCTTACCTATATTCGATGGGTTAGTCGCCAGAACGAGAGTCTTCATCGTTCTCCAACGTGGACCTACGTTAGTTTCGCCTACAGACGGGAAAGTAAGGAGCGAAGAAGAAGCCGTTCATCCAGATGAAATGAACACGTCTCTATCTGCCCATACACACCTCGCCTAGTTCGCCGTCGCCATCAAGTATCACATGCGCAAGTTTTCTCGTTCCAAGCATACTTATTTACTGAACGATAGTTGCAGTGGCAGTGGCGTATACGCCGATTGCTTCGCTAGCAAGTTCGCATCGCATCGCATCTCTGCCTCCCCTTTTGCAAATTGCGCGTGTCCGATGACTCTTTCTCAATCAAGAAACGGGCGGACGCGAAATGGAATCCCCAATGGAGCAAGCCGCCGTCAGCCGTGCCCAGATAGAAATGGCACCTGCCAGATGCATCCGTCGTTGCTGCCCGATATAAGCCCGGTACCTAGCTCGTTGTGCCCCTCCCGGGAGCGGGCAACGAAATGCCATATAGCATAGCACGATGTGGTGCGAGCCCAGCAGCTTTCTGCCTCCGTGGTGCCTCACAAGATCACAACACACCTGCCGCTGCCGCTGCCGCTGCTTCTGCTTTTGCCGATGTGGCTGTTGTTGTGTAACATCGGAAAGGGATGCCTGATTAGGTAATCTCTGGCAGGCGAGTTTCCCCCTCGACCCTCCGAGATCGATCAGGTCGAATGAACACCACAGGTCGACCTACTACCACCATCACACAAACAGTAAGAAAAAATAGTTGCTTCGACGTCGGTTGGGTGTGAGGGTGTGTATATGTTGTGGGTGCGCGATGATTGATAATGATGGTGTCGATGTGTAATTGCACACATTGGCCAAAGAGAGGCATTGCCTCCTGCCACCCACCACCACGAAAATGAGCTGGTTTCTTCATAGTCACCATCGCCTTCTCGTACACACTGTGCGCGCGACACTACGCGGCCAGCCAGAGCCAAACGAGCAATCACATACATATTCACGTGAGAGAAATCAAACGAAAATGAATAGTCTCTGTTTGTGCGATGAGAAAGGAAGAATTGACGTTAGATGAGGTAAGAGCTCACATATGATATGTACGAGACGAAACTTATAATAATCTAAAGCAGTAAGCACAGGGAAGAGATTCAAGCTAGGGAGCAAGGCCTAGAAGCGCGATACCTCGTATCGGCATCTGGTCCCTGATCCGCACACACTCGCACGCACATACATTCGGGAACCCGTCTGCTTGGTTGGCTAAGTATGGGGGAGATAGGGATGGGCGGCATGGGAGCTTGGGAACTTGGGGAGCTTGAGCCAGGGCCACATCCAGATGGGTGGTGATACAGCATGATGCTAATGCCGCCACAGCGACGGTCCATTGTTTTGGTCTCGTCTTACATACATTTTCTCTCCGAGATGGTGTGTGGGAGAGGCAAAGGCGTTCTCGGCCGTCGCTTGCAGCTCACATTATCCATGGGTAGCTCGTGGGAGAGCCGCATACTACTACACACGCACGCACGCACGCACGCACCACCACACCACAGCTGGTACCCCAGATCTACCGGACAAGGGTCGGAAGCGATGAGTCTTCCAAATTCAACATCATCATCATCATCATCGCTCCGTCACACTCCACCTTTCCGTGGCTTGCTTATATGAAAATCACATCACACTCGCTGTCGTCCAATCACGGCCTGACGGTCTTGTGAATGCATAGACGTTGCTGGGAAGCAGAAAAGTCAGTAGATGCTTGTGACTCGAGACAGCAGGGGGGTCACAGTAAGCTTACTTGACCATGCTTACCAAATCCATGGCCCCGGGAGGATACGAGGTGAAGCCCGGGATGTGGAATAACAAACAGCTGCTCACCTAGGTAAGCTAGGCCATGTTAGGTGAGAAAACTACTTCCTTTTCGGGCGCCGTGGCAGCACAGATGACGTGAAGAGATGCCGCGCCATTGACCAATGGCGGATGGCAAACATGGATCTTGGGGCTGAGTGGCTTGCTTAGACGCGCAAGCCCAGGCTGAAAATACGGCCAATACGATCCAAGTGAAGGCCTTCGTCCTAGCTCTGGACGCGACACAAGCTTACATATAGAGAAACACGGCTTCTCGTGTCGTTGCGCTTATACGTGATGCGTTGATGGTGTGAACCTGTGGGGCTGCTCGAAGGTCTCCGGATGGAGATATCAGACTACACTTCCTGTATCTCAAAAAAGGGATACATCATATGCCACGCATTCTCCGATGAAAGTAACACGCTTACTTTCTTGGGGCTGGTCAAGAAGAGCGGCGATTCGCACACAAGGTCCATCGTGACTGTTGAGAAATATCGTCGGTGGAACTTGTCTGCGCTACTCAGCTCAGCACAATTGTCCGGGGCGACCGACCCACTAGCCTAGTGCGTCATTCCAGCTCACATGAAGTGAAGATATCATCGTGTGTAACGGCCTGTCCTCCCGGACTCGTAACGGTAACGGGCTGGATTTCACGTTTTCATACCTTGTTCCATCCCCCTCAATGCACGCAATTGCATGATGCAAGGAAGGGTTGCAGGCAGCCTGCAGGATGGTGCAGTAGTGCGCTATTGAGCCTGTGCGTGAGAGAGAAAAGAGAGATCGCTTGAGGCAGTCAGCAAGCCCGCTACTCGCCCAATGCGACGGCCACCCCTCACACCCCCTCCAGTTCGTCAATTCCCACCCACACAAGCGATGGGGTGGCTGATTTGGCGAGGTCGAGAATCTCCCGAATGTACACTGATAGTTGCTCCTTGGGTGCCGGCTCTGCTGTACCGTCCGGACTGCCATGAATCCACCCTGGATCTCTGTTTCCGGCGAGCTGCATTGCCATTATCACCGCTGCCGCATGTGGCAGCATTCTCAAATGGGTCCTCTACCGCACGGCATCGGGGATTCGGCTTGTCGTTGCGGATCGCCCAAGGTCACTCCTAAATTTCCGTGTGCAGGCAGACCCGGGCGATAACATGGTAGCATTGTTGGCCCTACTTGCATCGTCCTTCGTATGTAGCCCAGTTGACGTGCATGACGGAACTACGACAGGATCTCGTATGATGCTCATGCAAGATGCAGCCGAACTCAATAGGCAACTGGTATTAAGGAGTTGGCGGCAGAAAGTTGGTGTTGGCTGGCGGTGCAATCCGCGTCAGACGGAACATGCCATCTAGGCAATTGAGATAGGCTTTTGTCGTGCCGCCTGTACCAGGATGCTCGGGGCTATCGGTATCAAGAGATCAGCAGTAAAGCTGGGTGTAACCATATGACCACCTGTGTGCGACGGTTAATGTAAGACAAAAGGGCCAGTCTGCTTCATGGCATTCGAAAGGAAATGCTAATGTGAAAGCGCATTGGGTCATCGCTCCAAGGTTTGCTGTTGATGAGTAGGTACCAAAAATATCGGTACATTACCAAGATTGAGGCCCGCGCAGCTGGTGAGTCTAGACTATTGTGTAGATCGCGACTACTTGCTCCCTCAAGAGGCTTGGCCTGATAAGCTTGTCCCCCAATGCCTCTCTTAATGTGCAGTGGAAACGTGTGTAATATGATGTACGTTTCGCACTGTATGTGATTGGATGCCAGGGAGCTGCAGCGACCATCAGAACGTGCCGTCCCCCAACACGAAAAGAAAGATAATAATGGCAATGGCTGATTGGTAGCTGACAAGAGGCATACCGCATGCAGCTTTAAAGCAGCCAAAGAAACATATCAAACTCACTAAACTGGTCTCAGCAGCAATCAACCTTTTGGTTTTCTTAGTAGCGAAGCCAGCGCCGGTGGTGCACACAGTCATCGTACATACTGTAGCACCGCCCGTCGGAGTTGAGAGAGTGACTTGCGATAGTATGTAGGGCCGGCACTGACGCCATCTCGTCCGATCCATCTGGAAGCGAAAATGGGCCACAATTGTTTCCGCGAATGGCAGCGAGGAATCCGTCGAGAAATTTCCGTAATTGGACATGTTGACGGAGGACGGAGGCTAAGTGCTCCGGCGCGTGAGAGAGCAGACGGCACCAAGGTCCGTCGCTGGTCGCCCTGCCGCTCCCAGACGGCACCAAGCTGCTTGGATCTTCTGCTGATCATAAAGGTCGACTGCCCCAATTAATCACTTCCCGGGCCGCTCAACGCCAGATCGTCGACTGGACGAACTAGTCAAAGTGTCATGTGCTGTCTCAAATCACGGTATTGCAGAGGCGCGCTTGGGTGGTTGGTGGCTAGTATATCCTACCTTGTCAAAGGCGGTAATCCGAAGCATCTTTCGAAATCGCACTTTCCAATAGATGGTGAGATCAGCAGCCAACGACGGGGATTCAGAAGCTCCTCTGCGAAAAGTTCACCTGCAGGCAGCATGTACCCATCTTGTATGTCAGAGGTTTCGTTTGCTCCCAGGTCACACAAACCCCGCAATTTCCACGCGACATGGCAAAAGAAGATGGTGTTGCCGCCGAGGACGCAATACACCTACATATATTCATATATAGGCATGTGCTTGATAAAGATGCTCGAGTCATGGAAATAGCCTATCAAGCAGATCAGAGGTTTGGTCAAGTCTGCTGAACCCAGGTACGTCTGCCACGATCCATTGGGTGGCCGCAACATGATTCGACAGGGGCAGCTCGAAGAGTCCAAACGGACACTAAACTTGGCGGGGTTGGAGGAGTGAAATGCAGGAGTCGGTTTGCCAAACCACCAGGACTGAACAGTTCGTCCAGACAAAGGGCCCCGATCTTCGTCACGATCACATCCGCGATGCTTAGCCAGTGGGTAGAAGCCCGGTTTTTTTTTTTTAGCTGGGTGCGGAGCAGTGTTTCCGATTTGAATGTGCGATACTGATCATGCCTCGTTCGTCTGCCTTGAAAAATCTGCTAAAGTGCCGAGTGCTGCGATATGACAGATGGGCGGACGGCCCTTCTCCATCACGAGAGTGTCATCGAGTCACGATCGCTCCGCAATCGTAAGGAGCGAGTGTGACCAAGCGTTTCGGTGCTTGCTGACGAATGGATGCACTGGGTACTCGCCAGGTCGAGGGCTCTATTGTAGGTCCGTCTTGCAAAAGAGAGAAAAGCGAAAAAGCATCCACACTCTTCGGTTCCAATCGTGCATTGTGCAGATGCAGGTCCGAGTGGAAAAGGGTAAGCGCAGGTCGCGAAGCTGGCTGCCGTACTCCAAAAGATACATGCCGACGACTTGCGCACCCCCTGGCCGTCGCTTCAATATACATATATTGATCTGTATACTGAAAAAGAGACGATCCACCGGCATGGACGCGCACTATCTTGGCGCATGCTTAGTGGCGCGACTAGATCAGAGCCATCGCAGCCGACCCTGTCAGAGGGTGGTGTCCTGTCTCAGCCTTGACATCTCGTCAGCAGAGCAGGGAAGCTATAGACTTGTTGGATGGGTCGACGACCAATGCTGGTCGAGTTTGAAGATCTTAGCAATGCGCTTGCTCTGGAGCATTGATATCCGCGAGTGCAAAGGCAGGTTATTCCGTCATGGGCAGCCGAGATGGGCAATCCGACCAGCTCCTTGCTCTCGCCAGCGTCTTTGCTTTGCCATTCCTCGGAGGAAGAAGAAGTTGCCAGTGACGACTTCGGCGCGAGTTGCCGAAATATATACTCGAAGCTTCTCACTGCACCGAGTGTAGGTGTACTTGAGGAATTTGGGGTGGGCATGTCACAAGGCTGCTACCTGGTAGGTAGTGTAATACCTAGTCAATAGTCGGCTGTCGCGCGACGGACCGAATTGACATGGATGCAAACAACGACCGTTTATCCAAAACGGCAAGAACGAGGGGTTGCTCAAGTCAGTCTAGTGCGCCTGCCATATTAATGTCGGGGCGAAGTCGTCGTTTGCAAAGCTCAATGTGCGTGAGTGCATTGATGCAACGGCGGACCGTATGTAGGGAGATAGGTCCTCTGTATGCAGGTAGGTATACTGAGAGAGCATGTGCAATAGTTGGCCAAACCGACATGGACGAAGAAAACTGGTTGCTTACCGGCTTTGGTGTTGAGGAATTTTGACATGTGAGGAATGCATATCTGGTGTGCGTGTGGCTGCAGCTGCAGATTGGACAGGCCATATCGCCGCACAGTATGGACCAGGTTTCTGCAGAGGCGTTATGCAAGTCGTGATGTTTTTGCTGGGTGGTGATTAGCAGGGGGTGGGAGTAGGCCTCTAGCCATGCACATGTATGTAGGAACCCATCTCGATGTTTTGCGCCGGCGCATGCAGGAGGCCGCGTTGGGCAAAAGATGAGCGAGTTGGGGTTACTGTGGTCGATTCACTGAATCATTGATCGTTGATGGCAGGTCAGAAAGTCATGATGATCCTGCGATGTGTCTTATTCCTTGCTCGTCAACCGATTAAGGAAGAGCCCTGATGTAGAGCTTATGCCGTGATCTCGAGGACAAATCGTGAAAGCGTTAGGGAGGCACGGCCAAGGTGCGGAAGTAGCATGGATGTCATTGATCATGGTGGGGTAAGTATTCACGAAACCATGCAGGCAGGACAGAAAAAAAGAGGCAAGTACCCGTCAAGTACACATTTGAAGCTTCCCCCAAAACGACAGTTGCATGCGCCTCTGACGGACCCAACGATGCTGGCAGGTCGAAATTCAATATGACAGTCTGAACTGCCCGGGCAGTTGATCAACTAATTGTAATACCCACCAGGCATGCATTTCTGATGTATTTTGATCCATGTTGTTTGCCCAGGCATGGAAGCAAAACAGGAGAGGGCATGGAGTCGAGTCCGTCTTGGTCAAATCAAAACTTTGACTGGTCGGGTTCTCCAGCGATTAGTCTTTGTGCTGCTCTCCCGCCGACGATCAGCCAACAGCCAAAGCTCGAAATTTCGGGGGGAGGGGCTGGCTGTCGCTCAGCAACAACTGACTGCCCCTCCATTCAATTGGGAAAAGAATTGGGGCATCGTAACTTCCAAGTTTTGTATTTTTTCCCTCTTACGGTCCAGTCTGCGGGGTTTATTATCTCGCCATTTGATGCTAAATACTTGATGTACTTTCATGCTCTACCTCTACTACCTGGCACCTAGCTGCTAAGCGAGGGAAGGTACCCCCCAGCCCTCGAGTTACTGGGTCCCACGGGCGATTAGGTTAAGCAACCACCATAGCGCCGCGGTGGATATATCTACAGGTACTTACAACCGACTAGTCGAACGAGTCCGCCTTACATAACCATGTCTACTCGGGGCTATTCGCCTTGATCTACACAGTATATTGGATCTGCTTTCAACATGGCGTTTCTGACAGGGGAGCTAGGAAGAAAAAGCAGGCCGTGCAACCCGTGATTAGCAGCGAGCTCAACGGATTGCGAATTTGGCAAAGATCTACCTACCTAAATACAAGTATAGATTTGCTTATACTAGCTATCATGTACCAAACTAGACCATTGACTGATGCACCCAGAATGCACCCATCAAGGAATCCCCAGGGTCCAACTTGTGTGGAGCAATGGCATAGAGGAGGGGGGGAGGGGCTGTTCTTGGAGCTCTGCTCGCCTATACGGAGCAAATGTACGTAGCCCAATATATCTCTGACGGGCTGCAAAGATCTGGCGGATTACGTCGGGGTGGGGATCGAGGGTGGTATGGGTGTCTCACTCACACCATGTTTGAACCTATAGCTTTCCCGGGAATAGCAAACTGTCTCTGTTTTACATGTTTGGCTCCTTCTTGAATGGAACACCCGTAGACAGAAGAGAGCATGAGTGGCAGATGCAAAGAGGAAGGTGTCTCTGTATGCCGCCGTCGCCCGTTTTGCTTACACACATACGTGCCTCGGCCTACCGCGTACGATCTCCGTGTCTGTGTAGTTTGGTTCGCCAATGAGATCCAAACTGAGTAGCAAGCGGCAGAGCCTCGAGCAAGGATCCAGAAAAAAGCCACTTTATGAGATAAGACAGGGATCTACACTGTCTCTCGATTGGCAGATCTCCGTCGGCTTTGACATGACTCGGGTCGCATGCGCGTTTAAGATGGATGTACGCGCTGCCTAGGCTGGAATAGCCAAGTGGCCCCAGAGAAAAGTCCGACACTTACCTTGACTGCATATGACGATGTCCTCGTTCATCACGAGTTGGTCGCCAAGGAAAGCAAAGAGCGAGAGAGCGAACAAGCGAAGTGGCGCGGGCGAGTGAAAGAGGGAAAGCATGTTAGAAGAAATAGTATTACCAGATTTCATGGTCTGTCCTCCTAATCTATGAATAATGATGCTTGTCGCAATCAAAAACGTGCAGCCATGTGTGTAAACAAGAGTCGCGATCTACTGCCACATCTGACCAAACAGGCGCTGTCTAGATATTGCCTCCCCAAAAAAAACTTTTGTGTTTTCCCCAGAAACCAAGGAAACTTGACAAAAAATGAGTAATAAGGAAGATATGCTATGTTTTCCAACCAGTCGCATATGCAGAAACGACACAACCACCAGACGGGAGACAACACACCCCGCACACAGTCTTTTTGGATTTCTTTTGCACCACCATCACCATAGAGTGATATACCAACGAAGAAGAACGTCAGCTGCGCCCATGGCCAATTAGAGGGCGCGCGATTCAACAAGTGGGAGGGATCATCTGGTCCGTCTAGCCAAAAGGCGTAGAGTAAGGGAGCCAGTAAAAAGAGAAAAGAGGAACAGAAGCCGAGTGCTGTTGGACCTCAACTCTGGTTCCGTCTGTCCTCTATTTCGACAAGGGGGGGAGAGCAATAAAAATAGGAGTCTCAATTGCGAATCTGATTTTCGTGAATCATTAAGGGCGTGATCGTAATATCCAGTCAGGTCCCTTCTAAACGGGACCGACTGATCGTTCATGAGTCCTGGGACGTCTTTTCGTTCATCAAGATGGCTCGCTTCTCCGAGACCATCAAGACCTCCGGCGTCTCCTCTTCGTACTTTTGGATCAGCAAGGCCTTTTCTCGGGCCGAGTGCGAGACGCGTTTCGCGAGCACGGCGTCGAGATCGTCGGGTCGCTTTCGCGGCGTCAAAGTCGACTCGTGAGGACCAGGGTGAGGCGCCATGCGAAGGCTATCGTGAGCATCACCATCAGGTCTACTGCCCCAAGACGTCTGGTTGGTAGTGTTAGCAAGTTGAATTCGGGACGGAGGTGGCGGCGGTGGTGGTGCAAGCTTACCATATTAAGAGTGATCAGGGCGTAGATTTTGATGAGGCCATGGAAGTAGCCAAAGATGATAGAGACGGGATAGAACAGGATGTCCTGGGGATAGCGACGCCAGAGACCAACAAGCTTGACGACCTTGGTGAAAGCGAACATCCAAACCAGTTCGGCAATCAGGGCGTAGTGCCGGGTTTCCGGGTCCCAATTGGCTGTGCCCCACCAAAGGGACAGTAGAATCAGGGGGTCTCCAAGAAAGGCCAGCGAAGTGAAGGTGGCTAGGTGAAGAGCGTAAGTGCACCACGGTTGCTGACTACCATCCAAAGAAATAAAATATTAGTTTAGCCAATTAACGGGTTTTGTAAATTGGAGATGCACTCACGTAATCACGTTTCGCTCCTTGACCAAGCTCGTCCAGTTGCTGCGCCAGTTGCTGCGTGCCCATCGGGAGCATTGGTACATGAACTTCATGCCGTATTCCAGCGTCGTCTCGATTTCGCATTCCTTCTCGTACTGGATCCAGGTCTTCCACTGGTGGTTGACAAGCCATCGGGTCACGAAGTTGTCGTCGTCGGCGTTGAGGATAAACTTGCCCCAACGCTCGCGTTGGAACCCGTCGAGGAAGTCTCCGCTCGAAAGAATCTCGGATCGGTAGGCGCCGGTGCGACCAGACATGCACGAAGTTCCGCCGTCCATGTTGTGAGTAGCCGAAATCTCGAAGTTGCGTCGTTCGATGTAGGCGGCGCCAAGCCAGTTCCAGACGTTGTCGGACCACGAGGCAGTGCGTTCGCGGCGTACTCGCTGACAGGTACCGACTCCTCCAATCTTGGCATCCTCGAAGGGGGCAAGAATCCAGGGCAACAGGGTCGGGGGCCACCAGACATCGTCATCTGCCATGATGGTGATCGAGGTTTTGACTTCGGGCAGAGCCTTGCAGACTTGGAGGCGCTTGTTGGCAATGTCGGTGCAGAGAACGCGGATCCTGGAAGACGGCAGAGACTTGACCAGTTTCTCAAGGGCCGAGTACTTGTCCCGGGTGGTAATCATGATCATCTCGTAGGGCTTGCAGGCCAGGATGCTCTGCAACGAAGTGCGCAGCTCCTCGGGGCAATTGTGGATGGTGGGGATAACAACCGTCACGTCAGAAGGGGTGTATTTGGGCTCGGCCGGGATCGGCTTCGACTTGTACATCCAATGACTAGTTGTGTGAACAATGGTGCGAGTATAGCGCCATAGCCTAGATATATGATTAGTCACCTTCCACTAGAATAAGAGGTGCGCTTTGACTTGGATGACAAGCCGTAGTGCATTGCATTGCAACTCACCAGAGGCCAATGTGAAATTTGAGCCACGAAGGGGTCAAGAAGAACACCCAGAGCGCCCCAAGGAAGGAAGCGATGTCGAACATGGCGCCGGATTCAGGTATCACGTTCCTGTAAAGAATCTTCCCAACGACTATAAGTGACGAGCCTAGGCTATCGAAGTTCAGGTTGTCGTAGAAGAGAGACAAGGCGTGATTGATTGCCTGCCAATGGTGACCATCGAATGTCTTTGGATTTCTCCAAACTCGCTGAGGGATAGGACGGAGGAGATGGGTGTGCCGAGAACGGGTTCCGAGGTTGTGAAGTGTTCCAGGGGGGTGTCTGCGGAGCAGGAGGGGGTAATTCGAGCAGTCTCTATGATTAATCTTGCGGTTGACGATTAAGATGGAGAAAAAAAGAAACAAGGGCCCAAATGAAGATATGGGGGTCTTTATTCTAATTTGTAGCCTTTTTTTATCTTTAGCCGACGAACCCTCGAGATTGTGGACTGAACGAGTGGTGAGCACAAACAACGGTTTGTGACTCGATGGGTGTGTGTTGCTGCTGTTGTTGAGAGGCTGGTTGATGGGATGAAGCGGGACGAGATATCCAGATTCAACGTGATGGAACCTTTCGAAGGGGCCAACAAAGCTATGCTCGGATCGGATGACTGTATTTCGACCGCACACCACACGCGAACAAGGCGGCAAGAAGAGCGAGAGGACAATGGATGCTTGCGAAAGCCTCAACAACCAACACTTTGCTGCTACTGCTTTTCCAGTCCTGACCAGATACGACGACAACGAAAGCTGACCTGGAAAACGACTGAAGTTCAAGCTCCACACAAGAGAACCCGAGTATAATTATACAATAGGAGAGATCAAAGAAACACCCTAAAGAAAAAAAGCCATTGATAAAAGGCAATGAGCTTCGAAGGGATATATATATATATATATAATCAAGAATAACCAGAGGAACAAGACGGGTCCAGAGCCCGGAGGACGGGAGAGATATATAGTTGAACCCTCATGAGCAGGAGAGCCCTTGTGCGTGCGTGTGTGTGTGTGTGTGAGTGTAGTAGTAGTAGTAGTGTGCGTGTATGTGTGTGTGCGGATATGCGTTGATGTACACTTGCTCCAAGGGTCGACATGCGGTCTCCATCTACCCATCCATATTGGACTTGGTATGATGGAGACCCATCAGCCGAACGGTCCATGGTTTGAGAAGGCCCAGCACCCCATAGCTACCTATCCGGTTAGAGCGATATGTGTGTAGTGCTTAGATCCAGACGTCCCAATAAATGACGAAGTCGACTAAAAGTAGTCCGGATGTCCACTCCACGAGCCTGCAAGAGGTTGCAGTCTCGCTCAGTGTGGGTGTGGGTGAGCAGCGAGGACGAGCGAGGGATAGCTACATGTAGACAGACAACAAGCGCAGAGAGTATCAGTGGGAGACAAGAGTGCAGCAGCCAGTATGGGCCGCCGATTTGATGTTGATACACTAACTAGCCCTAGCCCGTTACGTACCTCGAGGATTGGGATTATGGGTTTTCTCGAGGTACCTGCTTGGGTACGGAGTAGGTATCAATTGATGGTAGGTATTCGACCACGGCGCGACCAGGGCCCTGTCAGTTGAAAAAGCACGAGCACTGGAGGGCGGCAAAGATGGGGAAAGGTCCAAGATTGGAGCATGGATGGTGGCCGTTACGAGGATGCTGGATGCCCATAGGTGAAGATACCGATTGTACATGACCCCCCATCCCGAGGTATGCATTCCAATCCTCAAACTCGACGACCTCGTTGCTTGATTAGTCAATAAGTTTCGAGCCATCCCTCGTCATGCGTCCTGTGAAAATTGATCGAATTCAACAAGATACCTCAGACGTCGTGTATTCTACCTGTGGGGTTCTATGTCGATTGCCGATGATGATTACTCTTCTCCGTTCTCGCACATTTCTCGTCTCGCTGCCTCTTGAGACCAGACTCGTGTATATGCAGCAAGTGCCTAGGAAGTGCCCAGGTAGCTTAAGTTGCTGTGGGTATTGGCACTGGATGGGTATACCTTACCTGACATGGTTGATGGGAGAGGGAATTGGATAGTTGAGGGTCTCCCCTCCTTCTCCAATAAAAAAATTGCCAAAATTCCTCTACAACGCCGGTACGCGCAAATTGGGATCCCTGCGGCGTACGGGAAGAATCGCAACGATATCCATCAACATCCAGGAAATCCAACAGAAGATTGAAGGTACATGGCCGCGAGAAGAGGGGTGGTGGGGTCCCAGAGTGCTAGGCCAGCTGCTACTACTGCACGGCCGGGGTTCTCAGTAAATGAAGCGGCGGCTGGGGCTAGGTTTAGGTTAGTTGACGGATTTCGTTTTAGCAGCTAACCTGCACTAAGTCTACGCGAAACGATTGAAGACAAGAAGAGGGCAGGGTAAGGTACAGCAGGCATTGTCTGGCTGTCTGTCCAGTGTCCAGTCTGCTCCAGTCTCCAGAGTTGCAGGAGAAGAGAGGCCGAGGTGATTTGATTTGACCATGACGGGCCTGTCATGTAAGCTGTGGTCCATCCTAGGTATTCTTAGCAAGGAATCATGACAGTGTGTATGTACGTCGTAACTTGGGGAAGCCTGCCTCTCTTTTTGATATTGATGTTCATTAACATCCACGATATATGGCAGTTGCAGGTGGCATGTAAGCCCATGTAGGAATATACCAAAACAGTATTTGGTGCTTTGGAAGATCCCGGTGGGTAGGTAACTTCAATGCCAACGTCCATCGAATCCTACATACCTCCGACCTACGTCCTACAGACCTTGCCCTAGTCGTGTGTGCATTGAAGGTACGGTCTTGTAGATTGAACTGCGACCTCAATACTACGTACTTTACTTGCCTGAGAACACGAGCCATCTGTTTGTAACCGGCGCCCGGCGCCGTTACACGTCTTGCTGTTACATGCCTACACCCTACCTTAACGCACGCACACACACAAGTCCTTAAAACGTGTATTATCCTATCCCAATCTTGACTTCACTGCATCAGCATCAATTTGGACGCGCAACCTCGTAATCGTATGGGGGAAGAAGAAATACTAAGAGACTGACCAGTCAATCCAGGTCGCTTGTCTATTTCTCTCATTATGCGTGTGTGTGTTTTTCTCTCTGGCATTTGCTATACAGTACGCGACGAACGTGGCAAGACTGCCATACTCGACGTTTCCACTCCGTGCCCGCCCAATTACCCTAGATAACGGTTTTCGGTGGTGGGTTTCATTTCCTGAGACCCTTCTAGTTACCCAGTCACGATCATCCAACCATCGAGCCATAATTGCAGAAGCGGCCCCCTGGCACACGTTCTGGACTGTACGCGTGCGCCTTTCGATAGCCAGACAATGATCATTTCTCCTCGGGCTCAAGCGTCATGCCATATCAAATCAGCTTTCACGATGCTCATGTATGTAGCTAAATGGCCATTGTGCGTGCACTGCCCATCGCTCGTGCCGTACAGTGCAGCGAGAGCGGCCCAGCCCAGCGCGTACCAAGGCGATTGTGAATCCAGTCCCAGCCAGTCCCAAGTCCCAATTGTCCCCCAGCCCCAGTTGGCAGTGGCCTCCCCAGCTAATCCGTATCGTGTGAGCACGAAAAACAATATTGCCGAGGGAGGACCAATCAACGGCCTCGGTCCAGCTCATGGAGGAATTGGAGGCGATATTGTGGAGCTGAGCAAGGCGGCCTGGTCTCTCTGCTGGGTTCAGATCTCGGGGCGAAAAGCTGCTAGCAGCTAGGTCTTGCTAGGTCTTGCTAGCCTAGGAGGGGTCTTTTGGCCTGTAGCTCCTCCGTACCAGACCGTACTGCGCAGCAACTGGACTGGCCTCGCGCTTGAGGAGAGAAAAAATGCCCTGGGTGGCACTGGTGGGCGGCTGGGCGGCTCAGAGAGGGGGTCACTCTCTGGCCTTTGCCTCCTATAGCGTCGATCTAGAGCCTCATGATGCCGCCGTTCTCCACGGCCTTGTGAGCGTTCTCGGTGCGCTTGGTGATCCGAGTGCGCGGGATCTGCTCAGTAGTGCTTTGAGCCTATTTCCGTCCATGTTCGCGCCAGGTCTGAACGGCATCTCATAGGTCAGCTTGGAACGCTCTCTCCCGACCTGCCTACAGCTTGTTGCATTGCACTGCATTGATTCGTATCTGGCTGGCCTTTTGCTTTTCTGTTTTCTGTCTCGCGACTGCCGTCTCTTGCCATGTTGCCGGGAAAGCCATAAATAACCACAGTGAATGAAGAAACAAGAGGCCAATCCATCTCAGGCCACTAGTTCGACCGAGCAACCAGACCTGCTGACTTTGGTAAATTAGGTGGACGAGGGGATATTATCGGGTAGACAGGCAAGTGGGAAAGGTAACCAGGGGGCTGTTCATTTGTCTCCGGATTTCTTACCGAGCTAGCTGGAGCTGCTCACCTACCACCCAGCGTACCTTCCTCCAGGCCTAGATTTGGATATCAACGTCGGGAACTGCAAGGAACCAATTGTGCCAGACAGAGGCGTTTTCCTCGCGTGTGGCCCTGCTCGCTTCTATTGCGCCCTGCATAAAAACAAAATCAGGCATTATTAAGGTTGAGTCAGTGACAGACGCCCACATGCCGCCTAACAACCGTTGCAGACATTTCCAATTTACTTGTTTACCTACATACCAACCTACTGTACCTACCTACTTCCTGTACGTTGTCAACGGTTTTTCAGGGTCTATCGGGCCCGGCTTCCATCACGCATGTAGACATCCATGATATGTACATTGATCTTGCCAACTGCTCTACTAAAAGCCCGCCGACGATGACATACCTACATACGCACACCCGCATACATACCTGCATAAGCCTGCAAGCCGCGATGCTTCCCATTGGTAAGAGGTATACTGGCGATATACTTAGCCTGTGTTTTCCGAATGCATGCGTGCTGCGTCTAGGTGGACCATGGAGGTCATCGTCCATGGCGAGTAGGTAATAGGTTAGTTGGCTAGGCGCAGCAAGCAGTCTGGCAGTACATAGGCCATCATCGCATGTACCTTTTTCCCGCCTTCCTTAGCGCAAAAACGCCGAAAACAGGTTTTCAACCGACGGACTCAACTGCCAACTGCCACAAGCGCACACAGAACTTCTGACGACAACCAACGATAACGGAGTTTCCCGACACAATTATAGCTACCTATGCGATCACCCGACAGCTCCCAAGACCCAAGCTATAGCACGAGGTATCTTCCTAATCCGGTGGCTTGAACCTCTTGCCCCCTCATCAGATGACATACCTAGCTACATACTTACTTTCTACCGTCCACTCACTGGGAGGTTACAGCTGGCTGGGATGATGCGTTCTTCGCTTTTGCAAAACGAACGATGCTTGGCTTTGGCCTGCGAGTGTCGTCGGTCAACGACTGCCATTTTCAGCACAAATACTCCGAGAAGTCTCTTGCAAAGCTGGCGCGGCACAGCAATGGCAAAAAGGATGGTTCCCCGAACCAGTAAGTCGCTCGGCGAGGAACGATCAATGGTTGTGACCTTACCTCCGGGCGGCTTTACCTGTCTGTTCCTGCTGTGCCCATCAATGCGGGTTTGTGACAAGGCAGGCCAAGCTTGACGGTCTCCGAACCATGCCCAAACTTTGCCCATTCTCATTCCCACTCTCTGCACCCCCGGTCTAAAGGGTATAAAAGGTATAGCGCGCCCGTATTGCCATGGCCGGGGGTGCGGTATACTAATGCGGCGCTCTATACTCGGCTGGACACGCGTCAGTGCTACCACCCAGCTGCATTATTGTCCCGGTCGAACCAGCCGAGCACAGACTGGAGCGTAGCATTGAGAGGTGAAAGCATGGACGAAACATATAACATCGTCAACCGAGTGGAACCTCATCAGTCGCCATGTAATTTGGGCAAAATGCGCATCCATCGAGATGGGTCCCATCGTCTCTCTATTACAGATGGAGATGCATGCATATCCCCAAGTTTAACAGGACCAGCACCAGCACCAGCACCAGCGACGGGACATGATGAGAGCCAATATGGCAAATCCCGTAGAGCCATTGCATTTGCGAACCAACAACACCTCCCCATCCAAAGCAAAAGCCGTGTGATATTCCAGTCTTTTGCCCCTCCATTTTTATATATCCTGATATGATATATCAACCTTATGTTGGCCCAGCGCAAACAACAACTTCGAGCCTTCAATTGGCCAAGGGCCCTGAGCCATTGGCCAATAAAGTGCGATACCGTGTGGCGACCGGCGGCCGACGCCCGCTCGGCACACCAACCAGACGACCCCAAACCAAAGCTTCAATCAGTTTGGAAACCACGTATGCAGGCCGCCTGCCTTCAAGTTCGTGTAGGCACATGAGGACAAACGAAAAACGGGTTTCATCATGTTATTAAGTAAGCAAGCACACCACTACCTAACTGGCCCCCCATTTGCCTCTCAATTCTTGCCTTATCTCGACGAATAGTTTGATATTGAGACATGTACATGGCCCGGAGGAGCGAGGGAGTCTTTATGTTGTAACGCGGAGTCGTCCGAGGGCCCTGAGTTACTGAGTTGAGCCGTTGTTCCCCCATCACACATCGCGCACGCAGCAGGAGCAGCAGAGGCATGCATCGGCCTTTTCTCCGGAAGGGCATTGCAGAGAGTCAATCTGTGCATGGTGCTTCTTGCTCTACCTGCATCCAGCAGCACTCCCTCAGAGGGAGTCCCTCTTTCTCTCCCTCCCCCGTCTATCCACCTTTGCCTCTATCTGGGCAAATCAAGGTGCGGCACAAGCGGAGATATGTATACCTGCCTCGCACATTGGAAGATGACCGTTGGATCGGTTTCGTCGGACCACCTTGAAGCGAACATGAACCCTAAAACTAGGACCTAACGTGCTTGGCGTGGGGCCTTTCGGGGGTCATGTCTGGTGGGCACTTGCGAATCCTGCAAGCATGCTGCAGCACACAATAAGCCAACATACATGCCAACTAACCTGGGCCTTTTGCAATACTAACTGGCTGCAAACGCAAGAGCCCTGGAGTATGCAGGGCGAAAGCACAATACTCAATGTCCAAATCACCCTGGGATGGCTTTATCTTCGCAGGATTGCGCAATTCTCGCCCATCCTGGCTGGTGATCGCCTCTGATCGACCGTGCAATGCATGGGATTGATGCTAACAAGATGTCAGACTTACATGCCTCCCCCGTAGATGGGTAGCATCGAGCTCGACGTTTCTACAATTGTATGAGCCGACAGCCTGCTGGTGTGAATGCATTTCCACTGGCTGGAATCCTCAGGGATCCCAGGCTCCCCCAATGCAGGTGGCCCTTTTGGGAAATCCACCTCTCGAGAATCCCTGGAGTTCTGTTAATTGCCATGCATCGGCTAACACCAGAGTACACACTTGCCAGCATCTGTCTTTGGAACCTCAAACTCCTTACGACGAGCCGCGACGACCACGCACATCGAAATATACCCAAGCAGACATGGGCAAGTAGGTCCTGTCTATTCACCATTGACAGAATTCGTTCTCAGACCTACTCTCCAGCCTCCCAAGATCATCGTTGAGCCTGCTGCCGGCTCCAGGTGTTGTTGGGATGCATTGCATCGCCAAAGCATGCAAATAAAATGCCCATGTTATTGATCCTCCTACCCCCGGTTAGTGGCAACACAATATCGCGGGGTTGTGAGGACTTCAACAACCTTGCAAATTGCTTTTACTGCCTACCTACTCCCAAGTTCAGTCAAGGTGATGTCCACGAACAGTAAGTCAACCCGCGGTATTTTTTATATCCAAAGGAACTTCCCAGGCGCATATGCTGTCGAACGGGGAGACGGAGCGTACGTAGTGGTTAGTATTGGGGTTGGGGTGATGTGTGCATTAGAGACACGCATGCATGCATCCATCTATCTGATACGGTCTTGTCGTCGTCTAGGTAGCGACCGAGTCAGACATTCAACCTTTCATTGGGACTATTTCTTCCTGATTCCCTTTTTTTCTTTGGTTTTACCCTGCAAGGCATTGCGGAGTTTGAGAAGGGATGATAAGTGCCATTGGTAAGTATGCAATGCAGGTTAGGTAGCACGAGATACACATTGGCTGCAGCAGTGATCCTCTTTCTCTTCAGCCTTCGATAAAGCCACGCAAGGCGCGCCTCGACGCCTGCCAGTCATTACTACATAAGACAAGGTAGGAAAGCCCTGTGCGGCACAGCTCTTCCTCGTGCTTGCTGTTGGTTGGTGACGGGAAGGGACGACACTTGTACCTGTGGTTTCGTGGAAGTCAAAAGAATCGGAGAGGGATACACACGATGTGCATGCCCTATCATAATACAACAAGTGGCTACTGCAAGATAGGATAATCTTCAAATATTCTTCAACTGATATGTATGACTTTTAAATATGACGATCGACCATTTGGTATAGCACTTGCGATATTCTCATTTTATTAAAGATTTTGTTTTGAAGTGCAGTGTAGCGCAGTGTAGCGTAGTGTACTGACTGCCATTTGGTGCTACCCAGTACCGCTAACGCCCCCCCCCACCAAATTGCATCAATCAGATCAAATGGCAGTCGCAGCTAACAAGGTGCAACAGCACGTACCTGCTAAAGGCAGAGGCTGCCGCGCTGCGGAGAAACCTCTAGGGTCCCGCATCAATGGGTTTTTTCCCTTCCTCTCCTACCACCTTTTAGGCTTGTGACACTTGTTCAGCGCACCCCCCACAGTGCCGCAACAGCAGAGCAACAGGACCATCGCATCTCTCTACCCATCCATCGTGCATTTCGTCGTCTAGCCCGACATAGTCCGCCCGCCCAGTAGCCAGGACCAGCAGCGTGCTGGAGGAGGCCGGTTCCGATTCGCCGTCGCTGTTCGTGGTATGTATGAATGAACATCCCATCGTGGGAAAAAGAGGGACTGACAGCTGTTCGGGTTTCGATTCGAACAACATTTCCATATTCCATGGAACGACACACTGTCGAGGCCTACGATTGATTTGAGCCAATCCGCCTAGGCCGTCTCTCACTGGCCAGTTGCGACGTTCGGCGGCAATAGGGACTGCATGTCCGATGCATAAGTGAGCTCATCTTCCCCGTCTGTGTGGAAAACAGGCCCGGATTCAGCCAGATCGACGTGTCCAAAAAGAGGTACCGCACTGCAGGCCATCAACGATGTTCGGCCTCTACCTGCTTTTTGCCGCAAGAGACGTGCATTCCCTCGCATTCTGTACGATGTACCGTACAGATGTCACTCGAGGTTTCCTCGCACATCACCACACAGAAAAAAGCCCTGCGTGCGTCTCTGATTCCCCGAGAACGGGGTTGCGCCTGCATTTCGAGTATACTGCTTTACCACCAGCAATGTATCGCCAAAGTATCTCCGCAGTCCAGCCCGCCCATGGAGGATATCCAGTATTGTTCCCCATCGCTATAATCGATACTTGCAGGGGGGCCTGGGACGTGGGTTTTGCGTAATCTCTCGAACCAGTTTTGCCGAAAACACGGAATTCAACCGCCTACATACGATCTCCGCCATCTTCCCTCCTTGCCTAAGTAACGCGCAGTCTAGGCCACCAAGATTGCACGACTACCGAACAATCGAGCTGCATACTCAGGCGATCACGATCAAGCATTCCCGAATTTCGGAGTCGCCCCGGTAACCAACCACAACCGTTAACTGCCTGCTGCTGGTTTGCTTCTGATGCTGCTTGCTGCCGCCGCCGCTGTGACTCTAACCCCAAGGACCCTTAAACCGCATCGCATCCCGGACACGATACTCCCTCGCAAGATGGTTCTACGTCAACCATCACGGCATTTCCCTCTCTTGACATATTAGACGTACGCACCTCATTTAGGTTAATGTCTAGGGTGCTGCCCAGACCTGTAAGGGAAGCACACACTACCGGACCCCCTCCCCTCCCCCTTGGAGTGACGCAGACGGCACTTTGGGAAGCTGGGCTCACTTGCTGCATCGGGCAGCTCGTCCAGCGTAACTCCCATATACCGTATATATGACATGCAACTCCAGGAAAACGTCCGGGCAAAAAGAAAGCTCAGACACGGTCCACATGGCACGGCGGGAGACAGGGCTCGGAGGTGTCATCCCTCCTCCCCGGAGCGGGTGGGATCTGAGCTGTGACGCGCAGCCACCACAGGACATACTAAGTAGTGTGCCTTTGTGCGGCGCAAAGCTGCTGGATGAAGTCACCCATACCCTCCATACCGCACCGTGTTCCGAGCCAGTTACGCTTCGATCACTGACTGGATGCTATACTCAAACTTGCATCATCATCATATAGCCCCTTCCTGCAGGGGTGCGGGGCGGGAATGAGATTTTCTCTTTCCTATCTGTATATATTACGCGCGCCATGAGCCAATGTTCCTTCTGGTAGGCTCGCTTCAATGCAGCAACAACCAGAAAGCGGCTCATAACGTCACGGCACCTATCTCTGCTGTGCATTTCTGATTTTCTTGGTCGAATTGACATGCAAGCTAGCCCAGAAGGCCCTGATGATATGAACATTTGTCATCCCCTCCCACTCTGAAGTCCCGTCGTGGTGGACTCATATCAGCACCTTGGCTCGACCTTTGTGGGCGGGCGTGACGATGACCCCATTTCTGCAATCTCCGCGACGCACGCATGCTCGTTATGTCAGGGATTGGAGACTAGTGAAAGTGCAAAAAGGTGAGAGATACATAAAAAATAGTCCGCTTGGGACTTGGTGACACGTCAGAATTGCCCGTAGCCTCCTTCCGGAACGGCTGGCCGTCCAATTCGGAGCGGAGGGTTCCACCCCCTCGCAAGCGTCCTGCTGGCTGCTGCTGTTCACCTGGCCCACCGGCCTGCTTTTGAATTGGCGGAGAGTGGGCTAAGGTGAGGAGATGGCGCCTGCGAGGTGCCCTATGAGTCGGTACTCCTCCGCTTGAGGGCCAACTCTCCACGATGTCCAACTCGGTGCTACTGTTGGCTTACATGGTCTGCTGGGTTAGCCCTGCTTCGTGCTCTTCCATGTTCTTCTCCCTCCCTCTACTTTCCCTCTCGCTTGCTTGGCCGGGTAGTCTCGTAGACAGACCAACTGCGTTCAATCGATGACCCGACTCCCAGCAAAGCAGAAGCAGAGCCGCCGCTATCACGCCACGGATGCTGCGGCAGGGGCCCGACCGATTCCAACTACTGCACTGGTGACGCCTCTCGCGTAAATGTACATGATGAGCAACCCCGGTCTTGTTCTTTCGCCGGCTCGATGGTCAATGATTGAGGAAGGGTGTCGGTATCGTGTTCACATCGCCACGGCATCAGAAGGGATCGCCGCAGCTTCTACATGCTTGGGACATGACGCACGACGATCAACCGCACCGATATCCCCGGCGCGTACCTGGCTTGGGTCACCGGACCTTCCGATCTCTTGCCTGGCTGCCTTTGCCGTTTCCCTTTTGGCGTTGGGAAGCAGGCCGTGAGAAAACAGCGAGAACGAGTACCGAATTGACGATGGGAGATTGCCATGTTCAGCCAAACGAGCCAATGGGTGAACCCGGTCGTTAACCCCCGTGCTACTCATTCATTCGTTCGCGAACGGACGGGTTAAGAGGACCTCGGCGTTTGAGTGATGATCTGCGGGTTTCGGACCATATCATCCATCTGGCTTCGTTGGCAGTCTGTCTGTCCGTCTTTCTCATTTGGCATTCGTCCATACGTCTTGGTCTGTCAATCTTGTCCTTTCTCGGGGCGCAACCGAGGAAATCAACCCTACAATACCCTTCCTTGCCTCCGCGTGACCGTCCCTGCTGGCCGACGATCTTCCTCCGCTTCCGGAAGGAGGGAAAACTGAAACTTCGTCAGCGCAATCTCCAAACCGCCGAATCCTAGCCGGGCTACTAGTTGCTGCTGATATGACTTGACAGGAGGTTGATCCCGGGATGCTGGTAATCTACTTACTGATGCATGGTCTTACAAGGGGATGAACGGATGGGGAAAGGGTGAGGGCGGAGGACGCTCGTGACGAGGCTGGATGGCCATGATGATTGCTCCTACTCAATCAATCCGAGACGAGCCTATTTCATCTCTTGGAGGAAAGGACGATCATCCCGCCTGCCAATCAGCCTGTCTGCAACACGCCCAGAGAGGGAAGCGAAGGGAATGAGCCATACTGACTGGCTGGTGGCCGTTCGTTGCTTGCTGAGGCTTGCGAGGCTTTGAGAAGAGCTGAGAGCGCTGCCCAGGAAAGCTACGAATGGGGAACAGGTCTCTCCAGCTCGCAGCGTCGGGGCTCGGTGCAGTCACCTGCTTGTCTGGGTATACTGGCTGCGGCTGTCTCGAGATTGACCAGCTCGCCAGAATGGCTTGGATGGCTCCAGCGGTTCTGTCGGGTGGATACATGGCGGGTGAGTAACGGGAGCACGCAGTGAGACCGCGAGTCGACCCTCCGGTTTACTGGTTGGCAGCTCGTTCTGTTGTTGCTGAGATCCACGAGAGGACTCGAGGAGAAAATTTGCGAGCGTTGCTTAGGAAAGCCACGAGTGGTCAAGATATATCTTGAACTGCCCGCGGTCTTGGGCTCAGTGTAGTCGCTTGCGGTTCGGGAATGTTAGCTACTGACGTCTTGGCTGATCAACTCCAACACTGGCTCGAATGGACACAGCAGTTGCGGTGTCTAAGCAAGCATCGGTCGAGCAGAGAAAGTGCTTGGTGACACCGTCCCTTTGATTGGGGTCAAGTACTCACTGATCACCAAAGTAGACGAAATTTCGACACCCATGCAACCGATGTTTATTGTCTCTTCGGGGTCAATCTATGTCCTGAGCATGAGGGATGCGAGATATGGTATGGGATCAGGATCTGGCCCCCGAAGGCGGCTTCTGATACCGGGGCGAGTAGCGGGAGCACTCGTTGGTACCAGGCCCGTTCTATGAGACTGTGTACGGGTCCCCGAGAGTAGACAAAGATTTGGATCATTATACTGATGTGTGAAGTCTCTTCGAGACCCGATGATTAACGGGTATATCCCGTGGCCGTCTCTCTGGGGAGCTGAGGGGTAGTGACCACCAAGAGTATGTAAAAGCCTATGGATCGTCCCGAGGTGTTCAGCTCCCAACGGCGGAATGTGAGTCAGCCAGTCGGCCTGCCATCTGCCTCCTTGGGCGCAGCTTCTCATCAATCGTCAATCACCGGACGAGTACCGGGAGTACTCGGCGACAACCGTCTCATTCCGGAATCACGCATTGCTGGCTGATCACGAGAGAGCAAAGTAAATGAAGCCCATAGGGACTATTACAATGCGGTATTTAGTTTCGCGGCCTCCTCGGTATCACTCGGAGATCTTTCGGTTGTTGCAACCGCGGGTCACGAGCAGCACGGAACGCTGGAAGACGTCGACCCCCGAAGGACGGATGTCAGTTTTGAGGCTGTACTGCTGATCCCGGTTGACAAGGCTTGCCGCGCGAAAACACGAGTCAAAATTATTTGAGTCAAGGGCCTCCCCGATTGAGAAACCGAGAGAAAGTCAAATTCGTTTCGTGTTCGAAAATTTCGGTTTCGAAACGTCCTCTATGCAAATCCGGGGCTACAGTTTCCGTCTGATCTCTAAAACAGAAGGCTGAAACTACGTCGATATGTTTGGCATGTACATGCAACTTTTCGAGCCAATGGGCGATTTACACGACTGCTGCGACAGGCCTACGGCTTGATAGCTCATGATGTTGCAATTCTTATGAAACTACCGGCTGCTCTCTCGTCGGTCTGCAACGGATTGGCGTCGTCAGATCTGATCGCGCAACGATAAGCCACTATACAGGGAGACGGAGGAATCACGGCAACTCTGCCAGGAATCGGGACCAGCTCCATATCTGGGCTTACTGCTGGCTAATACCGGGCGTTGAGCTGATACAAAGGATTTGCGATGAGGCAAAAAGGCTTTCACGATTGCAAGTGCAGCTAAGCATGGTGGCGCAGCCATGGGTCGCCCACTTAGCCATTGGGATACGAGCTTTGGAATTGCAAATACGACCTCGCCTCCCTCTGTAGAGCCTGCGAGAGCCGTCTATCGTATCTTGGTAGCGAACATGCTGTTTCGATTCGACGAGGTTCATGGTTAAAAACTCGCGCGGCTGGGTGGAGAGCCGGCGACGACCAGGATGAGCCATTTGAGGAATGCGACAGGACGCCACCCAGAAAGTTGGCTCTTACAATTGCTGCAAGAACCAAGTTCTCTTATACGGTTGCCAGGCCACATAGCGAAGCAATAAGCAAGTCAAGTTCCGCATCGCAATGACTGTACATACTCCGCGCACCGCAACCAACCTGCCCAGCCTGCCAACTTACTACTTTTCTACCAAGTTTCATGACGGTGGCATATGGAACTACATCGCAACGGCCAAGTAAAACTATGCATGCACCTGGAATGGCAAGGTTGGCGCCTGCGCCAAATAAGCTTACTTGCTTGCTTTACACAAGTAACGTCGTCGTCGTCAATTCCCAACCGGCCGATGGCGGGGGTGGTAAATGCCTCGTTCGGTGTTTCAGGCATCGGGAATCGGAGGCTTTTTCTTGGCTTCCCAATTTTTCTCTTCCGTTTCTCACCTGACCTACGATCCGAAAACCACCGGACCTTGCTCACTAAATGGAAAGAAAAAGACACTTGACTCTGCCTTGGCATACCATAACCAGTCCATCCCGAGCGATTGGTTCTCCGAGAAACACACTATTGTACGTGCTACAGACTAACGCCGTCGTTGGCGGCGCAACCGCTTTCCAACGGCGGGAGACTTCAGACGATAGATTGAGGGGTGGGAAGGGAGGCGAAGCTGGCAGGAAAGGGCTAGAATGCCATGCCATGCCTCATGTTCCTCCGGGCCGAGGACACATTCCTGCTATGCCATTCGTCGCGAGCAATCGAAAGTCCCTGTCGATCACCCGAGCCCTGAGCCTTTTGTTTCTTGTTTCGGCAGCTCGGGTTGCGCTTTTCTTTGCTGCCATAGGCTAAGATGTGATGTGCGGCCAAGAAGCCCAGATGCGTCGTTGTTGGTGATGTTTACCCCGCGGCCACTAGGATCGGATTCTTGCAATGGGCAGGATGGACGGACATACACGAGCCTCTCCTCCGTGTCATGCCAGCCTCTCCAGCTGCATCGTCCCCTGCCTCACCAGAGTTTTCCCTTTTCATTTTGCCTCAAAACTTTGACCACGCAATCCATTCGACACACATACATACATGATATGCAGTGTGGTGAAATATTGACCTGACTTCCGGGAAGTGGACTATTATTAGCAATCTCAACAGCTTGGCGGATTCCGCCGCATATACTTCAAGTGAGCGGTGAATGTCGTAAGCCAAAAGCTGAAAAATCCATTGGCGAAACTGAACAAGTCGCGTTTTGCATGTGTATGCGTGCATGTAACCTCAATGGCCCCCCACCAGCATATGGCGTCTGCTTGACGCTGCATGAGCGATAGAATGCAGCAATTGATTCCGAAATGGTTACAGCTGAATTACCGAAGCAACGGCGTACACACGAGTCGTCGGACACAGGAGGTTTCGAAGCATGCACGAGTGAGGCTGGTAATGGAAAATCCAGACCAACGTTGAACCTGCCTACTTTGCTACTCTACTTGCTAGGTTCTCTTACGTACGATACCAGGCCAAGCAGCGACGTGGAATGGAATTGGGAAAATGCCATCGTATCAGATTGGTAGGGGCAGGACAGGCAGGCCAGTCCGTCGGTCCCGGGGGCACAGGAGGTGGGAAGCGGCGCATTCGGGGGCTTTACCTTACCATCCCCCCCGCCGCTTTCGTACACACCGTCCATCGCGAGACATGCCATCCTACCTTGTCGCGACCCCTCACTTCAGCCCCTCAGCCGTTTGACATTGAAGACCGACCTGCATTAACGCGCATTCCCACCTCTTCCACCCCGATTAAGATTGGACGATAAGATGCTGACCGACACCTGAGCGCTGGAATACGGGTCTCAGGGAGGAGCAGAGGCACGCATTTTTCTTCCCTTATCTATATCTCGGCGCTTGCGAAATGGCCTAATCAATGCATGCAATAACAAGCGGTGTCACTAGCGATACCCCGCGTCTTGCGTCTTTTGCCTAGCGGAGGCATGCACACCTAGTGCTGTCGATGGTGAGTAAAAGACAGAGGTGAGAAAAGAAGCAAAAACCAAGCAACGATTGTGCCAACCCCTGAACCGTGCCGGCGGGAGAGAGGGGAAAACAAAGCAACCGGTTTCTGATTTATCGTCTTTGTCTCTTTCTCCAAACGGGAACGGGCGGGGTATTAATCATCGCTACCGATAGTATTGTGTTAGTGTTCGGGCCAGACAATGACTGATCAGACATGGATGGACTGTGAAACACAGACACACAGCATACGCACACCCAACACCGGGCAACCAGGTGACACGAGCCTATCAGCAAGTGCTGACCTGACAACTGATCACCGACCTTCCATGGTTGCTTGCATTGTTTTCTCATTTCTTCTTCTTTCTCTTCTTTGCATTGTGTTGCCCCAGCGCATGAAAAGAGAAGATGCAGAGAAGGTGAGGAAATGGATAGGAGAGAAGAATAAAAGTGGTGAACTAGTAACGGTGAAGCACCGGTAGGCTATGCGATTGGCACAGCACAGCACGGACAGAGGCTCCCCTCGTGACCCATCCATCGTGGCGCGCCCCCGGTTGGTCGCCCATCCAGATGGGCCAGCAACGCTCATCCACCAGAGGAAGTTCCTAGACTTCTAGAAAGAAAATCGGTGGTTTGATTTGCTCCAGCAATGCGAGGAAGCGGGCGTCGTCGTCTGCGCTGCGGCGGTGCGGCGGGGTGGTTCCTCGAGAAACACGCACCAGGCACGGTCTGGTCGCCCGGGATCACGAACCCGGACCATCTTTGATTGCTGGGTGGATTCTCTCTTGTCTTGTGCTTTTTAGGCAGAGTTGAGGTGAGAGGTGGGGACGGCGCTACTGCACTCACTTCTGCACGCAGCACCGGGGAGCAGCAGATTGATCTTCCGCCCAGACCGACGTTTTCTACAAATCGTTGCTTTTCTAACCTTAGATGCGAATGCAAGTGTTGCTCTGTCGATCGTCACCCGCATTGTCTGTTCGCTGCCGTCCTCTTGTTGTGCTCCATCCCAAAGCATGTAATGTAGTAGGGTAGAAGGTCAGGTCAAGGTCAGGTCGACCGAGGGACGGTCAACTAATTGAGCTGGAGCTGAGATGAGAGAGAATGGATGCCAATGTTTAATCGAGTATAAGCAAGAACAAGGCTGAGGAAATGACGAGACAATACCGAAAATCCAATTATAGGATCATCGGACCGCAACAGCATCCCACTTTCCCACAGTGCGCAATAGCAGATCTGGCGACTATTGGCAGTTAATTGAAGATCGATTACAATAAACAGACACGAGACCTGAGTCGATGACTTTGATTATTGGGAATTACGGTGTAAATTGAACAAATCTCCCCGCTCACTTACCTTTACTCACCTGTGCCCGTCGTTCAACCACAATCGGTCTCGGGCACTGAGCTGGCTTCTGGCCCCTTCAGCTGGGTCGTTCGTCGACCTGTTCCAATAGTGTAGCGTCGTGCGTTTCGAACCATTTCTCGGAGACTTCCCAACCCTGGGATTGGGATTGGACCACCACCGCTCTCTTTTTCGCTGACAGCACACTTACACAACTCGCCGGGTCACCTCCCGGCCCATTGGGATCCCTGGGACATGGATATCCGTTTTCAGAAGGTGTGATCTGATCTGATCCCGTCAGCTTTTTAGTGCAGCTCCTCCTTCGACTAAGAACCAAGGGACCCCCCTTTATCCCCCCCCACGTACGATCCATTGGATCGCTGCTCCCAGCAGAGCAGCACCGCCCATCTATCCCTTCCTTATCCCTCTGCAGGTGTTTAGGTGCTGAAAGGAGCAGGTGAGTGAGGCTGAAGCTAGATTGAGTGCAGAAGAGCCCAGAGCCAAGGGCCAAGAGCCAAGTAGAGGGGAAGTAAAGAGAGGAGGCTAGGCGAGGAGGGGGATAATGGGAATTTGGATATTCGGGATTTCACTGGCCCCTACTGCCACATGCCAGTCCGTGGGCTGTGAATAGTCTTGTAGTCCGGCTTGGTGCTCTTTCAATCGATGCCAATCCAATGCTAGCTTAGCTTTGTAGGTAGTTCTGCGGGCGTTCGCTACGCCAACCTTCTAGTCGGTTTTGGCTTTTCCTGGGGAGAGGCTTTGGGGAACCGAGAGTTTTTCTATTCCTGTGTCTCATCGCATCGTCAGGGAGGAAACCCAAAGCCCCCCAAAAATACACCGACGCCGCCGCCTCTTCTTGTCTCTCTGGCCCTTAACTCACTCCCACTTACGCATTCTGCCCTGTCCCTCCCCCTGTGTTACTGCTTACTCAAAGCAAAGCAAAAAAGGCTCTTCCCACAGAGCCCCAAAAGGTGACGAGAGAGAGAGAGAGCGGGGGAGAAGTAACAAACCCAGCTGGCTCATTACCACGTACATACAGCAAACATTACATTACCACCATCCCATATCACATTTTACTTGGCCCCCTCATCCATGTCCATCCGTACATTCATCCGGATCTGACACAGACACACACAATCCACGGCGCACACGCTTCCCGGTGCGCTCTCGCGTATGAAATAGATACCAAATACGTACAACTCTCGTCTCGTACGCAGGGCAGACGGGCGGAAAGGCTAGTGTGCGTAATCCTCTTATCATCCATCCGCCGCCTCGGAACTCTTGGACATCTTTGGAGTCTCTTCTTTTGAGTCTTGGGTGCTCGTCTCACGTCGTTTCTTTCCCCTCCACTTCTCCACCTCCACACTTTTGATGCCGCAATATCCGACTCCCTGTTATTATTACAACCACTCTCTTCTCTTTTATCTGCGACCGCCGAGCTTCTGGGGCTACCGCTACTGCGACTGCTAAAACGTACCGCTACCGCCATCATCGCCGCCGACCGCCAAAACTTGGAAACAAAGTCCCATTCAATTTTCCATTTCATCATCATAGCCAGCTGTTGTCATTAGTCCAATTATTCGGGACTAAAAACAAACCTGCATGCAGGAAACAGACTATACTTGCTCCAGTCTCTTGCAGCCGTTAACATATAGCCATTGACATCGTCGTCACTCCCGGCGCCATCATCATTCCACTTCTTCACCTACCTTTTCTCTGCATTGTCTGCTTTGATGTTGTTTTTCGAAGAATTGTTCTAGTAGAAGCTGAGGCCACCCCAACCCCCGTCCAGGCCCCATCGACCAGTACGACACCCCCGTCGCTCGCTCGCTCGCTCGCTTGCTCGACTCTTTGCTCTGCCACTCGAACCAGCATTTCATCCACCCTGGTTGTTCCTCCCCCCTTCAACCACACTTGCCGGGGGTTCTCTCTCTCATTTTACCTGAGCAGTTCACCCAAAATTGCGGTTGGCACCTGCGCTGCCAATAGTCCGGCCAAGCCGAAACCAGTTCCATTGTACGCGACTGAACCCACCACAGTTGATCCCAATGTGTGCATTTCGGTGACAGGCCCGCACCCTCTGGCTGTCGTCCGCGTCGAGGCCCTGCGAGGCCCCTTTTGCTGCTCCTGCAGCAGTAGGTGGCAGTCGTGCCCTGTGTGTGGAACTCTCCGCCCGTTGGTCCCTGACCTGAAGGGGAAAGGAGCAGAGGAGTCGTTCGAACCGGCAGGACGGAGAACAGTGTGAGGTTCCAGTGTTCCCGCTCGCTGCTGTCCATCATCACGCCTGTTCCATCGGGGAAGGGGCGCTTGTGTGGAGGCAATTCGCCGGGACTGTATAAAGAGATCTCTGGACGGATCGCGACCAATCAATCTCGATTCGGTCTACTACCACCACGACGACGCCGGTAGCCGTGACCGCAATTGATAAATACGACCACCAAGAATACGAACTATATCGTAACCCGAAACGGCAGCTGGATTGCGTTGTTGTTGCGTGTGTGTCTTGACTTACTACTTCTTCATCATCAATTTGTTTGTTGTTTGTTATTGTGCTGTTTTATCCTCAGCAATCGACACTCTCGCCAAAATGACATCCGTTCAGACCTTCAGTGGCCTGAAGTCCATACGATCCAGCGAAAAGATGCACAGGTCGCGGAGCAAGGTGGTGAAGCCCATCCTCAAGAAATTCTCCTCTCAGTCGGAAAAGAACTCGTTAGATTTGGACCGCTCTTGGGATGAGCAAGATGAGGCCTTTCGATACCAGAGCTCGACTGGAGCTTGGGAAGCAAGCGTGGACGACTTCTATGCCACAGGCATCAACCGGACCAACTCGACCAAGGACGTTAGCTTTGCCCTCGGCTCAGAACCTACGGGTCGCAGCTCCCTCAGCAGCATGCGGTTCAACCCTCACCATTCTCGCTCAATTAGCGGGACCAGTCACGTCTCGGTAGCGACTTCTGGCAGTGGTAGTGCTGCCACTGCGGGTGTTGTTGGCGCCACAAGCAGCTCAGTTGCGCCGCGCACCTTCATGCACCCATTCCAACAGATCCCGCGCACTGCGACCCCTCCGATTCCCTATGCCAACTCGCTGGCCTCGTCCTATGTCGACAACCGTGACTGCTCTCCTACCATCACCGAGGACGAAGACTACAGCTCGACCAACTACGACCTCACCGACCCCACCACCAGTCACGTCAGCCTGAATCAATGCAACAACAACAGCAGTAGCATGACCAATATCCAGTATCGCCAGCAGCAATTATTACAGCAAGTCTCTACGAGCAACCTCAATTCTCGTTCTCAGCACAGCCTGAACAGTTCTCCCTCGAGTTCCCGCCGACCGACACTTACAAGTCACCGCACCACCTCGTACTCTGAAATCCCTCGGTCGCACCCGTCATCGCTGCGCATTAACACCACTGCTGCGAATTCCATATCCACGACGCCCGTACGGTCATCGCGATTGGCCAATGTCTCTAGCCAGACCGACCTCACAACCGTGGAAGTGTCGACGAGTGGCTCGCCTTCCCACCCGCCACTGCAGAAGTTCTCATCGCCCTCGAGCACTGTGTCCTCCTCGATATCGCCCGTGATGCGTTCCTCATTCGAGGCTGTCAATTTCCCCCGCCTGCGCACCAAGTCGGATCTCGACACGGCCACTCGCCAAGATCACCTGCGCGAGGCCCGCCGCAAGTTCGAGGCACGCGAGCAAGCCAAGGAGGAAAAGCACGCCCGCGAACAGATCAAGCGCCGCGAGCGCGAAGACAACAAGCGCGCCCTCGAAGCCGAACGCCAGGCCAAGGCCCAACGGAAGGAGCGAGAGGCTGCCAGATTGGCCGAGGAAGCTGCCGAGATGGCCCAGGCGGCCCTGCCCCACAACAAGCAGCACAACCGCAAGAGCAGCGGCAACAGCAGTGGGCGGCCTAGCACGTCGCGCATGCGCAGCAGCCGTACCATCTCGCAGCAACTCCAGCAGCGGGAGCGGGAGCAGCTGGAACAGCAGCAAGCCCAGGCCCAGGACCCCGAGAAGTTCGCCAGTGGCAACTACGAGAGCATGGAGACTCGCACCCCGCCCGCGTTCGGCCAACGGGCCGGCACGGCGCGGACGCCCAGCTACGAGGCACCCCGACGCACTCAGACGGCCAAGCGGAAGACGCACGGCGCCTGGACTGCCTTCATCCTCTGGCTCCGGACTCGGCTGCTGCGTCTCAAGAAGACTCACAAGCAATAAATACATATTTACGTTTGGTCGCATCCGGAACACAAGAAGATGGATTTGCGACCAGGGCCGTGCAATTTTGGTTAGTGAGTCGGCGACGGCCCCTTCTCTCTTTGAGGAGGGAGCTTCAATGGCTTGCTTCCCCTATCTTGTCGGCGACATTTCCCTTTGTGGCATTACAGCTACATTCCTATGGCAACATCGATACACGACAGACACCCTTTGGCGCAAGTTCCTCAAAGCAGTGGCCCCCCAAGAGGGGAGATCGATATAGCACCCTGCAGCAGCGCTGCCACTTTAAGAAGACAGACATTTAAGGGGAAGAGGGAGAGCGAGCAATCATCTTTCGACAGCAAGCAAAATACCCTGGATACACCGATCGTCTTTCATCACCATCATCATACCAACCATCACACCCTCTCACGCGTTATTGCAAGGCGTTCTTCATGGGAAGGCAGCATCATCATCTTCAACATTTTCGCGCACTCGGTTTCGCACGCGGCTCCATCGACACATCATGATCATAACGGCCTTTACACAACTCACATACTCTTACACCTACCCACCATCCGATGCATGCATTCAACACACATTTTTCACGACCCTGATTTGGAATAAAGGCGCAAAACAGCTCAATTTCCCACAGGCACATGTTCCCCGCTTGAGACGGTCAGCGCAGGACAAAACAGAGAGAACGGCGTTCATCCAGGTTGAATTTTTTTTTTTTGGACAGCGAAGCACATTTTCATCTCGCATAAGCTTTTGGTGTTTTTGGTTTTTCGGCTGGCAGGTGGACAACAACAGTTTTCCCCCAATCCATTGAAGGATTGGGGCAAAAACAAACAACAGATGGCGTCCTTGAAATTCGACGATTTTTGCTTTTCTTGTTTCGCCGTTAAAGGATCGGAAGCAAACATAACAAACAGGACGCCTGGCGAATATCGGTTGGGGGGCGACAACAGGATAAGGATTCGGATAGGGATCCAGGATTGGAATCGGATTTCGGATCGTCGGATCAATCATTCATGGTCTTTCTGGGTTTGGCTTGGTTAAGGGGTGGGTTGCTTCGATTGGCAAGCCCCGACGACTGCCAATTACCTATGCTTGTTGACGGTACTTGGTGTTTGGTTCTGCATCTAACATCTTGGTTTTTTGCAAAACTCGCCTGGTTCCAGCAGCAGCCGACAATGTCAAAGGAAGGCAATGGGACGATACCGAATAAGGGGAGAGAAGCAGTTGGTTAGATAGAGAGAGTCGTAAGACCCCCAAGAAGAAGAAGAAACAAAAAAGTAAAAGAATATCATCAGCGATTCACAATTATACTCTACCTTTTTCATGCTCATGCCGTTGTGAATCGTGCCTTACACCAGCCAGCTACTGACACCTTGAGTAGACCAGACAATTGATGTCTAGTCAAGAGCGTCACAAGATGGCGTGGCAGTTACTGTGCTGTGCAGTCGATCTTTCAGGTCGTGGCTGGTCCTGTGTAGAGGCTCTTCTTTCGGCGCCGGTAGTTGAGTGTGCCGGAATTAAGGTAAAACGACGGCTCCGCGGGAAAACGAAAGACATGAAGGGTGAAGAGAGTAGTATCAAAAGCTTCCGCTTCAAATGCGAATACCATCACAGCTTCTGTAGTCAAGTAATTGCGTTGGCTCGGGTGTTTCTGCCACGACTTTTGCTGCGCGGCAAATGTGTGTTGCAAGAGGTGGGAGAGATGCTCAGATTCACATTGCGAAAGTGACATTGGTGAGCTTTATTATAAAACTGATGATTGAGTTGCTACAGCCATGTTCCTGGAGCCTGGTTGTCTATATCTAAATATATTCTGTCTGCCATATGACTGAAACAGCACCTAGCCAGGCGATCATGCGCCGAGAGCTTCGAGGTCCCGGCTGGATTCATGCAAATGGATAATGAGTGGCGAGCGCAAACACTTGGTACTTGTAAGCAAGTTCATCCATTGCGCTACGGCATGGTCATCCTGAACATGTTCGCGGCAATTCCTGCTAAATATTTTTGTATCGCAGAACAATTGGGCGATATTCATAGATGTTGCAGCGTTGCACCCTACAACCGTTAAAGTAAGAGCAGGGAGGTTGCCAATCGAGAGAGCTCCAAAGATCCAAAGATGCAGCCCAAAGCATCAACTCCTTTTCACTGGTCGCCGAAACTAGACTAGCGTGGCGGACTTAGTGGCTGGATCGACAGGGGTTTAGATGTCAAGGTCTTGCCTTTGCTCTTTTCTGATTAGGCCAGTCACCAGCAGCCAGGTACGCCTTCTATTGGTGATTTGTCGCGCGCGCATCTCTCTCCGCAGAGACTCCGGACTCCCTCCAGAGATGCAACCCGTTCGATTAGACTTCTAGACCTTTCCCTTGACGATCATAGAGTTTTAAGGGTCCTGGGGGCAGGGAGAGACATTGGTGTGTGTTGAGGCATACAATCTGCAATTTAGGTAACACGAGCTGCAGAATCAGAAACCTAGGCCGTGATCTCCAGAGCCGTAGATCCGGTCGTTCGCGTTAATGAGGAGTTGCAGAGCCATGACGCGGTCCTTGTCCTTCATTTGCAGAGGGCGATGGCGACGACCTTCAGTACCTTGAAGCCCGCCGAGCCTTTTGGCGCCTGGGCATCGCGGCCCCTGTCAATGCCGATTGGTCCCCTTCGCCTTCAGGTGTGCGACCATGCCACCACCGGCTTCAATTCAATGGGTGCAATCAAGACGGTCTCCACTTTGTGGGAGGGAGCAGCAGCAGCATTTCAATTCAGGAGGTGAGCAGGTTGGTCTCCAGTTGCTTAGTAGCCGGTAGGGGACGCTCTCTCTCTGCCTGACCTGCTTTTACGGTGATGGTTTTGTAGTTTCCAGGGATCCATCTGCGACATACATTCTCTTGGACATTGCATTTCTCCTTCTCAACCGTCGTCACACCCACACACTCTCACTGCCACTCACTAAAGCAAAGTTGATGGTTCTTGCATGGTAGTTTGTCCCGCAGCAACAGACCACCTGCCGTTTTCCCACATTCATTCGTTCCATTCTCCCCTCTCGCTCGTATATACTGGATTTGATTAATTGATTGAATTGATTGACCGATCCATCCGTCGTTTCGGGGCTAGCTGGAACAGACCCAGGACCCTTTTACTCGCCCAGCGCAGCGTATTGCCGCTCTCTCTTTATTCCTCTCTTGCATCACGTTTGTTGTCTGGATTGTCTTGTCTTGTTCTTGCCGCCCCTGGTCTGAACTGTTGTTTCGTTCTCTCTCCAATCTGCGACAAGGCATACCCTTGACCGGGCACCCGACAAACCAAGCGTCGCCTTCTCTCCTTGCCAGCAGTCGTTAATTCGTACGCATCACCGTGTGTGCGTCGTCCTGTCATTTCGATCTACGGTTTATCAGCATTATTCACAATCGAGTCCGTCGCGAACGACCACCACCCGAGAGGTTCTTTTCTCCAGAATACTAGACACTTGGATCGACTTCACCTCCACGCTTTTCGGCCCTTTACCCAGAAAAATCCGATCAGCCCTCCCGCCGGCGCATAACAAGCTGTTGTAACCAGTCCCATCTTTTAGCGACACCGTCACCATGGTGAGGCTATCCTCGCTATTGACGGCGTTGAGCTTGGGCGTTGCCCAAACCTTCGCCGCTCTCGAAGTCGACCTTGACGACGTTGGTAGGTTTCCCCGGCACCTATCCATCTGATCTATACCTCAACTCCCGGCTCCCGGCCTTTCTCTATCAGTCAGGTACCGCTACGGAAATCAAATGCTAATTGCTATTCTTCAACACCCACAGAATCCATCAAGCGCGCCGCCAAGAATGTCGCCGACGATATGCTTACCTTCTACCACGGTGACGAGCCGGGCTGGGTGCCCGGTATTCTGCCCGGACCTCCTCCGGATGGCGATTACTACTGGTGGCACGGCGGTGCCATGTGGGGAGCCCTGCTCGACTACCGACACCACACTGGCGATTCGGACTACGACAGAATCACGTACGAGGCATTGCTGTTCCAGGTTGGCGAAGACCGCGACTACAACCCCGCCAACTGGTCCGCATCCATGGGTAACGACGATCAGGCCTTCTGGGGTATGTCCGCCATGATTGCCGCCGAGGCGGGCTTCAAGGATCCCCCGAAGGATCAGCCCCAGTGGTTGTCCCTCGTCCAGGCCGTCTTCAACGATCAGACCATGCCCGATCGCCGCGTCACCGAGGGTCCCTGCAAGGGTGGTCTGCGATGGCAGGCTGTGCGATACAACAACGGTTTCGACTACATCAACACCATCGCGAACGCTTGCTACTTCAACATGGGTGCCCGCCTCGCGCGCTACACCGGTAACCAGACCTACGTGGAGCTGGTGGAGGCTACCTACGAGACCATCAAGAGGCTAGGCTACATCGACAAGGACTACAATGTTTTCGACGGTGCCCATCTTCCGAACTGCGACAAGATCAACCGAGCCCAGTTCTCCTACAACATCGGCCTGCTGGTCCAAGGCGCGGCGGCTCTGTACAACCTGACGGAATCGGCGAAGTGGAAGACGGAACTCGACAACCTCCTCGATGCCACCTTCAAGGTCTTCTGGCCCCAAGGAGTTGCCTTTGAGATCTCCTGTGAAAGCGTGACCGTTGGTGCCGGTTGCAACAAGGATATGGAGGCGTACAAGGGCTTCGTCCACCGCTGGCTCGGCTACACGGCCCAGGTGGCCCCCTACACGGCGGCCAAGATCAAGCCCATGATCCGGTCTTCGGTGGCGGCCGCTGTCAGCCAGTGCACGGGCGGCCCCAACGGGCGCTTCTGCGGCTTCCACTGGTCGACGCGCCAGTTTGACGGCGCCGTCGGGGCGGGCCAGCAGATGAACGTCCTGGGCGCCTTGACGGCCATGCTGATGCCCGACCAGGGCGGCGCGCCGCCGCTGACCAACAAAACGGGCGGTACGAGTTCGGGAGATTACGACGCCGGTGGTAAGTCGTCGGTCAGCAAGGTCGTGACCCCCCTCACCGGCGGCGACCGGGCCGGCGCGGGTTTCCTGACGGCGCTCATTATTGCGGGTGCTCTGGGTGCGTTTGCTTGGATGAGCACTGACGGTATTGCCGAGTAGAGGGAAAGTTGTATGTTGGGTTTCAGCTGTACTGCTTGGTGTGTCGTCCCTTGGTTAAGAAGGCGAGAAGAGAAGAGAAGAGAAATTTATTCATCAAAATACCCCCACCGTTTGGTTATTTGTTGCGAGTGTGCATACGAGAGAAAAGCAATTTAAAGGGGGCGATATAGTGCCATCGTCGGTTCCGCGTGTATTCTTGAACAACTTGTGGTTACATATATGGGAAATGGCAAAGGATTTAGGCGTTCATGTTTCCCCTTCCGCGTTCGTTATTTTCGGGGGTTGCCCCCATTTTGTAGTGCAAGCTACTTCATGGCTGAACTGTGTAGTAGGCCTCCCCGAAAGGCAAAAATGCCGTAGTAGCCGGAGTTGATTGACTGATATTGGATTGAGCACGTAACTGGTCTTGTGTTATGTTTAGCTTTCCTGTGACATCCGAGATATCCGTGTGGTAAGTAAGTGGCTGCTGCTGAGTCAATATACGTTTGCCGGTTTCTCGAGGTCAATAGGGGATTTGTACAATTTGATATACCGTTGTTGCCTTGTTCAGCTTTACCAGAAGTAGATCTTCCAAACAATTCCTGGGAAATGTAGAGATGCGAGCTTTCCGGGTGTAACCTACGCGGGGTGCCATGGACTTTCAGTCCTACATCTCAACGGTTATTGCGAGTCGTGAATATCCAAGCTTACACAAAATCAGATCAGTGTTGCGATGCTTTTTGGTCTCTCACTGAGGAGTGAGTTGTCAACCCCGGGACTTGGAAAAGGCAAAATTTTGAGAAGGCGAGAAGACCCCCTTCGTGTTCCCCGTTGCGCCCACCATTCATCCAGCACGGCATCAATAGACGTTGAACTTGTGTGCACTTTCCCTTATATTATTACCCTGGCATGTGTTCCCTTAATCGGTACAGTGTAGGGGAAAGGGAGACACAGAGCGAAATTATTCAACAGAAATATCAGTCAGCCCCCGTGAGAAATACTGCAGCATTGATCTGATCCTCGTGTACTCATTCTCGTCGTTGACCGGCCTCGACTGAGCGATGCATGACATCGATTTTTTAAGGAGGGGGGAGATTCGGCCCATTTCACATTCGCGGCTTGAATCGAATGTTCAGTCCCTGCGCATACCCTATGACCCAATCATTGAAAGCAAAGTCGTTTCTCCCTCCCTGTACTTTCCCGCCCGAACCCTCTGCCGCTTCTTCATCAGCCGCTTCGACATCGAACGCATACAGCAAATGAAACAGCGCGAGCTGCACCGCCAAGTACGCCACCGTCTTCCCCGGACACGCGCGCGGCCCCTTGAGAAACGGACAGAAGGCCGCGACCATGCGCGTATCCAGCGGCCGCGCCAGCCAACGCTCCGGGCGGAAGAAGTGCGGGTCGGGCTCGTATATGTCGCCGTCGCGATGCAAGGCGTAGGCGCAGACACCCACGGTGGCGCCCGGGGGGCCACAACGCCGTCGATGACCATTCCTGATGAAGGAGCGACCTCGCGCGGGATGCTGCTGGGCTTGGGCGGGTTCAACCGCATCGCCTCGTCGACGCATGCGCGCAGGTAGCGCAGGGGTGAACCCAAAACAGCGGCGTCGGTGAGGGTCGAGGGGGTGAGGCCACTGGTGGTGCGGACTTCGGCCGTGGCGCGCGCCAGACTTGTTGGGGGCGACTGAGTGGTCCAGTGGAAGAGCGTGGCCGTGATGGTGAAGCGGACGGCGTCGCTGCCGGCGGCGATGAGGAGGGAGCTGTCGGCACGGAGGTCGATGCGGCTGTAGAGGTTGGCGCGGAGCAGGTGGCCGAAGATGTCATTGCGCTTAATGGCCTTCTTCCTCGTCCCGACCTCGTCATCTTTGCTATCATCCGTCGTGCCTGCTGCTGCATCAGTGATTCCAGTTACTTTCTCTTCGTCCTCTCGAGCAAGCCGGTCCAGCCTTCGGTATACCTGGCTGTCGGCCAGATCCGCGTACCGCTGCGCCTCGACGGCCGTGTGCATGCCCAGCCGCGCCGGCCACTTGGACCCCAGAAAACGGCGCCAGAGGTCCAGCGCGTACCGGAAGAAGCCCGCCCAGTACAGGAAGACGCTGGCGTCCTGCAGGCAGCGCGGCAGCCAGCGGTACTCGTCGCTGCGCAGCAGGTCGAGGGACTGCCCGAAGGCGAGGGCGGTGATGAGGTCGAAGCCGTACCAGGACGCGACCTGGTTGATGTCGACTTCTAGAACCCGCTTTCCACGGTCAGTATCTGTGGAACCCTCCTGCTCCCGGATGACATCAGTGAACACCCCCGCCAGCCCGTTGATGGTCCGGAACGCCTCGTCGCGCGCCGGCATGGCCCGGTCCAGGACGCGCCGCCGGGCTGCGTGGGCGTCGGGCGCCCGCTCCATCTGCACGCTGCGGCCGCCCTCGGGCCCGCCGTCCAGCAGGCCGTAGAACTCGTCGCCCTTGAAGACGGGGGGCGCCCTTGGCGTGGATCGTCTTGAGGGCCGAGAGGGTGCTGAAGGAGAGCTGCATAAATGAGCATCTTCAGTCAGCTTTTCGCACTCGTGTGCGAGCACTGCAAAACCAACAAGTGGTTCTTGTTGTAGATAAGCTTACCGAGTCTGGCCCAATCCGAACGACACTTCCTGTGGGACATGAGTTTGTGCGTGGATTGATATACAGCTGCCAGATAAGTAGGGATAGCCAACGGGGACGTACCATACTTCTCGTGAGCCGCCAGCTCTTGCAGATGCCGGTTGCCCTTGCGGCAGTGCCATACTCGCGGCAGCCCGGAGATGCGCTGTAGAAAGGGGCCTGGCAACCGGGCGAGCGGGTGGAGTCCGGGACATATGCGATATATCGCCAGGAGGAAGGGAAAGGCTATCTGTCATGTGTGTGAGCGCATATGCAAGTCAGACATACCATTCCGAGACATGGCGTTTTCACTTACAAGAGTAACAGCGATCATCAGACCGATAGACCAGATGTCAGCTGTGGCCATGACGGCAAAGGAAGCCATGGTGCCCCGACTCATTTTGGGGACTGGAAAAAATGATAACAGTTCAGTGATCAGAGTTCATGTTTCCTGGATCATTACCTACACAGGGAGCGATGCCAGCGTTGCTTTTGAATCGCCGTTCCGGAGTGGGAGCTCAGGGCCTACCCCACTCGACGGATATCGCACCTTCGCAACGGGTGAGAGAGATCTTCTCCGCATTGGGTCTGCATGCATAGGGGTGTCTCCTATCTGCCGTGCCACTGCCTCCTTTCGGAACCGCGTGCGACTATGGAATTCTGCATGCTTCGTATAGAGATAGACTACGGCAAGCTGTATGGTCAAGTCTCGCAGTCAGCAGCGCCACTACACGGCTCAGACCACACCAGATAAACAGGGAGCTATATCGCGACAAGTTAAACTTCGGCATCTGCACACTGGCGTGTGTGACGTTACTGTGATCTGTTCAACTTTGAACATGCCGCTGAAGAATCTGAAGTAACACGACGTGGTAAGCAGCATCATTCCCCCGCACGTTCACCGCATTACTTCGGACAGAGCATGCGAGGATGTGAGATGATACAAGGATCGTCTGTTTGGGCGGTCCTGTCCTAGATGAAAATCTATTTAGGTGAAGATGCCCTTGGTATAACTGTAACTTTTGTACTTATACCTATTTTACTCGTATGCATTGAAGTGCTGCCCAAACCGTGGATTATTCCTGCGAGTATTAATTGTTACGGCAAGTAACTGTAACAACCACAGCTCCCTCATCCCACTTCCACCAATTGGTTCCTATGGCAGTGACCGAGAAGTATGACGACTTTCAAGCCGCCACGGAGGCGGAGGAAAGCGCTCCAAAGCACCAAGTCGGCTCCAAAGAGGGCAGCCAGCGTAGTGATGTCGAAACCCTCAGCACATCATCTTCTAGCGGCGGACTGATCGAGGTAAGTCAGGTCTTTTACTTGGTCAATCCCCTTCATTGACGAAAGACACTCTGACACACTCGACCCTCGCAGGGCTACATCTCCTACCTGCCCATCATCCAGTTCGGCTTCGCCCTGCTGGCGACGTGGGAATGCATCGGCATCACCCTGCAGCAGAACCTGCTCAACGGCGGCACCGCGGCCCTCGTGTACGGCACCTTCTTCTCGGGCGTGGGCTGGTGCTTCGTCGCCCTGTCCATCGCCGAGATGGCGTCCATGGACCCCGTCGTCGGCGCGCAGTACCGCTGGTCCGCCCGCTTCGCCCCCGGCGGCGCCACTTCCCAACGCTTCTGGGGCCTGTTCCAGGGCTGGGTCACCGTCTTCGGCTGGATGACGGGCGCGGCGGCCAACCTCGTGTACCTGGCGCAGGGCGTGCTGGCCATCGTGGTGATGTGGAATCCCGAGTTCGAGCCCACGGCGTGGCAGACGGCCCTCGTCATGTGCGCCTTTGTGGTGCCGCCCGTCATCGGCAACCTCTGGTTCCGCCGCCTTGTCGCGCCCATGGAGCATTTCGGCGGCATCTGCCACGCCGTCTTCTGGCTCGCCAGCCTGGCCGTGCTGGGGGCGCTGGGTACGCGCGGGTCGCACGCGTCGGTCTGGGCCACTCCGCCCGGGAGCAAGGCGGGCTGGGCGGGAAGACCGGGCGTTGCGTTTGGGGTTGGAACGATGCCGTTGGCGTTCCCTGGTACAGGCTTCGACGGCGTGATCCACCTGAGCAAGGAGACGCGCGACGCCCCGCGCACCATCCCGGGCGCCATCGTGGCCGCCGTCGTGCTCAACTCCCTCATGGCCTTCGTCTGGGCCGTTGTCGTGGCCTACTACCTCGGCGATGACGTGGACGCGCTGCTGGCCGAGTCGCCCCTAGACCTGGCCATCCTGGGCCTCTACCTCCGGGCCACCGGATCCAAAGCGGCGGCCACGGTTCTCCTGCTGTTCCACGAGCTGATCCTGTACATCTCCCTCTACAACATCTACGCCTCCGTCGCCCGGCTCGCCTGGGCCTTTAGCGAGAATGGGGGCCTGCCGTTCTCCGGGTACTTTGTCCACGTCTCGCGCCGCTTCCACCAGCCCCTGCGCACCCTCGGCCTCCTAATCGTCGTCGACGTCGCCCTGTGCATGATCTCCATCGGCAGCACCACGGCCTTCAACGCCATGATCTCCCTGCCCTTGATCGCCATCTCGCTCTCCTACTGCATGCCCATCGCCTTCCTGCTGCTGCGTCGGCTGCGCGGCCAGCCCATTGGGAAACTCGGCCCGTTCCGCCTACCCGCGCGTGGCGGTATCGCCATCGCCGTCAACGCCCTCGCGGTCGCGTTCATCCTGTACGTGCTCAGCTTCGCGGGGCTGCCGACCGTGATGCCCGTCACCAAGGACAACATGAACTACGCCGGGCCCATGATGTTGGGGCTCGTTGCGCTCGCGCTGGGGGATTGGTGCGTTTCGGGGAGGAAGCGGTTTCGGTTGCCCGAGGTGCACTTTGACTCGTGAATCTTCAATGGAGTAACCTTAGGTTATCTCTACAGAACGTCGTTGGTTCGTGCGGCATTGTTCACTCGCCAAGTCGCTCTCTCGCTCTGGGTTGGGCCCCTCACCGACCCCTCCGCCAATGGATCTAGGTACATTGCCACTCACAACGCCATTTACATATGATTTATTTAAATAGACGACAGATGCAGCAACGTTTCATCATATCTGGTCTAGCTTATTAATTGAGTTCTGATATGCTTGTCCAGGTTCCTCTACTCATCCCTTACATACCGGAGTAAACTGCGACTTACTGAAAAGTCTCCGAGCAAGCACCCTGGTAGCCAACTAGCACTTGGCAGGCTGCACTGGAGTACTTAAGCCGTGTTCTTCGCATGTGTAACCCCGCCGAAAACGTCAACTAGGATCAACCCCAATTGCTATTTCACGATGTCTGACACAAAGCCCACCCTGCATCATTTAAACGTATGCACATGTCCCCTCAAGAAAAGAGTATGTGCAATTGAGCTGCCACGTGACTGACCGCCCCACTAGGACTCCCAATCCCAGTCCATCCTCTGGCTGCTGGAGGAGCTGGGCATCGATTATAATTTCGTTCCCTATGGGCGCTAGAAAGGCCGCGCGCCGGCGGAGCTCAAGAAAATTCACTCGCGCGGCAGGTCGCCCACGCTGGTGACGGCCTCGGGCCGGGTCATCACGGAGCGCAGCGCCATCACGCTGTACCTGATCCGCACCTACGACCCCCAGGGCCGCTTCCAGGTCGCCAATCCCGCCCTGCCACTCCCCTTATCGTCCTCCTCCGCCTCTGGTGCTGCTGCGGGCGGCGAGGATGACCTGCTCCGCGAGGAAGAGCTCGTCTCGCTCGGCATGGCGACCATCAACCCCGTCATCATGTTCGCCTACGTGCTCGCCGTCATCGCCAAGATGTCGCCCTTTTTCGTGCGGCCCATCATGGCCGGGTTCAGCATGCTGATGCGCAAGGCCTTCCTGGACGCGGAGCTCGCCGGCGGGTTCGCCGAGCTGGAGCGGCGTCTGTTGTTGCCCAAGAAGACCGCCGGCACGGGAACGGAGGAGCACGCGCGCGAGTACCTCATGGGCGGCCCGGAGCCGACCCGCGCCGACTTCATGGTGGCGTGGTTCGCCGAGTGGGCGGTGGCGGGCAAGCTGGTCGATCTGCCCAAGAACTACCCGGCTACCCAGGCGTGGCTGGCGAGGTGCTTGGCGCGGCCGGCGTACAAGCGGTCGCTGGAGAAGGGGAATGGGTATAACATGGACATAGACAAGTACTAGGCTGCTGCGTCAGGGCTTACATGCTTGCTTTGGCTACCAACGCCTAAGCCTTCAGCCCTGTTTCGTAAGATGCTATGCCAAGTCAGACAAGGTTGCGACGACGAGAGTCTGGTAGATAGGTGGGCAACGGCGACAAGCAGTAGTGAGGACTGCTGGGGACCGTCAGTAGCCCTGCATGATTGGCGTGTTATTCATGGAAAGCATTTGAACGTTATATATAGCTACCTAAACTCCATCTAGTCAGGGTGACTTATGTAGCAACGTCAACTCCCTAACACGAACCAAGATCAAGGTGCCGCCGACAGAAATTGAGACGTTCACCTGCAATCTTCGCACCAGGAGTCCGCGCCATACACAATACATTTCGCTCTATCTGGTATCGGGCTAAGTCCCGTTATTAATAATCAGCACGTAGCAGCAAAAGCATGTCCGGACGAATGTCTCCCCGTCGCAGTTCGTAGAAACAGCAACCAAAAAGGAGGGAGCCGGCACCCAGGCGACAACAAGGCCCCACCTCACCTGGAAAAAACACAGCCCATTGGCCAGCGATGTCCTGTACCTGGTCGCGCCCTTGGCCGTCGTATTGTTATTGGCGCCCCGTGCTGCTCGCCTGTTCATCCTTGCGTTTGGGAGCGAGCGCGAGGGAGAGGTCTGTGTACGGCGATTCGCCGGTAAGCGCGGCAAAAGGCATGGCAGAGGAAAAAAAAAAAAGCAAAGTCGCACTACCACCATACGCCCTGCCGCCTGCCCTCTCAGCGCATCGGTTTGGCGCCTGCTCGACACGAGAGTTGACAGTTCCACCCGCTTAAGGAACTGGCACGACAACGGTAAACCCGGCAGTCGCAGTGAAGGGGTTTGCGGCAAGTGATGTGGAGAATCCAGGAGAGAAAAAGGAAATCGGCCACTTTCAGTTTGTGATGAGCCCACCGAAAAGCTGTCCTCGGCTTGCTCAGATTGGTTCCAGAGAATCGCAGGCAGGTGCGTGGAGTTGGGAGTTCGGGAGTGGGTGGATACCTCCATTTTGGCAGGGGGTTCCTTTGCTGCCATCTGCCAAAAAACCGCCCTCCAATGGCTGCCGAATGACGGTTAAAGTGTGCCGATTGGAGCTCCTTGGCGTTTCTAAACATAGTCCGCCTGGTATTTTTTGACAGATGGATATGGATATTGGGAAAAAGTATGGGGATGGAGAATATTCTGAACTCCCAATCCTACCATACGAGAAGTTCTCTCGTTTCATGGGCTTGCCGAGCTATGCCCATGAGCCATTAGTGACTTACTGACTGACAGTTCGATATAAAGGGTCGGCGGCTGCCGCCTCCTTACAGCAAGGGCAATTGATCATCAGTACCTTCGAAGACAAACAGCTCAGATCTACATACTTACTCACTTGCTGATCACTTACACACAAACCTGCAAGATTTATCGACCATCATTGCCCAAGATGCAGTTCTCTACGCTGATCCTTTCCCTCGCTCTGGGCGTCCTGGCCTATGGCCAAAACACCACTGCTACCACCGTATGCGACAACAACCCCAGCGGCAGCGTCTTCTGCGGGTAAGTCCATCACCCAACCGCCAGCGTGATGGTGAAATAAACACAACGAGCCAAAGCCGCTGACCATTATCACAGAAAGAACAACATGCTGCTCAGATGCCGGGACGGCCAGCTGCTGGACGAGGTCCCGTCCAACTGCAGAGGATCGTCCGGGTGGAGGTGTGTAAATGAGACGGACCCACACTCTGGTCTCCCCTCTGCGGGCTGCTATCCCGACCCCACGGTCCGCGGCGAAGCCAGACGACAGAGGTAGATTGGATGCATTCATTGCCACCCAATCGCCATTCATTGGATTGGCCGTGAAAGCTTTTTCATTTGTCTCTTAAAGCGATCTGGTTTTTGGGGGAGGATGGGATATTGAATATCCCCGACAACACGCCACTACTACTACTTTTCTCTCAAAGTATGTACCGAAACATGGGCCCGTAATTCTCCACCGCCGCCGCTGCCGCTGCCCCCTCCTCGCCTCCTTCGCCCACACACCCCTCTTCCTCCGACGATTTCGCCCCCGCCGCAATCGCCGCCGCGGCGCCTCCCCGCGCCCGCTGCTCGTCCAGGGTGCCGTACCGACGGTCCAGCTTCCGGTTCTCGTACTGCAGCAGCAGACGCAGGGTGAGGGCCAGCAGGGCCGTGAAGAACATGAAGGCCGCGCAGACGCTCTGCCCTTTGACGTAGTACGGCTTCTCGCGCGTCGGGAAGATGTTGGTCCCCAGCAGCGGGCCGCACTGCCCGATGGCGTTGAGCATGACCATGCCGGCGCCGCGCCGCGAGTCGGAGCCCTGGTTGTTCATGACCCAGGGCAGGATATTGCCGATGGCCGGGAACACGCCCGCGGCCGCCAGGAACACCCCCGCGTACCGCGCCGCCACGCCTTTACAGGTTGCCAGCATGATGTACCCGATCCCCGCCACGACGCTGAGGCCCATGATGATGAGGCCGCGCTGCCGCGTCCGGTCGGCGATCCAGGTCGTCAGGATGGTGATGCAGGCCGACAGGAAAAAGGGCGGGGCGCTGAGCCCCTGGGCGGTGACACCAGAAAAGCCCATCTGGTTGAGGATGGTCGGGACGAAGACGGGCAGCGACGCGTACGAGACGTTGCAGCTGAAGTACATGAAGGCCGTGAGCCAGGGCTTCGGGTCCTTCAGGGTCGCCCACACGTCCGGCCAGTGGACGCTGCCCACGCGCGCCGCGGGGGCGTTGCCGACCTGTTTGACCCCGCGCGCCGTCGCCGCCTCCTTCTCGGGGACCGTCAGGAACCGCGCGTGCTGCGGCGTGTCGGGCAGGAAGAAGTAGGCGACGGGCGCCATCAGGATCGTGGGGACGCCCTCCACCAGGAACAGCAGGCGCCAGTTGGCCAGCTTGGGGTGGCCGGACGTGATGCCGTACGCTAGGGCGCCGCTAAAGCAGGTCGCCAGGGGTGCAGCTGTTAGGGGGAGCGGGAAGGTACAGGAGTTAGTGAAAGCTTCGAGAGATGCAGTTTCGCATTGATGTTTTGCCAACTTTCTTCGAAATAGACATAAAAATAAAACACGACAGAAAATCAAGATGAAGAAAAGATCAAGATGAGATATCACGTACCGGCAAGAAACAGGCCAGATCGGAAGCCGAGCTCGTGTCGCAAGTAGAAGAAACTCAGCAAGTAGGGAATCCCAGGACCAAAGCCAGCTGTTGGAGCCCATTTGTTAGCCACATCTCCTTCCTCACCCAACTCAAGAACCGAACCCCCTCAAAACAAACGCACTCACCTTCAGCCGCCCCGAGCAGGAACCGCAGCGCCATGAGCCCGCTCCAGCTGGTCACGGCGGCCTGGCAGGTCGCGATGACGCCCCATGCCAAGACAATGAAGCAGGCCCAGGCGTGCGGCGGCAGCACCTTCCACATGATGATGAGAAACTCGAACAGGATGTAGGGGATGTAGAAGATGGTCAGCAGCCACTCGTACTCGTCGCCCTCGAGGTGGAGGTCCTCCTCCATGCCCGCGATGCGCGCATTGCTAAGGGACAGCGTTGTTAGACCATATTACTTATTTTCTCCTGTTCATTTCCCGTAATGCGCAATCTCGAAATTGAAGACAAAGCAAGACTGGCGCATGCGACTTACCCAATGTTGGACCGGTCGAGAAAAGACAGGAGGACTGTTATGTGGTCATACGCGTGGTTAGTTTCTAGGCACGGAGCAATACGTTACGGCACGGCAGAAGGCACGGGAGCGGATGCGCCGGGAATTGGCTTGGCAAGTCCACTTACACAAAAACGAGACCAGGGGAACTATGCGATAGTCGAGCTTTCGAACGACGCGCCGCTCCAGCGCACAATCGACGACGGCTGCGGCGCCCAATTTGGGTTCGATCTGAGCGGCAGTGCCCTTTTCGGCATCTTGGTCGGAGATGGCCTCATGCCGTATCGGGTCCGACATCGTGGGTATGTGCGCGTGAAGTTGGAGTTGAAGATGGCTTGGCAACGGGATTGATGTCCTTTCCTGCAAATGGCACTTCTGTTTTCCCGGATAGCCAGTCTATTAACTACCTGATTTTCCAATTGAGGGAAATGGCAGACATTGAATGCAGGAATGAGAGGGAGAAATAGAGCAGATCGAGAGAAGTAGGGTGGTATCTCGAGTAAAAAAGACAAGTCTCCAACTCCAACACGGCTCTATTGGTAGAACACCATCGCTGGTTTGAGACAATGAGTCCCATGTCAGGGCCCGATTCCGCAGGCCTCCCATACTTCCTTATCATTGATCAATGGGGCATATTCTTATGTGCTTATGGTATCATCGAGCGAAACTAACCAAACCCCGATGGAGGGCTCGTTCGTTCGTGCCAATAACGGACCGACAGCGGTGAATGCTGGCATGGGTCTCCCTCAGGGTCATGGGCTCGTCGAAAAGAGGTTGAGTAACCCCAATGATCCCGCTAGCGCCCAAGCTACCCCAAAGATCAGCTACCGTAGGGCGGGCCTTGGCATGGCGGCGGGCCAATCGTTCGCCCTCGTTCGCCCTTCTTCACCACCGAAATTGCCGGAGCTTGTTCCTCACGCGGGGTAAGAGAAAGAAGAAAAAGCAGCAATTTCGTTCACTAGAGAGATGAGTGGACTTGGCGAAACTCCGAGGTTGGAGATTGTCTACGCTCAGATCAACTTGAATCAGCATTATGTATCGAATTGATTGTATAGAGTGGTTTGCTATGATGAGAAAGTATGCAAAACCCCCAATGCGAGTGTCACGCCGACAGTGGCCCCGTTCAGCTTTGGCATCGCCATGACTCTTTCGATACTGGCATAACCAATGGAGCCCAATCGGCCGGTCGCCGCTATGCATATTGAATATACATGCACCTGGCACCACTACATACTCCAAAACCACACACGAACAGCCGCAGACATACCCCTGCGCCGCGGAAGACCCGGCGTGCTTCAATATTCTGTTCCACTCCTCCCACAGACTAACCCCTCATCCAATACCACCTACACAAAGCTTGAGTGACCAAGAAATATGATAACCTCGAATGCTGTGGTCTCGACACTTCCCTAATCAAAGGAAAATATATTGCGTGTCAAATGATGGCGCAGCCTAGATCGGATGAGGGCAAAGTGACGGCCTGTCCTTTTAAAAAGTCGGGAGGATGCTTGAACTTCCCACCTGACGTCAATTCACCGCCCACGCCAAGATGGGACCGCCGCCGGTGTGCGAGAGCATCGCGCGGGTGTTCCCGTTCGGCGTTCCACATCCACATACATACTACTGTGTATGTGCTATCATGAGATGACAGATTTGTGGGCGATCGCGCCGGTTCGTTCTTTTGTCGCATGTCGCATCGTGCGGTCTCGGGAGGCTCCTTATCTCGCCGGTGGGTTTTGTGGGTTTTGGATCTGCTGCAGGGTTGCAAATGTGTTTGGTGGTGGTGGGGAGATCTTCTTCGTTGTAAGTGGGTGGACCACCTGTTGTGCGCTCTCCCACAAGGACAACCTAGGTTACTACTACCCAACATCTCACCAATTCTGATGAGTTGTTGTCTTCAACAATTCGGCCACGGCTCATCGAACCGAGCCTTGGCCCGGTGAAGTACCGTATTCAAAATCGGTATGACACGGGTAGCAGTTGGAATTCCCGGCGGTCTGGCGCCTGGGAGCAGACGGGAAGACCTGAGGACCACGCATTACTCGCCGGCGCGGTCCAGACAAAGCAAGCGACTCGGGAGCTAGCAGGTGACACGTAACCCAACCAGCCCCCCGTGCATCCATCCCATCTTGTTCCCCATTGATATAAAACACATATCGGTTTCCCCCGAAACGATTTTGCTTCAGCTTCATTCAGGCAGGCGAAGAAGCCGAGTTGGTGGTAGGACCGGTCCGCGACTCCCGCATCAACTGGAGGACCCCGGCGCCGAAAAAGAGGACGAAGATCAGGCTGACGGTGCCGAGCAGGGCGGCGGCGTACTCGTTGCGCGTGCCGGCCGGCACCCCTTGCCAGGTGTCGGCCCACTGCGGCATGGTGATGGTGTCGGTCTGCGCCGCGAAGGCCATGGCGAAGACGAGAATCACCACCAGCGTCACCAGGACCTGCGCGACCATGAGCAGGGCGGCGCGGAACCGCCTGTTTCTTTTGGACTGTTTGGAGTTGGCCATTTTGGAACTTATTTTTTCTTCCTTTTCCTTCCTTTCGTATTAGGGTCGATTCCTTTTCTTTCGGCTGTCGACTGCTGGCTGCTGGCTGCTGGCTGAGAATGTGTCACGGCGATTTGGTACGTTCGATGGGAAGTGGGAAAGAGATTATGTAAATGTATTCACTATGAACGGGAGAAAGGAAAAAGGCGGTAGACATCTTGCGGCACTACGACGTAATGGAGGTTGGGAGAGTCTATTATATTTTTCTAAAAAGGACGTTTTCGCTCAAACTTGCGCACAGCGCTGGTGCTGACGCTGACCGACTGACCGTTGGCTGTTACTGGTTCTGAAAGGCTTGGCTTTGGGATCCTGTCGGAGACTTCGAACTTTCCGACCCTCCATGGACCTTTTCTACCTATCCTTCACACGCAAACGCTTATTGATGGAACGCAGACCACACAGCCTTACTTGGCAGGCGTCCCTATATCCATAATACGGCGGGCATATTACGGGGGCGGGTGCGAGTGCGAGGCGTTTCTCTAGTAAGGAAACATGGAAAACCAGCCAAAACCAGCCCTGCGCATGGCTAAGTAGTTGTAGGTAAGAAAAGTGAGGGGAGGTCCGCGCAAGTCCCCACAGCAGTACTGCAGACAAACGTGCTGTGGTATTGACAAGGGCGCAGCAATGCCAAGTTCGCCAAGCTTGCCAAGTCCTTGGGGAAGAGGGGGGGGGCATCTTCGGATCTCTCGGATGTGTCGGTAAGTTCAAAGAACCCGACTATGGATCTATTTACATGGGGGAACGCGATACGGTACACGATCGACGCAGTCGTGCGTGCGGCACACGGCACCGGGGGGGCGGGCTCGGAGTTTTACTTACTGAAGGTATCGCACGTCTTACTTGACGTAATTGATCAATCCTTTCTTTTCTGATTGTTGGTGGAATCGGATCTTTTCTTGGCATAACATCGATTCGTCCTACGCCACTAAATAAGCTCACGTCGCACCTGGAAAAGATGACCTCGTGCTTCACTTATCCAGAGCCTGCCTGGCTGGCCTTCGTGCGACTTGCGGCTGGGTTTGTGCACCGGATATAAAACATATGTTGTGTTCGGAATTTCATGTATGTAGGCAACCTTTTATCGAGCCAGAACCAAAACAATATGAACTCAGTGGCCAGTTACAGTGCTTGTTCGCTTCTAAAGGTAAGCGCCAGGCTTGGACCAAGAATGGGAGTCTTCCAACCCCTTGGTGTTCGACCGTAGGATTCCCGACGAGTCCGAGCCTGCGTAGCGATAGGGGCCGGGCAGTCCAGTGACGCGGCCCCTACCAGACAGTTATTCGCATTGGTAGAATAGCGGAATAATGAAATAATACCTGACAATTGCGGAGTGACCGGCAATGCAGGTGCTGTGGTTGACCCCTTGCTACAAGGGGGAAGCTTGACTTGGAAAACCATGATTAGACTTCTCCCATTGTCAGTTTGGCTAGCTGCATCTCTTGGATCGCGATCAAACCCCCCACCCACAGACCCAGCCACCGCCGAAACCACCAAACCTGCTTGACCTGCCGTCACTCCCACCTTTGCACCATGCCTCCTTCTCCTTTCCCCCTCTAACCCGCGCCGTTCAATCCCAAGTGTCTACGGACGCCTCCCACCACTGTAGCCTGCCCCGCGAAACTCGAGCCATCATACGCCTCCCTCTCGTCGCGACCGACGAGGAAGCTCTCGGGCGGGCCCAAGTAGCTCGGCCGCACACCCCCGAGATCGACCACGATCTTCTGGATAATCACGCTCGGCGCCAACCCCCACACTCGGAGGGTATGCGCCCCCTCGCCCGTCACATTCCACGTCGTCGTCGTGTTATGACTCGGGTGGCGGCCCCAGACGGCATCGGCCACGGCCGCGCCCCAGCCAGGCGGCATGCCCTGGCCGACACTGTCGCCGACGAAAGCCCGGGTCTTGACGGATGAAGAAGATTCAGATGCACCGGCCGGGGTCAGGGACACGGCGAACTGCAGCGGCGTCTTGTCCGAGAGGTAGTTCTGCGTCGGCGACAGGTACAGCGTCACGTTGGCCCGGCTCGCGTTGGTGAAGAGGTACAGGTCGTACTCGAGCGCGGGCCCCGTCTCGGGCGTCTGGGGCGGTGCGTCCTGGGGCCAGAGGGTGACGCCGCCCAAGGTGCGGCCGTAGTTCTGGAGGGTGCGGTACGTCACGTTCGTCTCCGAGCTTGGGTCCAAAGTGCTGTTCCGCTTGTTTACGGGCAACGACGCGGGGAGATGGATGCGATGGTAGTTCGGCCCCTCGATGGCGACGTGCCCGTCCGACTCGACGAAGCCCGCGGTGAAGTTGGCGGGGACGCTGCGAAGGTTGATGGGGACCTGCACGATCGGCTGGCCGTACCACTTGGAGAACCCGGCCCGCCCGCAGCCCGACGTGAAGTTGATCTTGGCCATGGTGTTGTTGACAATTTGCGGCGCCGCGGCCCAGTCCACCGACACGAATACGCGTGTGTCTGTGTCGGTGCCGTTGCCGCTGGGCCCGATGGTGCCGCTGGAGGACGACAGCTTGACCCACGGCGTGTCAACCTGGGCGGACCAGTCGCATGCCTTGGGACCGCGAGCGAAGACGTCGAGCCAACGAGCCGAGGCGCCGTAGGAATCCAAGGGTGGCAGTGTCAAGGTGTTGCCCGAATTGGCGTGGTACTTGTCGTCGCCCGGGATCGTGGCGTTGGAGCCTTCGACCGAGATGCCGATGCCGCCTGCCACGGACGCGACCGCCGACTGGACGTACTGCAGCGCCGGGGCGACGTTGCGCATCGGCTGCTGCCAGTATCCATCCCACCCAAAGTGCGTTTCTGCCAAACAGTTAGCTAAGCCTCTTTCAAGCTTAAAGGGCGGGTTTGGTCTAACTTACGGTCCATCATCGACGCCCACTTTCCATCCAACAGCTCATCCCACCTTCCCGTCAGCTCGCCATCGGCATCCAGATCCGCCATGACCCCCTTCATGAGGTCGTTGGCCGAGTTGCGGCGCTGATTGGCGTAGACAGCGTTCTTGGCGGCGCCGATGTGCACCTTGTGCACGAGCTCGCCCCCGAGGACGGGGTGGAGGACCATCTCGAAGAAGGCTGCCCTGTACTGCTCGTCGAGCCCGTCGTGCACCTTCTGCGCGTCGGCCGCCAGCCGCGCCCACTGCCCCAGCACCGCGTCGGCCTCGCCGTAGTTGACGACCGAGTAGACGTGGGGCTCGACCAGCTCGAACTTGCGGCGGGCGGCGTACATGCCGAACCGGGTCATGATGTCCGCGATATCTTCGGCATGTTTTCCGGAGGAGCCAAACTCGCGCGCCGCCCAGGCCGACAGCCAGTCCCCGACCGCGTCGACGCCCCACCGCTCGGCATCATACGCCATGTCCAGGAAGTGGCTGAGGGGCAGTTCGAGCGGCTTCAGGTCGCCGATGTTGACGATCCAGATGCGGTCGGCGCCGTGCGTGTAGGCGAGCTGCATCTGCTCCGCCGTCTTCTCGAGCTGGATCGTGTTGATCCACTTGTAGTCCCGGACGTCACCAACATAATCAAAATGGTAATACACGCCCGCGCTGCCGGGTCGGCTCTTTTCGTCGGCAATCGGGACGCGGCGTACGTTGCCCCAGTTGTCGTCGGCCCACAGCAGGGTAATGTCCTCGGGGACCTGGAGACCGTCCTGGAGGTACGACATGACCTCCTTGTAGAGGCACCACATCTGCGGCACGTCGGTCGCGTTGGTCTCGAGGACGTCCTCGATGATGTTGCGCTGGTGCTCGACCAGCGTCTCGAGCATCTCGACGATGAAATCCGTGCCGAGCCCCTCGATGGCGGTGTCGCCCGTGCCCCTCATACCCATCGTCCACAAGCTGTTGCGCGCGTACGGCTTCGCCCGCTGGGCCCCGTAGACGAAGTATTCGTCAATCGTCTTGTTGTTCAGGTTGTACGCCCAGGGCCCCAACCCCTCGTCGATGTAAAACGTCTGGAACTCGTTCTGGGCGCGCATCAGGGGCTCCGTGTGGGAGCTGCCGAGCACGACCTCCCACGCGTCGGCGAGCGGCTGGTTGGCCGGGTCGTCGACCTCGAACATGGAGCCCCAGAGCGCCGGCCACAGGTAGTTGGCGCGCAGCCTCAACAAAACCTCGAAGACGCGCGGGTAGAAGTCCCTAGCATAACCCACGGCGCCATTGGGCGTGTCGGGATAGTTGCGGCTCACCCAGCCCGACAGGCCCGGCTGCTCGTCGTTGAGGAAGAAGCCGCGGTATTTCACCGAGGGCGGGCCCTGGACCTTGCCCTCGGGGAGGAACCAGATTTGCTGGTGTTGTCGGATGGGGACGTCGGCCCACCAGTACCAGGGGCTGACGCCGATCTGCTCGCTGATGTCGTAGATGCCGAAGATGGCGCCACGGGGGTCGCTGCCGGCGATGACGACGGCTTTGGGGCAGCCGGGGACGGGATCCTCGACGACTTTCGACACGAAAGACTCCCATTTCCCTTTGGTTTCCGAAACGTCCAGCTTGCCGCTCGAGACGAGATCGTCGATGATCTTGGAGTGGCCAATCGTGCCGACGATGATGACCGTGTCCTTGGCCGAAGGGTCCGTGTAACTGGGGCCGTAGAAGTGTTCCGTGCTGTTCACCGAGTACTACGATGGGGTTTCCAACTGGTCAGTTCCGTATACTGTTCTGTTGACCACCTGGATTCTCAAGTGCTTTTCTTGTAGGCCTACTACTCACATGTGTGTAGTTCGCATTGGTGGGTCGGTACTCGTACGCAATCGGGCGCGCGCCGACCTCTCCATTGCTCAGACTGAAGTTGTTCCCCGTGACACGCCCGAAGTCTGTAGCCAGATCGCCGGCCGCACGAATGACGCCCCAGTACTCATTATCCGAGACCAGGATCTGGGGTGTCGCGATGGGACCACCGGCGAGCTGGAAGCCGCCGGGGACGTCGTCAAAGGTGACTACAGGCGTTTGGCCCAGGGCAGACGCAAGAGGTACAGTCGTCGCTGTCAGGAGCGACAGCACTGCCCTAACGAATTGGACGCGCATGGTTCTGGTGTGGCACTATGGGAGTGTCCGACTGCTCACTCACAAGTCTTCGAGCGCGCTGTCACTAGTGTCGGGCAATGACCTGACGTCTCATGGAACAGCATGCTGGTCTATTTAAGTATGCAGGTACCTTTACTCAGTCGGTTCAATATCCCGCACACCTAGCAACCACGGTGGGAAAGGCCGGACGAACATCATTTTGCATAGGGAGGGTCACATGCAGGAAAGGAATAGCAGAACTGCCAAGGGTCCTACATGGTGCCTGAATTGACCTCCCCTGGCCTCCCCAGGAAAACATTCTCTTGGTAACGGAAGCTGGTTCGCGGGTTTTCTCAGCCCGAGAGGGTCATGATGGACGGGCCGTGGGGAGATGGAAGTTCTGGCCATGCCCCCCATGTTCTCTTCCCCGCACAGCGCATTTCTAGCGGCTTAATCCCCGCGGGGTTACAGCGTTGTTCGGCTCGCTCACCGACTCGACCAGAAGAAAGCATGGTCAACTGGCTGCGAGACGCGGATACTCATGCTGCGTATTTTCCATCTTCTTCTTTTTGGATACATTGTTGGCCAAGATGTCGATGGTGACACTCATTACTGAGCATCGTTTAATTATCACTATTTACCTATGTCCCTGGACATGATAAAGGAATGAGTGGCGGTTCGATCAATCCCAATTCCTTCCTGAAGTCTTTGGTGCTTGGAGTTGCGGCTTGTCCAACTGCCAGACAGGGGGCTGGGTTGGGGTATTACGGGCCTGCGGAGAATGTTGCATTTAGCCTAAGATCGGGACAAATCTCACTGTTCACTGTTCACTGTTCGGTTTAGCTGCCTTGGACTGACGTATTGTCAATTGTTCGCGTGCTACCCGTCAAGCCCCTGCAAGGATAAACCGGCCAAGTCTAACATCTCGAGAAGCTACTACTCCAATTCAACGACTACTACTTTAGCATATGAATATCGAACCATCACGTGTTACTTTCCTGGCGTAACCGGGAGTATTTTGGAATAATCCAAGTACGGTTTGTTCCAGCGGCCAAGCACCTCGGGTGTGTGTGTGTGTGTGTGTGTGGAACCTGGTGACAATGGACGAGGCCCAGTACCGTGAGATCCTCGGCTGGCTCGGCTGCCTGTTCTGGCCCTTCGTTGAGCTTTGGGGGTGCCTGAAGGCGTGCATGTGCGGGCTCGTCGACTGGGTGCGCGACGTCTGGGACGACTGTCTCGAGCCTTGCCTCGAGAAATCCGGCAGGGCTTTCGCGTGTCTGGGCTGGTGGATTGCGCAGTGCGCTGGTTTCGTTGGTGATTGATTACCTAACCTAGGGGTTTACAAGCGCTTGCCGTGCCACACGCCATGCTGCGATGGTCCAAGGTGTTGCCAACACAGTCGAGATAACGTGATTGCACGGGTCGGGACTTGGGCGCAACATGGCTCGTCAATTGCCACGGTCCTGCTTAGGCGCAGCAGCAGCATCGACCTACCAGACCCAACAGTGGCAGACGAACGTTTAGTGGGCGATTCAAGATGCGCCGGGTCATTAGCCGGTGACCAGACCGCTCCCGTCCCTGCGCATGGCGGAGTGGCCATCGTGGCCGGAGCCGTGCAGACCCGGCGTCCCGTTCCCCGCTTCCAGATTGACAGCAGCTTCGTCGCTGTCCGGAACGTGCTCGCATGCTTAGACAGCCAGCTGGCCATGAACCGTGTCCGTACCGCAGCCACCACGTGATCAGCTCAATGACACCACTCGTTTTCGAGCCTCTTGCCCAGGTCTTGGCTAATTGAAACCGAGGCTGATCGTTTTGGTGCGGTGGCGGGTCGATACGGCCGAGTCGTAAAGTGAGGCGGACAATTGACTATCGAACCTAATGATAGCCCACTTCACAGATGAGTCATTATGTAAACATCCACCTCCCTATTTCCCCGATTCCAAGGACATCGACTTGCCTTCGGCCAGTCTGTCCTTATTGACACGATATTTGGCATCCCCGAACCGGCATTGTGTCACCTGCCTGCCGTCGCACAGCGGGAATCGAAGTCGACGTGTCGTCCTGGTTCTTGGGCCAATTCCTGTACTGTGCCACCGCCAGCCAATACTACCAAGTGGTCTTAGGTAATGGCAAGAGGCCAATTGCCCACGGGGAAGTCGTTGCCCTGCACCCGCAGCCTTGCTCTCGGCGCTTTTCGTCAGGTGAGTGAAACCGTACACCGAGGTGAATCATAGAAGGTTTCCGGCGCTGCGATCAACCTGGGCGAGATTAAGCGCGACGCCAGTGGGAGCAACGGTAACGGTAACGGTAGCGGTAGCGGTAGCGGTTCTCGGGTGGGCACCTCGGCGGTCCGGCAAGTGGAGTTCGCTCATATCACGAAGCTGGGGTTTCTTAGCATCACTCCGTTGACGTCAAAGTCTGCACCTCATCTTTCGTGCAGCACAGCAGCTCCCCGACCGCAGGGAGCCGAGGCTGGTGTGCTGAGCCGCCAATAAGAGACAGATATTTGCCACGGCAACCACACAACATAAGTCGGCGTCTGTTTCCAGAGCCTATGCCTCATTAGTGTCATCGAGAGATGCGCCCATCATCTTGGGGGGTCCCCGGTGTAAACACTTCAAGGCTGATGGTTAATCTGCGAAGGGCCACTGTCCGTGGGTGCGAGGAGATATAGTGGTCTTGATTACCACGAACCGGCCAGCCCCTGGCGGCGTGCCAAAGCCCCGCATCGCCAAAAGGTCGTGGCTCGTGTGTGGTTGTGCCAATTTCCCCGTGGGCGGAAGGACAATATTGCGAACCCGAAATGCTCCCACCCCAGCGACTGCGCATTCATCAGCAATGATCTTTTTCGGGGGTGGCGATTTACATCGTAGGTCGGCCAAAGTAAATCAACCTTGAAGCACATGATTTGCGCCGGAAGAGCCTCCCGGGAAAATCACCCCTTGTTGCCGAGATGATCTGATATTGCCCTGGTGGAGCCGGCAATATTTAGCGATTGGATTCCATTACGCGGGGACGTAACTCGCGCCTAATCGACCACGACTTACAGGGAATCGCATTCCCAAAACAGCTTCGTTGGATGTTGTGCATGATTGATAGTCTTTCCAAGGCACCGGTAGCGAAGAACGTTGCACATGGAAAGACGAGAAGAAGAACCGAGCTGGTCTTGGCGCCGTTGAATCATCAATCGTAGAGCTAACAAAACTCAGGGGTGGCATTCACATTTTCACAACGGCCACTAAGGCAGATCCACCGGTTCCCTCGATTGGTACTTGGTCAATATTTGCATACCGTATCAGCATTATTATGCCAATATAATAGGAATAACACGACCACCGCTGCATATGTAAGGACCTTTTGCAATGCCAGCATGCGCTCTCGATACGATCGGCCCAGGCCAGAAGTTGGATCGGGTGCGGCGGTGAATGTGTGCCATCGAACCAACTTTGGCATTGTTCCGGAACAACCAAGTTTTGGTTTTCAGGCCTTTTGTGTGATGGCCGCCAGGGTATGTAGAGCGAGACAAAGTCTGATTCAGACAGCAAGGCCGGTCGGCAACCAATATGCGTAATACTATGGCTCTGCAGGGCATTTGCTCATGGCAAATGGGTGATTGAGGCCGCGGTATTGAGTCAAGCAAGGCGACATTGACAGCTCGGCAGCTGCATGCCGACCAATTGAATGATATATAAATAACCGTTGGTTCATGGTCTAAATGGATTGCATAGAGCTATTAAATCTAAATCATCATAGCATTCAATGCAGCCGGCACCGTGCGCTCTCGCTTTCTTACGCATTGGGACGGAGGTCGATTTCTCCCAACCACGGCCCAGTTTATAGTACGGGCCGGACCGACTAGGCGGTTTAGCTATCCAGGGGTCAGTCAAACTGTCCGGAAGTTCCGCGGCCAATCGCAGACACGGAAAAGTCGACAGGTGGATGCCGCAGCAGGCCTCCCCTGCCCGAAGCCTCACCGTGATGTTCGCGACAGGGGACGATACCCTCAGTTAACGATGGTCCGTGAGATTGCAATTGACGAATCGCCCATGGCATCGTTCATGCCAAGCCCACAAAGTACCTTAAGCAGGCCCGAGGACCTCGGCGAACCTCGCGCACCTCGCGCATTTGGGCACCTCTTGACGCATCTTTTGTCCGAACCATTGTCCAAGGCGTGGCCAGGCCCCAAATGCCGGGGGGCGTGGAGCCCTATCAGTGCATTGCCGATGGGTCCAGGGCCAGGTTTCCGAACAGGAAAATGGGATGAACTTGTGTATCATGTGTTTGGACTTTGCTGCGGGCGGCGCAGTACTGTACTGCTGTAGCGAGAGCCGGTGTGTCTGGCATATGGCTCCTCCCCGGGGTTGCATTTGCGTCCACGTCCAAGCCAAAGTTGGGCGTATTCCAGGTGATGGCACTGATGCTTGACCCCCCTCAATTGCAACTGCGACTTAATACGCCTTGCCTTATAACCCGCCGATCGCTGCTCCGTGTTGCTACCCTACCATCTTGGCCTTTTACTAGTTCGAAGTTTGTCTTCTTCCCGACGACGGATCTTCTTTGTTCGTCTGATCTTTTTAGATCTCACACTCGTTTTTAACCTCACCACGCTCGTTAAATTTCAACCGGGACAGGAAGAAGTTCCTTTTTCCTAGGCAGCATTTCACCGACGGCCTTGCCTGCCCGATCCTGACCGCTCCACAGCCCGCCATTGGTGTCGATGTAGTCAAATGGCGATAGATGCAGCTCGGGCAGCCGAAACGCACCTACCACGTATCCTGGGCGTCTCGGCGACCTTCCACGCCTTCGCCCTCATCCTCGTCGCCTGTCGAGTCTACTCACGAGCCTGCCTGGTCAAGTCGTTCGGAAAGGATGATGTCTTCATCATCGCGGGAGCTGTGAGTAACCTGGCTCTTACGCATCCCCACATTGAGAATCTGATTCACTGACCAACGTGACTTATTAGCTATGCGTCCTGGGCGGAGGAATGATCACACAGATCGCATCGGGCTACCATGGACTAGGACGGCACCACGATACGCTATCGGTCGACGACTACAAAATGTACACGATGCTCGCATGGATCCAGAGCCTCTTGGTCTCGTCGATCGGCATGGCCGCCATCAAGGTCTCGGTGGGCTGTTCGCTGTTGAGACTCAGCACCAACCGCCGTTTCTGCCAGCTCGTACACGGCCTGATTGGTAAGACAAGACAATAACACGACTATGGCAGCATAAAGTAACATTCTGCTAACACATCCCAGGCTTCACGGTCACGTACTGGGCCATCGGCTTCCTCAGCGTCATCCTCTACTGCCAGCCCATCGAGGGCCTCTGGGACAAGGAGATCCGGGCCAGCTGCTACCCGGAGTGGATGTTCATCAAATTCGGCTTCTTCAACACGGCCTGCAACATCTTCACCGACATCTGCTTCGCCACGGCGCCCCTCCCGCTCATCTGGTCCCTCAAGCTGGACCGCCGCGTCCAGCTGTACCTGGTCATCATCTTCAGCCTGGGCTACCTCGCCGTGACCATGGCCATCGCCAAGGCCGTCTGCCAGGCCGAGTTCTGGCGCGACACGGACCGCACCTTCGACCACTGGATCCAGTTCTTCGGCTTCCTCGAGGCCAACGTCTCGCTCATGGCCGCGAGCGTGCCGGCCCTGAAGCCGTTGCTGGGGAGGTGGTTCAGCCTGCCCAACGAGTCCTGCTGCAACTCCCCCGGTCCCCAGACCCTTCCCGACCGCCGGAGCCCGCCGAGCGACTTTGATATCGAGGCCGAGTTGGGCTTACGCGGCGATAACAACAACATCTGCGGCGAGATGAGGTGCAACACCGCCAGCAAAGAGCAGTACGGGTATAATCCTCACGGCATTCTGAGTCGTAGCGACGAAACGACGGGTATCGATTCGACGCGCCGGGCGCCGAGCGAGTACGGCGGCGAGGAGGAGGTCAACGGCAGCCAGGAGCAGATCCTGCCCGGCATCCACCACAACCACGGGGAGGACCCGATCCGGATCATGAAGACCACGCAGGTCATTGTTTCACGAATTTGAAAAGCATCATGGCATTTTTCTTTTTATATCGCTAAGGAAATGACGGGAAATAATGTGCGTGAGAACGGGCGTTGGTTGGGTTTTATTGGGTTTCAGCGTTTGAACTTTTGGCATTTGTTTGGGTTCATCGGCGTATATGGTCGGTCCATGGTCACTCAACGTCAAAACGGTGCCACACACACACACACGGGGGCTTTGGGGAATGCCTCATTGGCTCATGGGATTTCGATTTTCTTTTGTTCATAATGGCACCAAAAAGGGCCATAGGCTTTGGATGCAAACCTCGCGCAACCCGATGTTTGGGATGAGACACATGGATGTCCAGGTACTTATGTAGGATACTGCTGGCTGTCTAGAAGGCCAAATATAGCGGCTCATCAGGCGGCTATGGGATATTGTAGTATCAGAAGACGTTGCTACTCCCTAAGATGCGACTTGCCTTACATACGTGCAAAGTTCACATGGTTCCCACTCGCTCCGACATCGTCTCCTGGTGTTACGCAATACACTCTTATGCTGACCTTTGCTGAACTCGGTGGCTGGTTCTGAAAGCCCGCATCCTAGCGGTGTACGACCTGCTGGGCCTCATTGCACTTTGCACATGTAATTATGGTCGCAAAAAGACGAATTTGTACAGTCATAAACGACACCCTCTTTTGTATCATGTTTGGCGGGAAAGTCGCCCCACGCCTCCTAGCTATCTACATTCGTACCAGCCACTCTCCCAGTCGACTACGACGAAGTTTGAGCCATAACTGTGGTCTCACCATCTTAAGAATCCACTGGTTCCACTTCTCCTCGGACAATTTCCCTAAATTGGCAGGCAGTGAGATAGACTTGTCACTCAAACCAAAGCTCTTTCGTGTCGATGACGGTCGACCCCTCAGGCTTCTAGGCGGTCAACCAACGTCCCTGGGCAGTGTGTTTACACTGTACACGGAGGTATTCAGAGCATCCTGCGAAGTTTCGCCATGTATGAAAATGCCAACTCCAGTTGTCGCTATGCGTTTCCAACAGAATTGAAACTCAAGCCCCTTTCATCAAAGCCAGTCTCTTCGTTGGACCAAGACTGTTAATAATATCGGTCCCCAGCTCCCCAGCTCCCCATCGTCAGGCGCCACTCCCTCCAAACACAGCCTCCACGGTGATACAGCCGGAAGCGAGCCCTTAAGCTCCACAAAGATATCCCACGCCGTACGCTTGTAGCGTCGTGTTCACCGGGGCTTTCCTAACAGGTCGCAAGTCTTCTCCATTCAGAGTCCGCTGCCGGATCGATAAGCGGGCCAAGAAGAAATCCTCGTGACGTCGCAGGTAGCCACGGAGGGTCGCATCGATGCCGCCACCGTACTGGACCAACAACTCCAGTTTGCGGAGAGCATGTTTGCGGAGAACGTCGGGGTCCTCACGACACGTCCCGCCATCTACTATGCCGCCGGCCACGTTGGCGGCGAGCGATTTGGTGGAATAAGCCTTATCAAATCCGCCGATGGTACCCCGGTGGAAAACTTTGCGGTCCTGGGTATACGGCAGGAACTGATCTGCACCCCTCTCCAGAAGCAGCTGAACCACGTCCGACGAGCCTCGCATCATCACGGCCAGGAACAAGACCGGCGTGTGGCATGGTGTGCTGCCGTACTTTGGTGCTAGCTTCTCATCGAAACCACCGTTGGGAGACGCCCCTCGATCTGGGAGCATGGTGGCCATGGTCTTGGCCACTTCGGCACCGTGGTCCCTCGCCCCGAGCCAGATGGCCATGTGGAGAAGGGAGCCTCCGCAGGCGAGAAGCTTGTTCACATCGACACCAGAATCGACGAGAATGCGCAGCGCGTCGACGTTGGCATGCGCGATGGCGACTTCGGCGACCGTCTTGCCGTCTTGCCGTCTTGCCGTCTTGGTCCACCTGGTTTGGATCTGCCCCGAGCTGGATGAACGCGGCGACGGCACTGGCCTCACACCGGTGGGAGATGCTGCTTACTAGAGCTGACGCACCAGATGAAGCAGTTTCGTCATGATAGAGCCTTCCGCCGTGATCAGCAAGAAGATGCACCGATATGTAATATATAACACTACCACATGTTTGATGTGTGCAGAATTACCGCCAGTTCCTTATAATAGGGGCCAAGCACTCTCTCCACAAGCCCATCCTTGATCCAGGCACTATCCCAGCCCGGGCGCCAGAGGCTCTTGCAATACTCCCACTATTCCGGATAAAAGCCCGAGTACTCCCAGTCTAGAATTGCCACCACCGTGGAACCCCGGACCAGAATGTTGCGAGGTGCGAAGTCGTTATGGGTCATGACGATATCGTGGCCATGCATGGTGGTGCGCTGCATCTGGCAGAGAAGAAGCGTGAATGCCTCTTCGTCATCGCGATCTGTAGACCATGCCTGGCACAGACCCTCGTTGAATTCCTCCTCGGTTTGGTACGGTCCATACGACCAGGGGCTGGCACAGAAGAACTGATCGTCGCATGGTGAGCCGTCCACGGCGCCGATGAAGGACCCCTTGATGCTTCGAAGTTCATCGAAATAGGTCCGTAGTTGTTTCATCACGGATGCCTTCGCCTCCGTGTCAAATGTCGCCCACGCATGGTCCAATCGAGTTCCGGCCACATATTCCATGACGATACACCAAAAACCTGTCCGCTGGTCCTTATACACGTTGTGAACCTCGAGGACCGGGATGCTGGTATGCTGCCGTACAAATTTCATCGTGTTGCCTTGTGCTTCTCGGGTATGTGCCCCGGTCTTGACGACGGTCTTGCCATCCTTGAGAAGCCGGACGCCAGTAAAAGGCTCTATAAGCACGGCCTCGTCCATCTCTTCTTTGGTCACGATGCGACCCATTTTGGCTAGACAAGATGGGAGCTGGGTCTTTTACGTGCCGAAACGCTTCAGAAAGCAATAAAAATATATAGGTAGATACAGGTAGTAAAAGCGGGTCAGTTTGGGCGCCCGTTAACCAACAAAGATTCCCCCGCACTTCACTGGCTCCTCCCTCCTCTTATCTCCCTTTCATCTCTGGCTCCAACCAACTGCCACAATGTCACATGTCCCAGGGCCATTCTTTATCGAGCCCACATTGTGGCATACCAACATCGGACGGCTACGTCCAAGATAAGGCGAGTGTAGTCTCCGTCAACGATAAAGGAAGAGAAGCTCTCGGGGATCGACTCTATCTTCATCAAGACCAAGGGAAAGCCCGCGCATGAGCTGGAAGTGTAACAAGGACATCAAAGGCAATGTAATCGGCTCTCGACATGCTAGCCGTCATTGTCTAGGAGGATGACGACTACAAGACTGCCATACTTTTCCAGCACGATGGTCAAGGCCGATATGCGAAGGAGGAGAAATTGGAGGCCTGTAAGGCTGCGCTCGAGCAGCTCCACAAGGCTGGCTGGCTGCAGTTACTAGCATGGACCCGAACAAACGGAACTTCAAGAACGTGGAAAGTCGCTGGCTCATGTACGACTTTGAGAATCCCAAGAAGCTAGATGACGTAGAAGCTTACAATGAAAATTGCAATGAGAAGGAGCGCAAGCAGGCGACCCTGGCAGCCCAGAAGCCCCCCCTTTCCCCCTTTAGGGGTTTGCTTAGTCGTATTTCTAGGAGTGTTTATACACTATACGTACCATGATCACTGTCGTATAGGACCCATGTAGTTATTATATGATCATTATTTTACTACATCTATTAGGCTGAAAGGCACATACTATGTTGTTGAGGGAAATACTCCCATATATTGCTTATTCAGGCTTACTTATTCTGTTCAGCAGTGAAAGTGGAACAACGCCCCTGACAGTTGTTGATCGGCATGTTGTAAACCTGCTTCGCTGTGCTACATTCGGCTGATCTCAAGCCAGTAACAGTCGGTAAATCAGCGGTCTTTGCAAATGCCAACTGTACCTGCGTTTCTTTTGCTGCCTTGGCACTCTTTGGCGCCTATTGCCAGAATCGGATGCTTTCTCATGGAAGGCAGTGACTGATAATTGGCGCGCGGATCGTTATGGGGTTCTAGGATGCCACCGACACGGCAGCAGCAAGCGCGGACACGGCCGATTTCTCTGTTTAAATACCGCCGTGTGAGCTCCACTGCTAACTGTTGACCAAGATGTGTTAAACCTAATCCGCAGTGTTCCGTTGGCTGCTACCCCAGCCAGTCACATTCGGTATAGATAAGTTGTCTTTTGGGGGCAACAACCGAGGCATTTCTTGATCCGTTCCCATCAGGGCTCAGGCGACTTTCTCTGGTATCGGACATTATCTATTTGGGTGATAGAGAGTGTTCACTGCCGCGCCGTAAGTTATTGGGTTTATGGAGCGACTGATGCGAGAGCAAGTGCGGACACGGCCTGTCTGCCAAGTCATGGTTTGTAACTCGTGCAGAGGGATACAAGCCGCTGGGGACCTATCCAGGCTCGCCCTGAATCAAAGGACTTAGCGTGCAGGCTGTCCTGCATCTCCACACCGCTAAGCGCAAAGCTAGCTTGTCAGCTGTCTGTCAACAACACAGGTGACAGGTAGCACGACTATGCAGGGCTCTCCTTTGTCTGTCTTTTACACCATACGTCTTCATCCCATCACGTGATTCGACATACCACGACCCCCAACCATGATACCCGAGCATTTCTAACGACAATACTGGATTACTTAGTACGTGGTAGAGCTATGTAGGGCTAGCTTAGGATTCAGATATGTTGGAGTTGGCATTTCTGGGTTATATTGATGTGTCAACGTCGTCGCGAAGTTGGCGAGGAATGATATTGGCACGAATGTGTGCCCTGCACAATCAGGCCGACAACAGGTACGAAAAACCCTCAAGACGTCCATGTAGAGAGGAGCAATAAATACTATCGCCGCTACGGAGTACTTCCAAGCGTTTTGCCGGCTAGATCCGGGAAGACGCTTGAATTCCCTCCCGCAATAGCAAGGATCGCCACCGATGTGACTCTGTACCTCCACTTGTGTAAAAAAAGAAGAAGTAAGAACCAAGGATCTGTGAGATGGAAGACCAGGTGGCCTGCTATGTGTTTTGTACTGAACCCGAAGCGCCCTGTTTCCCGTATTGTTCCCTACAGCATCTAAGAGCCATTGAAACTTCCTTCGGCTTTGGGATTTGGTGACGGAATCTTATTTGTTTCTGCTTTTTATCCCCCTTTACTTTCTTCTATTCATACTGAGTGTCCTTGGCATAAACAAAAGACTCACAGGGAGCAAATTACCGTAAAAAGAAAACCATTTCCTACCCGCTAATCAGTTGCCATTTTGTTGTACCATCGTGGCCAGCAGCTTACTTGACATTGAAGCGAAGCGGAGTACTCCGTAAGTAGACCCCTGATTCCCAAAGAAGATGTCCATCACGTGTTGGTGCCCAATGTAAAGTAATCTAGCCTGACTGGCTGCCCTGCAGATCAAGGGCCACTACGCATCTACCGATGTCGCAACTGGGATTGAACGGTGATCTCGACCCCCTGGCAAAGTCACCCCTCATCGTACGTTGTGTAGGTTGAGAGCTCAGAAGAGAGCTAACCAGGCACCATCTATCCTTTGACCTGCTGCCCAGCGAACACACTGAGCATTGCACGGCTTGACAAGACCCCGTCTTGTCGCGGCGTCGGAATACACCTTCGAAATGTGCCAAGCCCTCCGGCCGATCTCTGAATGTGACGAAAGGCGGCCGCGCTCAGATAATTGCTTTAAGCTTAAAATGCCACTTGCACGCTTATTACGTAGAGCGTGAGAAACATGGGATGAGACCCACTTTTGGCGACTCGATCCTTGATATTATAGCAATCGGGCACTTGTGCCTCCGCATATACGATGTCGATCTTCTCTTGTTTTTCCTTCGGCTACATCGATTTCCTTGCGCGTTCATGTGGCGTGGCTTGCTGGTTTCAGGACAAATACTAGTCCGTCAATCGAATGCGAGGAGTTTCACCAGCTGCTTGGGACCAGAGTTCGAGGTTTGTATACCAGCGAAACTTGGATGCACCCATGATAGGCTGTCCATCCTTACCGACATCACTTTTGATTTCGACACCAAGCTTGGAGGTTTCTAGAGGGTAACTAGAAACCAGCAAGTCTTGGTGTTGGAACGACATCGCTCGGAAATTGGGCGCGGCATGCTGAAGAAGCCGGGGCATATCAAACGTGGGGGTTTTAGTGAAACGCAAAACGTAACCGGGTCGCGTCAAGGTCACGTTTTCTTTTGATCTGGCGCAGTGCCCATGATGCCATTCGCATAGCGTAAGCCATACAAGCCAAGACCTCCCGTGGTGTTGAGACAGACATGCCTTAGCTGGAGTAGTGAGTAGTGACTATCGCCATGAGATCGATAAATACCGCGCTCCTTCTTGCTATGAGACTGATACCTCTCCATCGCTCATCAAGTCTCTGCAGTATTTCCAACAAGCTCAAGTCACGTCGCCTTCCAGTCTTATTCTTCTCTTGCAGCTCATCGTGAATCACTCATCCAACCCTGATAATGTCTCCCCTTCGTTGCTCACTCCGGCAGGCCGCTGTAGCACTTCTCCTTGCTTGTTCCACCGCTGCTGCTAAACAGGCTCGTGAGTTCTCACCATCCTGGTTCTTTATGTGAAAGCGAATGCTAACACCCTGATCTCGAACCCCAGAAGTTGGCCCCGGAGCTGCTCACCCAGCTCCTCCCGCAGCCAATGGACAAGCCTGCCCGCCTCCCGCAGCCTGTGCCCCGTGTGCTCACCCACCGCCACAAATGTCGATGAACGCGACGGCCCCGGCGCTCTTGAACTGCTCGGGCAATGCCAACGCCAACGCTAGCGCCAGTGCCAGTGCCAGTGCTGTTGCCAGTGCCAGTGCCAGTGCTAGTGTAAATGCCGGTGCCAGTGCTAGTGCCAGCGTCAGTGCCGGTGCATCTCAGGCAGCGGCATCAGGCGCGGCCGCGTGTCAAGCCCCACCACCCGCAGCAAGCTCGGCCCATGCACCACCACCACCACCACCGGCGGCACAAGCTGGCTGTCCACCAGCGCCACCATGCCCGCCCTGCCCTCCAGCTCCACCCGCAGAAGCCGAAGAAGAAGCAGACAACGACGAAGAAGGAGAAGAAGAAGAAGAAGAAGAAGAGGGACAAGGCGACAATGAAGGAGCGGCAACCTCTTCGGCTGCCCCCGCGGCCGCTAGCCCTGTGTCAGCTAAGCGCCGGGTGGTTGCGCGGCGCGTACGAGTTACGGACGGATACCATTGGTTGTAAGGTGGGGGGAGGGGGGACTGTTTTGCCCCCCTTTTACTCGAGGTCAAAAGGAGAAATTGGACAGGCGCCTTCGCGGAAACATCGTACACGAGGGAAATGTTTCGGTCGGACATAACATATGTGTAATAATAGGTCGGTGGTGGCCTACAGAATAACCACAGCAGACACGTCACGTAGTATCTTGAGTGGTGGAACGCTAGCCGCTGGGCGGCGACGTTGCGACGTTAAATCTGAGAACCACGTGTTAATGCCCGATGCGAGGTACTTGCTTGTGTCTAACTGACTAGCCGCAGGTCCAAGATTCAAATGTGGAAACTGGGAGCGAACTGTTGATCCCGACGCCCCCTTGACAGAGCTCACCCCATCGTACATACGTACATATGTTGAAAGCCCGCCCGGCGCTTTCTTATTAGCTGGTACTCAGTGAATGAACTGAGCGTTTTCTTTTGCCATGGAATCAGTCCCGTCGTATCGCGGTGTCGGATTCCCACTTTCCCCAGAATGCGTCAAGAGCGCTCCGTCCCATCTCTTAACGTGACGGAACGTGGCTGCGCTCAGACACGTTCCTTGAGCTTGGGTAGTCTTAATCTTAATTTTCACGTGCGGCTTGCAGGCTTCGTTATGTGCCCAACGTACAGGAGAGCGCGGAAAAGATGGGATGAGATCCACTTTGGCGGATCAATCCTCGATGGCAATGGAGGACATTTTTGACTTCGGTAGGTACGTAAGTAAGTATGCAATATATCTCTCTTATTACTCGACTATCTCAAATATTTCTTGGGCGTTCATTTTCACGTGGCTGCTGGTTTTAGCCTAAAGCTACTCAGTCATTGGTCGAATTGCGAGGGTGCCCCATAATGCTCAGAACAGAATTCGAGATAATTACACCTCAGCTGCGAAATCTAGACACACCAATAAACTTTCCATCTTACCAACAATATCAGTCAGACTCGACATCAGGCTTGAGGGCTTTCTAGCAACGAATCGGATCAGTCTCGGTGTTAGAACCAAATCTCGTGCGAATGGCATGCCCAACAAGCTGGGCCTCTCAAACGCAATCGACTCGGTTTTCAAAGGGCAGTGCAAAACCTGGCCGAGTCGCATGATGTGAACATTTGATCTGCTCAATGTCCATGATGTCGTTCACACAGCGAAAGCAACGTGTAGGTGATAGCCTAAACTTCCCATAGCATGAGACAGACGTACTCCTAGGTAGAGGGGCGATTGTCGCCACGAGATAGATGAATACCACGCTCCTCAGCGGTCGCTGTGAGAAGAACACCTCTCCATCGCCCATCAAGCTTCGTCAGGTTCCACAGCAAGTTCCAATCTCGTCCCCTTTTAAGCTGTGTTCATTCTCTTCCATCATCCAACTCCGACAACGTCCCCACTCCGTTGCTCACTCTCCGGCAGGCCGCCGTGGCACTCGTCCTGGCGTATTCTTCCATCGCTGCCGCTCAGCGGGCCGACCCTCAAGATATCGGACTAATACAGGTCTTCGAGCAGCCAACGAGTTAGTTATCGTCAAGTCCCACCCTTGACGCTTGACGCTAGCCCTGTAGAACGAAAGCCAATGCTGACTCTCTGATGTCCAAAAACCCAGATGGCGCTACTGCAGCCTTCGCGGCGGCTGCTACGGCCGGACCGGGAAAGCGCCAGGTTACAGTCGCAGGACAAGAAGTCACATCTGCCGGTTTCGCCGCGGCCACTGTTGTGGTGGGAAAGCGCCAGGGTACGGGCGGATCGGGGGGCAAACCGACGAAGCGCCAGACAGCAGCCGACTGAGCGTGCTGCAGGAGAAGAGGTCCCATCTGCCGACTTTGCAGCCCCGCAGCCGTGGCCGGTAAGCGCTAGGTATCTCACTGGAGAGCAGCAGACGCCCCATCTGCCGACTTTGCGGCAGCTACTGCTGTATCAGCAAAGCGTCGGGCGCAGGTCGCACGGGAAGAAGCACCATCTGCCGACCTCGCGGCCGCTGCCACTGCCGTCTCGGGGAAGCGCCGAGCGAGGGACGCGGTTCAGTCTGCTGACTTCGCGGCGGCCATAGCTGTGGCGAGGAAGTGTGAGGTAGAAGAAGAGGAGGTCCCATCTGCCGACATTGCGGCGGCTACCGCTGAGTCAGGGAAACGAGTAAAAGAGGGACTCCCATCTGCTGACTTCGCTGCCGCCACTGCCGTGTCAGCTTAAGCGCCGTGCAATTGCGCGGCGCGTATTAGTTGCAGACGACAACCGTAGTCTATGAGGGTTCCCGCTTTGCCCCTACGACCCGTGGTCAAGGGGAGAATGGGAGTCTCGGTGGGATATCATGTATATTACACTGTGTAATGCAGAGTAGCCATAGCATACATGTCACTTACCCTTAGGGAGGCAACATTTGCTACGTCGTATTATAAAAACAAACAATCAAATAAACAAGGGAGAATTCGATGACGAAGCGAGGGACTTGGACCTTGTATTCACAATTGTCTTCGCCGATCAATTACATGTGAATGGCTCTGGGGAGGAATGCTACTGCACATCCACTTTCTGGATATATCCGGTGTTTAGGTATGATTAACTGGCTTCAGGGTTGCGATGACGGCTTGATTGGCATTCTATATAACAGTGGAGACTGTCTATAAGGATGTCGCTAAGTTTTAATTGGTCCGTCTAGCTCGGACCTGGGTCCGAGTTTGGCAGGGATCATGCCGGCAGGTTAGTCACAATTGACCAATTCTTGGTTCTCCAGTTTCCACCTCGAAAGGCCAACCAATGCGCACAAAGACGAGACGGGAGTGGATGGGCGGTATTGCATGCATATCGGGCTACACAAACGTTAGGCCCCGAAAGCCATTGACGTGAAACCCATCGACGCTGTTTCTTTCCCATGATCCCGAGGCGTTGGGTTTTGTTTTGCTTTGTTTTTGTCAGCCTACGTAATAGTGGTACATCAAATCAAACTTCGCCCAAGGCGGGTGGAGTAGGGGTATTTTGAGCAGCTGGCTGACGTGCCTATCTACTACTAGTGTGCCCGTGTATTAATACCCAGGTAGTACCGGCCACTACACTTCTACTACTCCTAGGTCCGTGTGTGACGAGCCCGGCCATACTTTTAGAGAATGATAAACAGATCCTGATTCGGACGATTTAGCCGGCGTTTGTGGCCTTTTAGGGTTTCAGCCTATCACCATGAGCAAACGCTACCGGACCCTGATTCCGGCCCCTGTGGTGCAGGATCAGGGCCAGCCGCCAATACCTCCCGAGCCCGAGCAGCCGCCGCCTGAAAAGAAGCAGAAGAGCCACATGGCCTGCGGCAATTGCCGCATCAAGAAGAGCAAAGTAAGAGAGAGCGTTTGTGTTTTCCCCCCATGGATTGATGAATCTTTAGTTTCTGCGCGTTTTCTATGTTCATCCCTCTAAATGAAGATGCCCTAAAACTAAACAAAAGCCCTGCATTTTTGCCGGGTGGCCCTTTTGACTAGTGTGATGGACAACGGCCGACGTGCAGCCGCTGCATCAAGCAAAAAGTGGAATGCCAATATGCCGAGGAGGACAAGGCCGTGACCATCGCCGGGCTCCAGTCCCAGGTCCAGAAGCTAAAACAGGACCTTGACGACCACACCGACTTCATCACCTACCTCCAGTCCGCCCCCAACCAGGAGGCCAACAACATCCTCCGACAGCTGCGGACCTCGTCGGATGCCTCTCAGGTTGTGGCGTCGGTCCAGGGTAGCCTGGCCGCCAAAGCGCGCCCGTCCGACCTCCGGCACGCCCGCGCACTCATGCCCCCGACCGGCTCCTCCATCGAATTCGAGCTCACCTTCCTCCACGGCATGGTCTACCCGGCCCTCGTGCCCATCGACCCCAAGAACATCGACATCGACACCCTGCTGCGGTCCGCCTCTCGGAGCTCCCACCGGCATCATGGCCCTGCCTCTACCTCTGCCTCTGCCTCTGCGTTGACGAATACGACGACGACGACGACGACCACCACCACCCCGACGACGACTGATGCTGACTCCATTTGGAAAGGCCAGGGCGCCTTTTCCTCGCCCTGGGAAGGCGTCCCCTCGTCGACCATTTCTTTAGTCTCCGGCCCCTCCGAGAACCCCGAATACTGCGACGAGCGCCTCAAAGACCTCAACATCGGCTACTGGACCCGCGTCCCGCTCGACAACGTCTTCGCCGCCAGCGCCATCTCCCTCTACCTCGAGTCCGAGCACCCCTTCTTCGGCGTCTTCGACGCGGACCTGGTCGTCGACGACCTCGTCTACCAGCGGGTGGACTTCTGTTCCCCGTTCCTGGTCGTGTCCCTGCTGTACATGGCATGCGTGAGTGACTTTTGCCGATCCCTCGTTATCACCATTGTCCCTCCTCGGTCTTCGCGCGCTCACGGTTTCTATTTGGGCTTACCCGACTCCAGCAATCCTTTACATCGGTGGATATCAAATCGAGCTCCCTCGTCCCCGCGCTATTCCACGAGGCCCAGAAGTTATACAAGGCGGAGGCGGCCGACAACCGACCCGTGACCATCGCGGCCACCATGTTGCTCGGGTTCGCGAGCACCATGGCGGGGCGCGAACCGCTCGCGCTGGAGCTCTTCGCCTCCGCCCGGCGCAAGGCGGTCGAGATGGGCCTCTTTGGCGTCCCGCGGCCCCAATACGTCGACGACCATTGGGAGGCGTGGCGCTTACTGTCGTCCGACCAGCTCCGGGAACGGGCGCAGGTCGCATGGGGAACGTACAATTGGCTGACGTCAGTTGTGACACTCCACTACCCTTTACCGAAAAACCTCCCTTCTAACTATTATTATTGCTCGGCACCCAGGATCCACGCAATCTTTTATGCAATCAAGCCCATCGAATACCCGCCTTCCTACCCCATACCGGGACACCCGGATCTCCACATGCCTAACCCGCGCCCGCCGTTCTGGCCACCGCACCAGTCGCCGGTGTATATGGGACACACGTTCAGCGCGCTCAGCAGGTTCTGCATCCTGACCCAGGAAATCTATCTAGTGTACTACTGCGTCGACGGGGATCCAGACAGGTCCCCGCCCTCTCTGGCCTTCGCGGAGACCAAGTTCCAAGCCCTGCTGTCGTGGGCAGACACGTTACCGAAAGAGCTGGTGTGCGGCGAACACAGCCCGGCGCACACATACTTACTATTGTCAGTCCAGCCACCATCACGGACCGGATGAGAAAACAGAAAACCCCGCCAAAACGACTAACAGATTTCTAGCTGCTTGTACCACGGCACCGTCCTCTACCTCCTCCGCCCCTTCCTCAACTCGGCCGCCACGCCGCGCCTGCGCTCCTTTGCGGCGGAGGACAGCACCCTGGACAAGATCTTCGACGCGTCCATGAGGCAGCTCAAGCGCCTGCTCTACGTCTACGTCTCGCAGCTGCAGTCGACGCTCTACAGCCCCATCCTCAGCTGCGGCCTCATGCACCTCAACAGCGCGCTCATGAAGGCCACCGCGCGCAGCGGGGACCCGGACGAGTGGCGCTTTTACTTCCGGCTGAGCCTGAGCTACCTCCAGGAGCTCTACAAGCGCTACCCCATGTGGATCGACGTCATCAAGGCGAACCTGGCCATGGCGGTCGACAGCGGGAATTTGACTAGCGTGGAGGCGCTCAAGATTATTGAAGATGTGGCCCGGGAGAGCGGGCAGCACCACGGGATCGTGGCGCACGTGTTTACGTCGTGCATCGCCGACTTCGACCTCGCGATCACGGACCCGGACCGCGCGCGGGTGCACGAGCTGGCGCTCAAGTTTGACCAGCTGGCGCTCTTTGAGGAGTTCACGACCGTGGTGGCGGATGTGTCCGAGGTGGAGTCAGAGGAGCCCGGCGCCTGAAGAAGTAAAAGCAAAGGAATGCTGAACAAGAACGGGCTCACCAGCTAATTCTGCTCCCACGACATCTCACGGAGGGATACGTAATGCATTGATGGACCATGAAGAACAAAATAGACTAGGCAGGCATATAGGTTGCTTTTCCAATGTCGAAATCCAATAATCATGTAGGCGTTGGGGAGTCCCAATGGCGGTGTCGAGGAGTTGGTCCCGAATTAGAACGCGATGTACAAACCAAAACAACAACAGTTCAAAGATTTTAACACTCTATCAATGGCTCTTGGAGGTGAACCGTTCAACCCGGAACGGATCCTTGGGTTCCGCTTGGCCTCCGTCCGTCGTCGCCGGCGGCGCCGACCAGTTGACCCGCAGCAAAAAGTCGTTGCACGTGACCTTGGCCAGGGGTTCGAAAAGCCACTTCTCCAAGCTGGCCGACATCCTCACGGCGCCACTCTTCGGGGTGCTGATCTCGATGGTCACGACCAGCGTATGCAGCGCCGTGAGCTCCGCGACGGCGCCCCAGGCGCACTCCCAGGGCGTGTCGCCGCCCGAAGACTCTCCGCCCGCCGCCTCGTCCCAGGCGGTCCACTTTTCGCTGAGGGAGTTGTGGAGGAAGATGCACAGCTGGTCGTGCGACGTGCCGCCCGCGTTCCCCAGCAGGAACAGGTCGATGCGCAGGTGGTGCAGCATGGCGCGGTGGCGGGGGATGATCTCCCGAGGGAACACGGTCAGGGAGACGATGTTGCTGAAGTGGAATATGTGGGTCCGGTACAGGCTGTCGGCCGTCTCCAGGTACCTGCCTGGCGCGTTAGTCGTGGGATACCTGCCCAGCATCGGCCGGGTTTCTGGACGCTGGTCGGATTCCGCAGAGGATCTCACTCACATGGTACGGCACACAGTTAGCAGAGCGGAGAGATGTTGCCGCTTCTTGTCAGGGGCCGATGGTGGCAATACCCGCTGCTTGACCCCGTCGTCGTTCCACGGTCGCTTGGACCGCGACATGGACATGCCGATGCATTCTTCATGCTCATCGGGGTCCACGGCGGTCGGATGCTGGCAGACGAGGCAGACCAGCTTTTGCTCGTAGATGAAGATGTGCAGATGCCGGTAGCCAAAGACGCGGTCGTAGATCTGACCGCGAATCTCCGGAGGCAGCCTGGAAAGAAACAATGAGCCTGGTTGCGGCTCAGGCTTGAGGGCATCAGACGAAGCTTGGGGTCTCGTCATCATCGTTGTTGTTGTTGTCGTCGTCGTCTAATTGAGATTAGGGTTTAGTGATGGAGCGTCCAGAGGGTGTTGGTTCGCTGTCGTTAAAAAGCAAAAAGGCTTTGAGGCGAAGCTTGCGGGGATGTCGGGCCCGGAGTAAGCTGACAGTTGAGCTAGAGAGCCGTAGACATACGAGGCAACCACACTAGCTTGACCATCTTCATAACGTGTTCCATGGTTGTATAAGCCTAAATATCTACTGTATATTGGGGTTCAATTATTCAATTGCCGAAAGTAAATTACTGTAACTCTCCTGCTCTGCCACGCTGATCTTCGGGCAGTGTTGCAAATCAACCTTCCAAATACACCAATATTTCTGTCAACCAACCAAGAGCATGTTTTTCTCAAGCAAACATTAGTCCGGCAATTGGTTGGTTGATTTGCAACACTGCCCGAAGATCAGCGTGGCCGAGCAGGTGGCTGTACCATGATGCATATGGACTTGGGCATAGCCGCGACGCCACCGGGGCGGGGCATTTTCTCATCAGGCTGCCTCGTAGAAAGCCCAACGGCCACTCGTTTCCTCTGACTCCCATCCTTCACACTTCCTTTCCATTTTTCGTCTTGGATCGCGACCATACACTGTAATGTCTCATCGCCGCCCACCACCTCCAGATTGATCACGATGGCCGAACTAGTCGGACTGACCGCGTCTGTCATCGGCACCGCAGGGCTTGCCACCAAGGTCGTCACAACCAGCGTCAAAGTCAAGGGTCTTCTCGAACAAGTCAACAAAATACCGGAAGAGCTTCAGCAACACTTGGACCAGATCGAGCTCTTTTCTCCGCTCCTCACCAGCCAAATCAGCGATGATGGCCCGTCTGCCATGAGGGGCGCACTGGATGTCGCAATGATTCGGTGTCAGCAAGCAGCTGACGATCTTGGCAAGGTCGCCGAGGACCTCCTTGCCCAAGTGAATAAGGGTGGGAAAGCAGGGCGCAAGATCCGGGCGGCCCGCGTTATTTTGCAAAAGGATGTTTTGGCGTCGAATGTGAAGCGACTGTCCTCGGCAATGCAGATGCTCATGATGGCAAGTCAGATGTACGGTCTGGAGCAACAGAGATACCTCATGTACGCTACCCATGATGCCAATGTTTCTGCTACTAACCGGGAGACGCAGAAACCTTCAGAAAGGGCAGCCAGGTGTTATCGTATCCCAGGTACTTGCTGGCCTGCAAGAAACGAGACCCGAACCAGCCGATTACACGCTTTTACATGACCCTGTTCGGAAGTACGTACCTTCAGCGACATCTGAGAACCGTGCAATGAGACGCCGTAATGCTTTATGGGCTCAGAGATTCCAGACTCATCTGAGACTGGGACTCGGAGGTTTGACCGGGTCCCTAGAGGTCCAGTATGGCAGCAAGGGAATGCATCAAGATGGGGACAAGGAACCCCAGGACCTGAGACTCCGCGTTCACCTACCCCGTTGGTTTTCTTCAAAGTCCCTCGACTACATTGTACGAAGAAGTCAAGCGGGATGGGACCATCATTTTCATACGGCTACTCTCCACCCGGAACATTCGACTACCAGTAACCTTGTTATGGAACTTATGGAAAACAAAACAGACTCGGTCCGGAAGCTGCAGTATCTGATTGCAGAGGGCCGGGTTTCTGTTTTCGATTCAATATATGTACCGATAGCGGGTGGCTGTACCATGATGGAAGTAAGTAAGATAAAGCTCCATGACAGGGCTTTCAAGCTAACACCAGTCTCAGATCGGCCTTAGGTTTGGCAACTGGCAGATTTGTGACTTCTTGGCCGGGTACGATGTCCCGATATCAAGGTTTTTCTATCATTACACCCCCTGGTTCGAACGAGAGAAGCAGTTGCAATACATCCAAAGTGTTGCAAGTTGTTACGCGGATACGGTTATATTCTTCTGGGTGCTATTTCAAGAGTACGAAGGCCCGATTGCGCGCTTCGATGCCATCAGAAGATTGGTATGGCCGGATTTCGAGTTCTACGACGTATCCTTCTTTGGAAAACGACTGTTGCTTGCGAGTGCTTTTGCAGACGTTTATTCATCCGGAGGAATGGTGTCCGGTCAATCGTTTATAGTAAGAGCGCTGCTCTCTCGAAGCGGCGAGATATACCTCCCACAGATCGGACCGCTTCTCCGAGATTATAGCACGCCTAGCAACACCATACACCGGTTACGAGGTCTTCTAGTGTCATTAAGTATCCAGTCCTTACGGAATACTCGTGATATCGAGGCCAACAGCTGGGCACAACTTATGGAGGACCTTTTGAGGTATATTATGGAAGACCTTTATTTCACTACTCCTGGAGATGAACCATCCTCCACTGCAAATTCTTCACGTTCGGTACACAGTTGCCTTTTCGAGATATCGGTCTTGGCTCACACTAGTGAAGAAAACGGGTTGGTAATATACACGACATTCACCGCACGACGTGCAGAAGCGTCTGTTGGGAGCATATTCCGCCAATATCTAGCGATCCTTCATCGATGTGGTGTAGATATTGGCGAGTATGGAAGATTTGTCGAGGCTAAGTTGAAGACCCAGAGATCGCATTTCTTATCAATCTTCTCCTACAGAGAAAGGTATAAAGTGCCCGTGGAAGTAAAGGGTGTACGGACGGGGGCTACGCCAAACGATTGGGAGATATGGTTCGGTGAGCGTACGGACGAATACGCCGGGGAATTCTGGCACCTGGTTGATCCCGCGCCGCTGTATGTGCCTGGGGCTTGGGTGGAGGAGGAGTAATGGACATCATTGATCAGACCAAAGTTTTGTACAAAACAGTTTGAGATATATACAAACGACAGCATGAATTACTAATTACAGAACCATATAAGATGGCTGATTGTCCGAGGGTGCAATAGGCAAGCCAAAAGCACCCCCACTGTCGATTTCCCGGTGCTACATAAGTATAACGGGTAACCCTGATCATCACTGACTCGGCTTCTTGTTATAGTGCTGCGTAAAGTCATACCGCAACTCCATCATCCCCATAAACGCCTGCCGCTGCATCTTCTCGCTGTTCTCGGCCGCCTTGCAAGCCTTCATCACCGCGTCACGCTCGAGCAGCGTATCCGGGTCCGGGTCCGAGACGCGGCGGAAGTTGTCCTGGGAGGCCGGGTCGATCAGGTTGACCCACTTGTCGCGGCGCTTCTCGGAATACAGATCCAGGATGGACTCGTCCGCGACGCCGTCCCACATCCCCATCAGACAGTCGGCCAGACCGCCGGCGTCCACGAAACCGCCCGTGATGCCCATGCCGCCCCAGGGGTTGCACAGATGTGCCGCGTCGGCTGCGAGGAGAACCCGCCCGACTCGGAAGGAAGGGGCGCACCGTTGGTGCATTTTGTACGGGGCCAAGCTAACGAGGTTATAGTCGCTCGGCTCGGGGTGACCGGGTAGAATCGTCTTGAACTTCATTGGTTGGCGCTCCTTGATCTGGTCCAGCGTCAGGCCGCCGGCCTCGCCGTACGTCACCCGGTAGAGGCCGTCGCGTGTGATTTTCGCAACCATCTTTCAGATTTTGTCAGCGTTGGGCAACTGGGACCTAGGATAGGCTTGGGGGCAGAACTTACGGCGAAATGCTCCGGGTGCAGAATGAAGTTGGTATTCGTGAATCCGTGAGTGCCTTCAAAGTCGTAGTACACCTGCAATTCATCCGTGTTAGTGAGCCAGAGCAAACCCAAACCCCCAACAACAATTGCCCACTTACGTTCGTTGCGACGATTTGCCGATCAAACGTGAAGCCCGGGAAATCCGGGAAGAGCGACTTCCGCACCATGCTCGTCGCGCCATCGCACCCCACAATGTAATCCGCATGCACCTTCTTCTTGCCCTCGGGCGTCTCGACCTCGCACCAAGCGCTCTTGTCGTCCTGCCCCACCCCGACGACCTTGTGGTCCCAGCTGATGGACCCGCCGTGCTTGGTCAGGAACTCCTCCAGCAGCAGCCGGTCCAGCTCGTCGAGGACCAGGCACGCCATGCGCAGGTCCTGGCCCTCGACGTCGGCGACGCACCGGCCGTCCATGCCCGTGATGAAGGAGTGGTCCTCGAACCGCCGCCACGACATGGTGTTGACCGTGAACCCCCGCCGGCGGATCTCGTCCAGCACCCCCGCGCGGGCCAGGTCCGGGATCGCGGCGGGGCCGTAGATGGCGGCGCGGGGGCGGCCGTCGAGCTCGTGGGAGCCCTCGAGGATGTGCACGGGGATGCCGTGCTGCGCCAGGAGCAGACTGAGGAGCAGGCCGCTCGGGCCGGCGCCCACGACGATGACCTGTTGTATATCGCATTATCAGCCTCCAATCCTGCTATTTTCCCTAAGAAGAAAGGATCCCCTTACCTTTTCAAAAGGACGCGTCATTTTTGGATGCAGCTGGTGAACGTCGCAGCTGTTGGAGACTTCGGTGTTGAAAAGGGGGGTCCACGAGACGAAATGGTACCGAGGCGGCGGAACTATATCGGCAGCCTTAAAAATCTAAAAAGTAGTCATGAAATCTGGCATAACGATGGCAGCCGATGTCATGAAAATTGGGGGGCGCTGTTCCGCTCAAGATAAGTAAAGTGAGCGAGTCATGACCCGCAATCGCGAGAAATGCGGGACTTGGTCAACCCTCCTTCCCCGCACTCCGGATGTGGATCATGGCAGCTATTAAAGGGCGCATCTTCGGCGATTTTGGAAGGGACATTCAGTCCGACAAGAAGGCACTGATCTCGGCTATCGGGCTCATCTTGTTTGTTGGCAAGAGTACCGACGGATTGGGGCAGTAAGTAGTGTGGTTCCTAGCTGCTTCTGGTGTGCGCAACCCAGCGTCGCATTACCCCAAATATGTCAACCAAATAAGGGGGCGCGCGGGGAAAGTCGCACGTTTTACCTGACCTACTGTCCACCATGTCTCGGCAATTGTTGTACACCCGATCTGGGGAGGACCAACAACTACCAACCTCGTCTTGCAATGAGAGACGACACAATACCTACTAAGATACACGAGCAGACTCGACCATGCAGGCACAGAGAGGCCTGTCTACTCCCACCGAAAATGTCAAAAGATGTGGTCGAATGAGAGAAAGACAGGGGACGGGGTGGAGAGTAGCAACTGCAACCTGGCCGAACATGGGGTAACTACCACTTTGGAACACCATTTTCCAGGTTACGAGTGGCCGTGGCGCGCCCGTCGTGACCTCGTGCAGCTGACGGGCGTCCAACCGTCCAAGAGAGGAGATAAACTCCGGTTGGTATTGAGGGAGGGTGACACCCGGCATATGCGATATGCACATCTCGTAAGGCGTCCCTGTCAACTTAGTGCATGCAATTTTGGGTTTCGTTATTTCCTCTAAAACCAGGGAAGAAGAAGTATTTGGGCTTGTTAAATTACAAAGTTGTAATATGTCCATGAGATGTAAGTGAGACGTAGACAAGAGGGATGCAATCCAAATCCAGTACCAGATGAAAAGGGGATATGCTTTTCTACCCAATTCAAAACCCACCAGTAAGTCAACGCTCATCGACCATCCTCCTCGCAACCTAGACATCGTGAATATCGACAACGTTGCCGGTCTCAGTAACGGCGACATGCTTCTTTTGGATGGAGGCCTTTACTGGGTTTCTGGCGGCGAAGATCTCATCCAGTTCCTCGAGCTGTGGGACGAGAGCATTGCATTAGCAAAACATGGCTGGCTAGGTGGAACGTGCACTGGGATTTGTGCGTATATGAAGCAGACTTACCGTGCGGTTCTTGGTCTCCGGGATGAACCACCAGATAATCGCTGCCTGGACGGCGTCCTGGACCGTAAAGATGATGTACGTCTTCCACGTGATGTTCTGCAAAGCCACAGGCCAGGCGAACTGGTTGAGCAGCCCACCGACGTTGACGGCCAGGGAGGAGAAGGCCATGCCCTTGGCGCGCATCTCGAAGGAGAGCACCTCGACGGGGAACAGAGCCTGGAGAGGGGTAATGCCGAAGGAGTAGATGCTATAAGGGGCAATTGGTCAGTTGTTGCGGCTTGCAAGGGATGACGCAGATCTGAGATGATGTTGTGCGAGCACGTACCTGCCAAAGATGAAGATCATGGCGATAGCTGCTTTGCTTGCGCCCGGGTTGGTGCCCATTGATTCCTTGCTGCCGCCACCTGCCTCGAACTCGGCCGAGGCGATGGTCATGCCCAGCCAGACGACGGTGCAGCCGATGAACGAGAACAAGAAGAGCGGGCGGCGGCCGACGCGGTCGACCAGGCAAGCGCCGACAATGGCGCACAGGAACTGCTGGCAGGAGTTGATGAGGGTGATGTTGGCCTTCTCAATCTACGATCGTGGATCATCCAAGTCAGCACTTCCAAACAGTCAGGTATCGTGTAGGGCGGGCTGTGACGTACGGGGTCATGATATCCAGCCCCGTCTAGTACGGCGCCGAGGAAATAGGAGAGGACTGCGTTGCCAGCCCATTGGCCAAAGATGGAGATGACGACGTTGCAGCCAAGACGGTAGGCGGAAGCGCGGTTCCCTTGGTACATGTTGGTTAGTACTCTAACACTTGTCTACAGTCCACGGGTGTAGACCTACTGAAGAGAGCTCGGTAGTCCCACCAGCGCTTGTCGGCACCGTCCACATTGAGAAGCTCTTCGTACTCGGACATTTGCAGCTTTACCCAAGGGCCTATTGCAGTTGAATTAGCTTCCATCACAGCCAATCACTATGGATAATGTGACAAGTGGGGAACATACTCTCCGGGTTCCCGTTGCCGTGGTACTTGGTCAACATATTCATCGCCTGCTCCTTCTTATTGTTGACATACAGCCAGCGGGGCGACTCGGGCAAGAACAGGGCGAAGAGGACGATGAGCCCGGAGAAGAGGCACTGGAGCCAGGTGATGAGGCGCCAGGAGTAGTCCCCGCCCGTGTTGAGGGCCCCGCGCGCCGCGCCGGACGCGATGATGGACCCGCTGAACCAGAGCGTGTTGTACATGGCGCCCACCACGCCGCGGAAGGCCGGGTGGTTGATCTCGACGACGTACATGGGGCCCGCCGCCGACGCGATCGAGACGCCGAACCCGAGCAGGAACCGGCCGCCCATGAAGGTGTCGGCGTTGGTGGAGACGCCCTGGATGACGGTACCGACGATGATGAGGCCGGCGCCGATCACCATGCCGATGCGGCGGCCGAAGGTGTCGATGGCGGGGCCGACTGTCATACGATGCATCACATTAGTCTTGGTTGAACCCAATGACTGAAGCACACGCCAAGAGAATGAGTCAGTCTCTTACCAAACGGAAGCGCAACGACACCACCAATCTGGTACATGGACGAAATGATACCAGCCCAGATCCCCGCATTCTCGGCGTGGTAGTACTCCAGAAAGGCCGGGTTGATCAGCAGGTTGTTGATGAGAGACCCGTCGTAGCCGTTCATGGTGCTGCAGAAGAAGCCGACAATGGAGAAGACGTAGAGCATGACCTGCGTCCGGGCCCACGGGTTCGGCGGCTCCGACACCAAGGCGGCCGCGAAGGCCTCATTGCCCTTGATGACGGTGTGCTGGATGTTTGCCTAGTCGAGAGGGGTTGATGAATTAGTCTTGGGGTTATTCGTCCGGCGCGACAGCCGCTTCATCATTGGGTATTGACAAACCTTCTCCGGGTACTGCTCGTGCGTCTCGTGCACGTCGACGTCGTCGCGCTTCTCCATCATGGCGACTGGCTTCGCTTCGCTTCTAGTTTCCCACTCGATTTGCTTTTTCTTTTTCTGTAGTTGGATGGGAGTCTCAAACTGTCACTCTCGGGATGTGACAGAATATTTAGTTCGATCCAGAGTTGCAGTTTACTGGACTAAAGACAGCGGGAAAAGAAAAGGTAGGACTCGGGAGTCCCCATGGTTTTATGTCCAGGGATTCACCGGAATAATGCTTGTTGTATGGCAGGCAGCATGCAGGTTGGAGGGCACAGGTGCACATGCACTGGATGCACGCCGATCAAGACCACTCTTCCAGGATATGACTATGAAGGAGCATTGAGTTCTCCTGAGGGTGTGCAGGAAGGCAGGTAGGCATGCATGTGTGGCCTGTCACATCCCAGTCGGGACGATAATCGCGTGGTTGCATGACCCTGGTGTTAATCCCGGCCGATATAGCTTGGCCAGGGGTCGTCGTTTTAGGGCGACGGCTAGACCTGCTTGACTCTCAGCCAAAAACGCGCCCTGATTGCTCTGCTGGCTTACGAAATCTATCGGATACGAGACAGCCTGCCGCATCGAAAAGGGGAGTTTTCTTGCGCCACCAACAGAAATAGCAATCTCGATTATCCCGTGCATACGCATCGCCCGCTCGGTATGAGAGTAAATCTTGGAAGATTCAAGGGTTCAATGCGGCTGCTATCGTCAATACACATCATTTCCATTTCAGGTGGGTGGGCTGCATTAGGTGTGAGCATTAGACGAGTCGCGCCGAATGGAAGATGAAAAGACGTGCATCGCGGGCTAATCCCCTCCGTAGCTCCAGCTTCTCCTCCCCCATACCGGTTGCGGTATTCTTCCCCATTCAATCCATCATGAAGGGGCCCCACCGGAACTTTTCAGTGGGACCTGGGGTTGGGGAAAGAGGATCAATCCCAAGAAGGGGGTCGTCTCCGGGGAAGGTGTACAATTGACGATGATCTTGGTACCCGGCGCAGCGTACCCCTCATCTCTTGCCATGCTTGTTCTGACGGGTTTCCAGTGCTGAAAACCAGCTAGGCGATGAAAAATGTTTCCCCTGTCGGTTTGTTGGATGTGGCGTGTCGCAGCCCCCAGTATGTTCAGTCGTGGCACATACATCCCTCGCAAGCTCGGGCTGGAACTCCGGGCCATGTTTCCACACTTCCGAATGTCTTCTGGATTCTACCTGCCTCAGGCCACCAGGGCGACAGGAAGGACTCCGGATCGTGACTACGTAGTAGGTAGACCTCGTAATTGTGCCGTCCCACCTGAGACTTCCTTTATGTGAAAGTCGCCACTTTATCATAGTTTCGATCTATGCAACCGCTTCTCTAATACTCTAAGCACCGCGAACAGTAAACACGGGAAGTGTACTCGTTCGGATTGGCTCCTGTCTCCTCCATTGTAACCCTATCCTATGGCAGGTGGACGGGAAAGGATGACCTCCAATTGGCCACATTAGAAATGATCTTATCCCCAACTGATAGGCGGCCCGTGTGCCTCCGCTCTCCATTTCCCACTTATGCGTCGAAGCATATCCACCACGGGTGAGTTGCTCTAGCCCGACAACACCACCTCACTGGTGGACAATCGTCGCACCTTGACAAGTACGACAATTGCGGCTAGCGTGACAGTTATGACACTTGACACTTGTATGTTTCCGGTGCCGATTGCCAGAGTAGACGTTGTTTATTCTTGCCGGCTTCTTGGATACTGGTGAGCGTAAATCGCCCCGCTCGCTACCTGAGCCCCTGCTGCCCCGCCGCGAGCACTAAAAACTATCGCATGCCAGCATACCGCAAAAGGGACATTTCGCGTCCGAACCGAGAGGAATGTTGCTCCGAAACTTGTAAGCCACAATTTGAACTTACTGCTGCGGCCCGACATCGCCTGCTGCCGTTGGTAACAGAAGCGACATTCATCTAAGCCAATCGCATCTCTTGGCGATTTCCAGATGCGATGTTGGATCAAGGAAGCTTGTCATCTCGTCTCATCTCTAGCAAACCCACAGACAGAAATGGCTGTGCACTCTTACAGCAGAGTCGGATACAAACCTTCGGATGAAGCAGTGGTGCAGTGATAAAGATAGGCCAGACACGTTGGTCACCGTCCGTCTTGTGTTTGCAGGCCATAATTGAACTCATATGGCCATGGATGCCCACTTGCTGTACCGGTCTGCCCTGAGCCTGATATGTCGGGGAAAAGGAGAGGTAGTACAGCATTGACCAACCGATGTAAACGTGCCCGTGATTGGCCGCAACGTCCCGCCCCTGGTTCACTCAGGTTGATGAAGGCTGCATATTACCTATCGGCCTTCGCAATGGTCGATTGGACCCAGATTCACGGGCTGGGTTACGGGTTGAGTTGGTAGGAGTCACAAATCAAGGTTTCATATACACATGTATGAAGTAGGTGCGGCTTGGATATGTAATTGGTCAAGCGAATAACAATTCAGTGGTGGCAGGGAGTGACGGTCTCGATTGCGTCGGCCCATATTCGACATGCCAGGCAGCCAGGCTGCAGAGCAATCCCTTCTGCTTCTTCACTATCTTCCATGACTTTGATCGGTATGACGTGTGCAAATCCTACCGATCGTAGGTAGTGTATAATGCTTGGAACAGTTCAGTGAGAATTTTGGGGCACCAGCCATGAGGATTCGATGACTAAAGCTGATCATTACTCCAGACTCCTAAGGTAACATATCCAAACTCCGCACCGAGTAATACTAGAAATCCGGTCGCAACACCCTCAACTCCGTTGATCCCACAATATTTCCACCAAGAACTGTGTACTACCAAAATCCCCCAGCAGGTTGCGCCATAGGGTCCGACCAAATCACACTCATCATCTTCGTCCATAACTTCCCGCTAACTCTTCGCCTCATAGCCATCCGAGTGAATATGCACGTACTCCTTCGGCCACAAGTGCATGTTTCGCGTGGTTCGGCGGCCAGGCCTCTGTGGCACAACTTTCCCTCTCCACGCTTTCTTCTCCCGCATCAGCCTGATCCAATATTCGCCAAATGATTCCTTGGGCCGCCTTTCCATTGCTCCGGTGATGACAAGCTCGACTTGGATCGGACCGCCCCATGTATACGACACGTCTCGAAAGTCGCTATCTCCCAGCCCATCGGAGGTTGTAGCAGCAGCTTGCAGCTTGGCTTGGTCTATGAAACGACCGACTAGAAGCCATCTCAGGATATCCGGGAACTTCTGAGCTGCAATGTGGGCGGAGCGAAACCCAGACGGGCTCGAGTATGCAAGAGCCGCACCGCGGCGAATGAGGAACGTGACCGACTTTTTCCGCCCATATTCACAAGCTACCATCAAGGCCGAGCCCGACGGGGACCCGTCGCTGTCCAGCTGTGCGCCAATCCCCAGTAGGTTGTCCATTACGGCTAGTGAGTCGCATGTTGCAGCCAAACACAAAGGACTCCATGCATCTGAAGGCGAAAGGTTGATGAACCTTTTCAAAACCTCGGGCCTGTATTTCCGGCGTGCCAGTCTGAGAAACCCAGAATACTCCGAGTCCTTTGGAACAGACACCCAAGTCCAAGGCAAAGCTTTGCTGTCTTCCAGACGTATGTCGGTATTCAGCAAATATGAGGTAAACTGTGATCTTTCGGAAGCTAAGTGTAGAGCTGACCATCCTATGGAATCCAATGAATGGATATCCAGGCCCCGTTGAGACAGCGTCGCAAAGATCCTACAGTCCTCGATCGTCCACGGCCTTCCGGCAGCAAAATGTAGCGGAGAACGTTTGCTGAAGTCCGTAACGGCTAGGACTGCCTTGGCATCGACTAGGGATTGAACGATGGGAAATAAGCCGTACAAACTTGCCTCCATCAAGGGTGTACTGCCCAAAGGGCTGCGGCATTCAATATCTGCACCTTTCGCAATCAGGTGCATCGCGGTTTTGAACTTGTTCGACTTGCCGTTCGTTATCACACCGAGTAGAGGCGTCGGCAGCTCTTGGCTGGAGGAGTTGACGTCTGCTCCCATGTCGAGCAAAAGATCAATCGCATCAATGTTTCCCAGGTTTACAGCAGCATGATATATTGGCGTAACACTTGAGGGATCTGCCTCGTTCACTGCCACGGATAGCATATCTTTACCACGAATATTGTTGACGTCCCTGGCAAAGCCTGTTAGAAATGTATTGTTGGGTTATCTGAATCTGTAGTACTTACGAATAATGTTCCTCATTTTGCTTTAAGTGATTCAACAACGTTTGTAGTCCAACAATGTTGTTGTTGACGACCGTGGTATACATTAAAGGGGGTGACTCTCCGAGGAATGTGCCACCCTGCTCCATGTAATTCTGCAAACCTTTCGACAAGATTGGAACCGAAGTGACTTTGGAAAGAATAAGGTGCAAAGTTGTTGGGAACCCTTGCAGACAACAAGCGGTTGTCGCCATGGATACCTTCTTCTCCAGGAACCACTGGATAAACTCAAGGCGATTCGCTATGATGGCTTTGATCAAAGGAGAACATCCGCCACAGCTAGGGAGGGAGGTCTCCATGCTGAAACCACTGTCGTATAATCTCTGGCACACAACTAGATTGTCCTGTGCAATCGCGTCTTCAAGAGATCCAGCCGTGGCCTTCTGTGGTAAAAGAGAAGCAATCCCGATGGCGTTCGCCTGCTGTGAAGTGCAACCAGGGATGGGGTCAATTGACCCAAGATACTCAATCGATGTGGTTTTGCCGGACTGGTGGGCGTAGAACAAAGGGCTCCGGTTGTACGTATCCAGCGACGGTGTGCACCCGGCTTCCACGAGGGCTTTGGACACCTCTTGATGCCCATTTATAGCTGCCAGGTGAAGTGGTGTACGTCCATCTATTGCCTTGGCCCTCACATCACAGCCCTGTTCACAGAGAAATTCAACAGCCATCAACGATCCTCCCAAGGCAGCATAGTGTATAGGCCTGAACCCGCTGTCACTTTTTGACTCGAGGCTCTCGAGTAGTCCACGGTTCTTGTAGAACTCTAACACCTCAACGTGTCCACAAACTGATGCAAGATGCAGGCCATTTAAACCCCTATAGGTAAACCGTCTCGAGCCTAGAGTCACATCCAAAGACCCTGTCTGCTGCCAGGCAGCTTTTTCCTCGTATTGCCCACTGCCATGAATGTCTTCAAGAATTCGAGTTGCACCTCTAAATGAAGCGGCCAGGATTGCATTAAACCCATTGGCGCGGGGTTTGAGCGGATCTGCACCGCCACGTAAGAGGGCGGACGTATGTTGGAATCTTCCATCAAGCAAGTGATAGACAACTGGAGGATACCGATTGCCAGTGGTAGAACTCAAGTCTGGATCTGCACCGCGCTGGATCAGAAGCTCCATCATCCACTCGCTTCCCTCAGCCCTGCACAAATGTAAGATCCCCAACCCGTCATTTCCAATCTCATTTATCCGAGACTTGTCAGTGTGGCAAATGATGATGCTGAAAACGGCTCGCTCCTCTTTCGTGTTTCCTCCTTCACATACAAAGTGTTCTAGAGCCGACCGACCATTGGCACGTCGATGAACACTCATTCCTTTCTCCACCATCAATCGTGTGAGTTTTGTATCACAGCTCTTCATTGATGTTTTCAGAAGAGGAACAGCTAGGTGAGATTCCAGGAATTCAGACCAGTAGTTGGTTTGACGAATCACCTGATCCAGTAACTGGGATGAGTATAACAGTTTGACATGTGGATCTTCTGATAAGAAATGTTCAGTCAGTGGAATGAGCCCACTCTGCTTGGTGTACGACTCATACGAGGCCAAGTAACCGAGCTTAATCAAACATATGCCGAAATTGGCAACCTCAGCCTTGGCATTCTTATTTGCGAGGGCTGGGACAATTGCTGATGCAAAGATCTCCCACATCGGGGACGAGGGGGTGTCCTCGACAAACAGCTGCGTTATGACAGCTGCGTTCGTACGAATCGGTACATCAGTTCGATAAGGGCGCCAATATTCTATGCACCGCAGCATATATGATCTCAAGGGAGGCCCGACCACACTGTGGAGGTTGCAAGCCTTCGGATATAGTAGTTTGAGGCGTATAACAAATTCTTCTTTCGCCTGAGGGCTCAGAAAATGAAGCGGGTTGCGACCACAGCCGTCATAAGAGGAGACGCCAAGATCAGAGTTGATCAGGAACTCGAATATCCGCTCAGAGTTGTGTTTGACTGCAAGCAGGAGCACTGGTACAGGGCTTATGACCATTGCAAAACTCTTGATATACTCTGTCAAGATCTCTGCACACTCCTGACGATTCATTGAGAGCAAATACGGGAAGGGTGCGTAACCTTTCGCGTTCGTCGCTTGCAAAGCCTGAATAATGCAATCCGGACTTTGGCATTCCAGAATGGCCTTGAGTTTTGATGGAGATTCGGCTCGGTGAAGGACATTATCTCCCTCCAAGTCTTGGCATGAACAGTCCACGTCGAAGTCAGGGAGAAATTCCAGCCATCGGGTGACGTCGTCTTCATCGTCTGGATCATATCCCATCCATAGGTGTATTGGCAGCTCGCCCGCCAGATTGGTCGACTTGGTATTGCAGCCAGCATTAAGTAGGAGTCTTACAATCCCGGGTTTGAAAAAATACTCTTTGTCCATTGCCTCATGGAGAAGTGAGTTACCGGTCGTTTCGTCTATAGCGGCGGATGGTTCAAATCGGGGATCTTGAAGAATCATCCGAAGTGCCGGCTCATTCCCAGTTCGAACTGTTTCGAAAACATGCTCAGTATCGATTCCGGTGGCATATACGATTCTTGTGTCAATTTTTGTTGTGTCGAACGTGAACTCAACACGGTTTTCTGCAGCCTGTTGCCAGAACAGGGAGCAGAGACGAAGATGCGCAGGGGATTTGTCGACAAGAAGGAGAAGTGCCTCGAAAAATGACTCAAAAATCTCAGTGTCAAACCAGAATCCGTCATAACTTCTCGATAATCTGTGCAACATATTTTCTGCACAGTCAACATCTTCGTCTTGCAGTTCTTCGCCAGCTGATATTAGCGCCATCGGCAAAGCTAGCATACCAAAGCTTACCACGGTATTGAAAGCGATACCCAGTAGACTAAGGCCAGTGGATGGGTAGCAACATCGGAACTGAAGTGTTGCCCCATACATACAATCGATAGTGCTCGGGATCGCTGCCATACAATGGCTGTAACTGAGGAAGGGAAAGGGGTCCCAATCAGTGTGGTCTTCATCCAATTGCCCTGGCTCATAAAAGGATGTTACTCCTTGCACCGCACATTGCAACGGATTTCCCACCGGACTCTTCAGATTTGTATCAAGGTTTTGCTCCAAAAGATAGGCGCAAATCTCCGGCAGTGACAGCAAAGCCGCCAAATGCAATGGTGTGAAGTCCGAATGAGTTAAAAGTTCAATCACACTATCTGGGTCCAGCAAGGGGTGACATTTGGTGTCCAAAGTAATGATAAGATATGCCACCCATGAAGTAAAGGCATTTGTCTTACTAGGGCTGAAGAGAGATTTCGCGAGCGACATCACTTCTGGGTGTTCCCAATGAGCACTAGCATAAAACAGCCAATCCCTCGCCGCGAGAGAGTATAAAGGGTATCGGTCTTCTCTCTCCTTTAGATTTTTCAGATGATCCATATCGCCCATATTTGAAGGTGATTCATTGAAATTGCCCAGTTGAAGGTATTTCAAGTACTCGATGGCCATTAGCTCCTCAAAGTAGGATTTTGAAACATGGAACTTGTCGAGATTGGAAGCTTTGGTCCGGTCCCCTCCAAGAAACTCAAGCACTGAAAAATGGGAGAATTCCAGGAAAGAACCATCTCGCGTTTTTCGCAAGAGGCTGCTGCAATGCTTCGTGATAGCGCTTTCATGTATAATGTCATCAAACTTTAGCGGCTTGCCAGCCTTTGGGATTGAAAGCAGCTCTCTCAGTTGTGTCATAGTCAGGGGGGATCGAGAATGTGCGATGCAGTTGAGGGCCAGTCCAACCATTCGGGCCTTGCGGGGCGGGATCCGTTGCAGGATGCGAATGTAAGTCTCATCAAGAGTCGGAGGCAAGCTCTTGAGTGCATCGCGGCATTCTTGATCAGAGTCGCATAAGGCAAGTTCATCTAGCTGGCAAGCCACCCATCGGAACCTTGCAGCGGAAAGTCAGTGCTGAATCTGGAAGAGGAAAATCAAGGAATATCAATAGTGCTTACATTCCCTTGGCGCCGTTAACCAATGTCTCAAGTATCTCTTCTTTTAACTTTGGATTGTTGAGAAGAAGTTGCCTTTTTTCAATCTTGTCTTCAAGTTGCGCTTGAACATAATCAGATATGTCGTCTTTATGAGCAGCAATCTCAATAGGTACACACAATCCATCCAGCTGATGCTGATGCAACTGATGCCGAATGTTGTCCTCATCACGGCTCAATAATGCCATGGAGATATTCTCAGTTGCATCCGATATTGCAATCAAGGTTTCGAGTACCTCGTCAGCTTGTGTTCCGCATTCATCAATTCCATCAACCGTCAGAAAGACGTGCGTGTATAGACCGGCTATTTCCTGCAGGAGGTCACTCAATGACTGGATACTCGGTGTCTTGTGCATTCCTGTGGAATGGTGAGTCTCGTAGTGGTGCTCGAGCAGGTCGTAGGCCTCTTTCTTCTGGATCGCAAGCTGATACACAAGCGCTCGGAGGACTGTGCCAGGGCTGTGGGTATCCTCGTTCTTGTAGTCGCAGAAGAAGAAGGCTGATGGTGTGACTTCTGTGCTTTTGTTTAAAGCCTCTTCAATCACCACACCAGCTAGGACAGTCTTTCCCGCACCCGGTATCCCTTTGAGCCATAGGATGGAGCCGGGCACTGCCAGCCAATGCTGGAACTCGGGGAGCTTTACCAACCACCGACCTGTCCCTTGATGCCGTAGCTGACGGCTCGTCTCATAGTTGCTTTGGGGATTCGACCTGAGGTAATAGGTTTGTATCTCGCTTCGTTGCTTGTCAATGTGAATTCGACTGGTGATTTCGCTAGTATCTCTGATAACCGCAATAATTTCTGTCGCATGGGCCTGTTCTTGTGATGATAATAGATGTATGGCATCGAGGGAGCTGGTAGATAAGGCGATAAGTTCTCTTGCGTGATCTCTTTCTTGTGATGATAGGCCTTGAACAGCTTCAAGGGAATTGGCAGACAATGCCATATTTATGGTATCCTTGTGTCGAGACAACTCATTGTGCAATTCCTTGATTCGCCGTGCCCTGAATGACCAACGGAGGGTGCTTGCCGTACTGGCTTGATGTGCTACCAAGAGATCGACGATGTCGTTCAGGGTCTTCTTGCATGCTTCAAGATAACTATTGCCGTATTTGCTTGAAAACGTGTCATTGTCAAGTGTGTCTGCAAGCCTCTTGAGGCTATCAAGAAGACCCCTGAGCATGATCACCTCCTTGGCTAGCTGTCGACTCTCGGCCCCTGCATTCTTGACAGATTTGCCATAATCCACAAGATGAGTGAAGACAAGATCTGCCAAGCTGATCAGACCGGCGATGCCTGCAGCAATAGAAAGAGGATCTGCCATCATGTGTATGCCAAGGGCGGATCTACTTTGAACAACGGCATAGAGGACAAAATAGTGAGATTGAGACACCAGCACGAAAAGTTGAACCACTTGAACACCCCATGGATAAGCAAAGTTGGTAGGGGCAGATCAATGTGATTAGGGGACAGTGAGGATAGAAACAATTGGATTCAAAGCTGGCACTTCAGTAAACGTCAACGCCCGGAATAAATAGCCAGGGCAAGTTCGTACTTCACGCCAGCTTCCGGCTAGCTGCCGTGTAACCCCTGGGTTAACTCATCTTCCCCGCATAAACCTGACCACAATCAGCAATGAAGGGTGATGCTAACAACTAGCTATTGGACAACAGCGTTCGTGAAAGCATGGAGTGGGGAAATGCGGGATGGATGATAAGGCATATCCCTCGTTGCCTCGTAGTCTGCCTAATGCTAAGACCTAGTAGTTTGCCTAACAGAATGGTGGTGAAAAGCCCTGTGATTTGCCTAGGCCGCCCGAGGCAATAGCCATGGTAATTGCTGACACATAGCCCCTCGAAGTAGTGGTGTAATGAATTCCAGCTTTGATGAATGGAGATGCGATGACTAGCTGGTAATGGAAGAGCTGGCGGCGGACTGTGATCATGATGTCTCTAACCGATCATGATGTCTCTAACCAGATAACTAAACTAAGCAGCGAGAGTTGTTGGCAATGCCTAAAGATTTGAGACGAAACAACAGTTGAGGATTTGCTTGGTTGATTAATTCCCAACTTCCTGGCTTGCCTGACTTACCGACACTGAAATCCGTAACCTAGCTCTGTCCAAAGAAGGATGGTGGCAATGGGCTGCAAGTCCAACTCGCTAATATGAAAAAATCAGCCCAACCAACAAGGCAAACAGCTCTCTCTGCCTGGGCGACCCAGGCCAACCGCGCCACCAACACCGCCCCGGTTCCCGACTACGGGCGACTCCCCCTGTCGTCGGCAATGAGCTCGGGACTTGTTGCCAGGACTTTGCTGGATGCGAACCGCGAACCATCTATCAACGAATGCGCAGCATCTCCAGGTACCCGAGGCCATGCCTGAGTTAGTGAGATGCTTCAAATCAATGGCGAAATCAATAACAAGGATACGAGAGCCGTAGCAATTAGCTCAGTGCAATTGGCAAATGTATGTATTGCAAACCTCTATGGTATCATCGGTCTTTTCCCCGCGCGCGCGATCGCAACAACTCCCGAAAGCCAACGCGCTCGCTATTGAAACCCCCAATCGGGTGACCAAGGCCAAATAATCGAAGAGAAGAAAAAAAGTCTACATATTCTCTCTCACGAGGCGGGCGGAACAAAAGAAATGAAACGCCACCTTATGGAATGCTATGCTGCTGTGGTATCATTTGTGGGCGGATTGGAGGGTTCCAAGAAATGTCGTAGACGCCCCCCTAGAAGCGCATATCTCAATAATACCCAGTACGCCTGTCGTCAATGGTATTTGTGTTGTGTGTATGTGTGTGACAAAAACCCCGTTGAAGTCGCTGTTTGGCCCTTCTTCCTTGGCCAGGTCTCTTCCCTTATATCTTCTAAAACCCCGTTCGTATAGTAATTCCATCGCTGAAGAAAGAAAAAGGGGGAATGCTTCAATCGCATATGCATTAGCGCATCGGCGCCTGGTGCTTCATCCTAATGGGCTTTAGCCTCATCTGTATCGTCTTGGGATCAAACTTCTTCGCTTGTGGATCCCAGTAGGCCCAGATCTCCACCGTCATCGTAGCGGTTGGGCAGGTCACCTCCACCATCCCGCTAACGCCGATGGAGCCCCGCGGCGGCAGGTTGCCCGCGGGCTTCCAGCTCTGCCCGAATTTCCGCTTGAAGGTTTGCCAGGGACCGCTGGTGTGATCCGACATCTGCCGGATGCCGTACATGTCCTTTGCGCTCGCAGGCTTGTCCGAAGCCGCGCCGTTAGCTTTGGGCCCTGGTCCACTGGGGTCAGGCGTGGTCGTGGAGTCCGAAGTCGACGATGGCGACATGGCAGTAGTAGTGGATGTCTCAGATCCGTCTACAGATTGAGTCTTGGGGGAGGCCAGGGGACTTTGTTCCTTGGCGTCAGGGGCTTTTGGTTGGCCCTTAGCAAGTTGCCTGCGGATCTTATCCAACGTCGCTTGTATGTCTGCCGAGGGTTCGGGTGACTGCGATTCGAACCCGAAGTACTTGGCCACCGAATTCAGGTTCTGCTTGAAGAGCTCGGTGGTGAAGGCCCAGGTGGACAGTGTCATAGCACTGGGCCACAATACATTCCTCAGCCTCATAGCTACCGCTGAGTCAACGGGTTCCGTCGTGAGGACAATGCCTTCGTCACCAAATTCGACCCTAGAGTCAATTGTCAGCAACAAAGCTCGGAACCCAGCAGATAAGGAGGGAATGACTTACACTTGTCTCTCAAAGGTTGGCGGCGGCCTGTATGGGAAATGCAGTTCCAGCCAATGCCTCCGAACCGTCATGTTCCTGCCAAACCTCTGTTTGATCTGTGGGTGGTTCTGAAGCGCCGTGCGTGCCATTTCCGCAAGGCTCGTCTTGATGCCTTCCATCAGAGCCTTGTCCTTGGCCACCTTGATAAACATCTGCCATTCCGGGTCGGTGCCCTTGTACGGCAAGGGCTGGACTAACTTCATGGTCAGAGGTAACGGTATCGTGAGAGGCTCGGACTCGTCTTCCTCCATGTCCTTCTTAAGTTGTTTGCGCTCCAACGGCGACATGGTAGCGATCTGTTGCTCGAGCAGCTTGCCGATCTGGCTTGACATGATGTGTGTGTATATGTTATACGACACGTAGTATGCCATACACGCACCCACGAAATGCCATGGTTTGAGCCATCGCCGCCGTATCTTGACCCGCTGCAGGCGTACCGTCTGGGGTTCCGGGCCGGCCTTGAATTTGGATATGCGCGAACTGAGCGCCAGGATGTTCGGTCGCGATCGAAAGAGTCCCAACATGATGGGCGATTTCGTGTGGCACGCCTCTATGGCGGCCGGGCAGTGAGATGGGGGCGAACTCGAGGGCTGGTCGTCGGGTTGGTGTTGCGACGAAGTGCCGAGGGTCGATATAATGTGTAGAGTTGCCGTGCGCAGGCAGGCAATGCTTGCTAAGCCTTGTGTCGTCGAGATCGGTGGATCACGAGCCAAGATATGACGTCGCCCAAGGGTCGGATTGGAACAGAAATGAATGCGAATGGGCTCGGAATACTATCGCAAATGGAACTGAAGAAGTTGCTCGTAGTTTTTGTTCGCCAAGATTTGTTGGTCAGCCAGAAGAGGATCTAGTCGGGTGCATCTAGCAAACGTCTTGGTCTTGTCTTTCGCCGCCAGCGGACCGGTAGCAACTAAGATAGGGTCGGGAAGACCCTTGTCGAAAGAGTCAGACAGTGCTTGCCTTCGACTTCAATTGCCTTGGACTTGAGTTTACCAGACTGCTTGTTGGACTTGCCTTGGGCACGCTACCAACTCGGCAAGTTCTGGAAACAACGTCAGAATTGATGAGATGCACTGTATCAAATACAGTACTGGCTGGGATCAGTCTGGAATACGCAGCAAGCAACCTCTGGAATAAACGTCCTATTATTCCACTTACTCCCGGTTACGCCAAAGATTCAATACTACCAACCCTTCGTATAATCCAACATTTTTATCTAGTATTTCTATTTTACTGTAATAGTTATTCGATTAAAAAGGCAGATTCTTGAGATACCAAAGACTGGCCGGTTTATTATCGCAGGGGTTTGGCAGCTTGGGGCAGCTAGTCAGGGGAGGTCTGTGCCTTCTAGCCAGTCACTGTGGCTGATGCGTTGATTCTATGGCACCATGGAGCTCCATACTAACTTACCTGACGTCTACCGCAGCTCGAATCGAGGTTGTTCTTGTTATCATTCCCGTCGTCTGAGTTAATTAAAAAGTTGCTATACCGACAGGCCGCTTCTCTTCATCACACTGTCGGTATCTCTTCAGCTCCCTTTTCATCCAAGATGAAGTTCACCAGTTTCCTGGTGCCGGCGTTTGCTGCTGGCCTGGCCGTCGCCGACACAGCTGCTGCATCGCAACCATCAACCGAAGCCTACATCCTGCGCGAGTCGCGGCCCGCTTCATCATCAAAGGACGCATCATCGTCGCCCTCGATATCCTCCGATGCCGCGCAGGCCATCCTCTCGAGCCGCTTGTCGGCCAACGACAAGCTGTCGCAGGACATTTCCGAAGCCGAGTACGATGTTATGAACCGATTCGGCAAGCCGGCCGCGAAGCTCTTCGGCGATGACGACGCCAGCAGCGCCGCCCATCAGCTCGTCATCCTCTACAAGGGCGTCGACGCCGACAACACCAAGGCTCTGAAGAAAGCCCTCAACGGCGCCTCGCCCTCCTTCACCTTCTCATCCTCGCTGAACTACTTCCCGTCCGCGAGCCGGAACAACAACAACAAGTGCAAGTTCGAGGATGCCATTGATCCCGCAAAAGACGCATGCTGGCAGGGCGTCTCGCGCACCCAGTACCTCGAGATCGACCTGTCCAATGACTCCAAGTCGACCGCGGCCCTCTCCAAGAACATGAAGAAGCTCCAGTCGCTCGCCCAGAGCGGCAAGATGGAGACCCTGATCATGATCCACCCGTCCGCGCAGGCCGCGTCCGCCGGCAGCGAGCTGCGCCGCCGCGACCACAAGTCCGAGATCGTTCTGACCGACAAGACGACATCCGCCGCCACCAAGCCGGCCGCCGCCAACAAGGCCAAGGCCTCGACCTCGCCCGCCAAAGCGGCCAACCCTTTCAACGACAAGGACGGCAAGAACAAGAAGAAGAACGCCATCTACCCGTCTTGCTTCCAGTCCCAGAACGCCTGCAACTCCGCCACCAACAACTGCACCGGCCACGGCGTGTGCGAGAACAAGTGGTCCCAGGGCACCGAGAAGTCGTGCTTCTCGTGCCGCTGCCTGGCCACGACCGAGAAGCAGGCCGACGGCCGCCCGAGCATCTACCACTGGGGCGGCGGCGCCTGCCAGAAGCAGGACATTAGCACCCCGTTCTGGCTGCTCGCGGGCTTCACCATCATCATGCTGTCCATCGTCGGCTTCTGCATCAACCTGCTTTTCCAGGTCGGCGAGGAACCGCTGCCTGGTGTTATCGGGGCTGGTGTCTCGCGCGGTGGCTCCAAGTAAAGAAAGATAGGAGGAACTTGCATCTCGATTTGGTTAACACGGAGATTGGGGCATGGTGTGAGAGAACGCATTACGGGGAGGGATCGGTGGTGTAGAGATGGAAAGCATCACAAACCTTGTTTTTAAACTGCCGCCTTTTCTATCTATAAGGGTAGTGTATCATAAACTGTACGGATACCGGGACGGGTGTGTGCAATAGGCTGCACTCTAAAGTACTATTTCATTTTTGAGCAACTCGAAGAAGGACGAATGCAAACTGATTTCGCTAGAACTCCCGATCTTGTATGTGACATGTTTGATTTGCCATATGGGTATCTCTGTAGGCTTCATCTCTCTCTACACAAGCTTCGAATTTCGTTACATTACATTTCCATCTGATCCGCCCTCACGGGTGTCGCCCCTAGACTTTCCAGTCCTCGCCCGGGCGTGTCTGCTGGCCTTACTTGGTCTAACAAGGACTTGGCCGCTGCGACACTATCACCATGATCCTGCTGAGTTTCACCACCTTCGGCTCCATTGTTACTGGTAGATGGTCCGCCACCTACCAGGCTCTTGTATCGCTCGCCGGCGTCGTTGAGCAGCTTCTGGACCTCGGGCTCCCTCTTTTCGATCCCTTCCCGCTCCGTTCGCAGCGAGTTGATGTGGGCCTGCATCCTCTTCAGGTCGAGCTCCTTGCGGCTCATCTGGGCCTTGAACTCTTCCACCAGTACGCTCAGGTCGGGCAGTGGTGTGATCTTGGGTGGCACCTGTATCGCGGCGCGGTCGACTCCTAATCGGCGGCGCTGCTGCTCCCGCTCGTCAGCCAGACCGTCCATGCCGGCCCGGGTCTGCGCCACCTCGTACGCCGCTCGCCGCTCGGCCTCGCTGTCGTCGCTGGTGTCCTCGTCTTCCACGCCTTCGGCAGAGGCGATCATGGCCGCCATGTCGGAGCGCTTCTTGCGTCGGGCCGCGCGCTCGGCCTTCTTGCCCAGGGAAAGGCCGCCATCCTCGACGAAGAACGAGTCGTCGTCGTCCAAGTTATCGTCCGCCACTAATCGCTTCTCCTTCTTGGTGGATATGGTCGACTCGGCAGGCTTGCGCGACAGAACGGCCAGGTAGGAGTCACCGGTGCCGCGCTCGTCGTCGGAAAGCGAGATGAAGTCGTCCCCGCCGGCTTTGGCTTGCGCAGCCAAGCGCAGTCTCCGGGCCTTCTTCTCGAGAATCTCGGCGTCCGTCAAGACGGCTGTCTGTGGTTGTGTGGGGAAATCGCCTGCCGTGGCCATTGTGGTGTCTACGACGGTGGCGCCCTCGAGCTCCGAGGGATCCAGCGACATCTCCACATCGTCCTCGTCGCCATCGTCTGTGCCCGTGCCCTTCAAGCTGCTCAAGTTGGCGGGTGTGTTAGGCGTCGAGCTCTGCAGTTCGGACAGGTATTCTTTGCTGTAGCGTGGCCGGTCTTCGTCCGTTTCCATGGAACGCAGAGGCAACCTGCTGTTTTTTGTGATGCCCTTCTTGTAGGCGCTGTTTTCGGTCGCCGCGACGGTCAACGGGTTGACCTTTTTAGGCGTGTATGGGATGGGTTCGATTCCGAGCAAAACCGAGTCTTCATCGTCGTCTCCTGTTGTGACTGCCGCGCTGGGCCCGAAAGAGAGTCGGGAGCTGGAGCCGCGCTTCTTCAGCTTGGAGGAGGCGGCGCGTCCGCCGAGCGAAGGGCGAATGCGCGGTGCGGCGCCATCGTCGTCATTTTCCGTTGTTGTTGTTTCTGTCGGCTGTTGGGTATCGGCGGTTGGCTCGTCGTCATCTTGCACCTTAATCTTACGCGCCACCTTTCGCTTTGCACCGAACATCTTGTCTGTATTGATTGGACTGATTGGGGTGGGAGATGTGGAAGTTGGAGCTCAACTTCCTTATCGGTGTCGTAGGCAGGTGGCTAATCGATAATAATTGAGCTTATCGCCTCACGCCTAGCTTAGCTGGGGACTTACAACAGTAGACGCCCAGAATACTCGCAGCAGGCCCAGATCGATGGCCAGACTTGGACCATTGAGATGACAATTGCATGAAAGTCAGGAATTGTTTTGTACATGGCATGATTCCCAGTGAAGTAGTTGTTAAATTGTACTAACTTTCGTCCAGGAGATTCGATATCGCTATGGCAGTGTACGAGAGTTCTATCTCATATTTGCATACTTATTTGCTTCTTGTAACACGTCGTTAGAATGGGATATCGAGTCCTCAATTTACATGAAGCGATTGATTGCATTTTATGGCTCCTGTACCAGTGCAATAGCCGGAGCATGGGGCTTTACGCTCGAAGCTTGAAGACTGAGCCGCCCTCCACTGCTCACTGATGATTTAGGTGGATACTAGCCCAGCTTACTATCGATAAGCACCTAGCTCGTTGCTTTGCGCGTAGCCCGCCCAGACTAAGGCGCGAGCAGTCTCCAGCGGGATGGGAATTGAAGCCTTGCAATTACTAGCCAATCGACCACTCTACGAACAACACAAACAGCGACGTTCGTGATTTGTGTTCGCCCACGACAACCTTTCTTTCACTCCAGACCATTTCTTCCGTACCAACGCGAAAATGGCCCCCGCTCAGCCCGAACTCAAGAAGGTAGGTTGCTCGCAAGACCCTCTCGCCGGCCAACAACCGCAGGAAAGCTAACCCGTCTATTCCAGTACCTCGACAAGAGGCTGTTCGTCCAGCTCAACGGCAGCCGCAAGGTGATCGGTATCCTCCGAGGCTACGATGTACGTTTCGACCGCAACCCCTTCCCTTTCAACAATTATTTTCCGGTCGCAACTTGCTAATTGGTGGTACGCCTAGGTCTTCCTGAATATTGTTCTGGACAACGCTGTCGAGGAGAAGGACAACGGCAACAAAGAGACGTTAGGCATGGTGGTACGTTCTACCTGACTTTACGGATCACTGTCACTCGGAACGCAAGCTAACCTTTGTAACCGCACAGGTCATCCGTGGCAACTCGGTCGTGATGCTGGAGGCCCTCGAGCGTATCGGAGGCGGTGACCGCGACAAATGAGCGAACGATTTCTAGCTACAACTCGATTTAACAGCGACGAGTCGCCGGAAAATGGCACAGATCTTGATACCCCAGGCCAGTTCCCGTGATGACAAAAGGCCGTGGACTGGATACATCAACATGACGTACGAGCGAGCGACAACACGGGCGTTTAGGTGATGGACTAGAGATGTTATATCTGCATGTACGTCAGACTGCTGAAAGAAGCAGCAAAATTGAAGAAACCAAGATTGCTAAAATGCTCAAGTTGCCAAACATGATGCGAGGAACAGTTGATATGTCTCGATACATTATATCCAATTCTTGTGTGGACATACCATTTGGCATACTACACCGAATAGCACCAACAAGATCAAACCCGTGAAGGCACATCATCCACATACATCGCATACTATTGACGTTGATTGAATCACACTTTGATCCACATTTGATGGGTATCGGCGTTGAGTTCTATGCACTTACAGTCACTCTACCTGAGTACGCCCCGGGTGACTATGGTCTGCGAAACTCTTAGTTGATATTCGAACATTTGAAGATGGTCTCTATTTGGTCTTCCCAGTTTCAAATCCATATCAATATAAAAATGCCACATTAGCCTTCTGAGCCCTCCTCTCCCTTTTCCTTCCCGACATCTCATTTCAACTTCGTCGGCACAAGCGGCGCCATATCAAACGTAAGTTGCGAAGAACAATCCCACCCCGAATTCAACATTTCCAGGGCCCCCGGCTCTTCATTTCCTCCTTTCGCCTCTTCTTTCATTTCCTCCTCGGGTCTTGTTGCCTTAGGAGGCGAAGGCGGTGGTGATGGCGGGTACTGATCCCAGATCGTCGGGACTCGTATCGGCTTGTATTGTGCAAGTCGCAAGTCCAGCATCCTCTGTAGGTATCCATCCTGCCTGGGCAAAATAAAGGCTTCAGTCGAAACCTCCACCTCGTAAATACTCCTGTACAACATCTGATTGGCTTCGAGTATCTCGGGGTCCTGCTTCAGCTCGACAGATGCTTCTCGGGTCAGAGGCTTACCCGTCACCATAATCGCAGCCTCCTCCTCGGCAGTCATGGTGTAGAAGGACAAGTAGATGGCTAGTTTATGAGAGGCATCGTTGCCGGCGTTGTCCCGAATGTCCCAGCTGGTCGCGAGATCGGTGCGGTCGATCCCCAGCGCTTCCAGGGGGAGGCTGAAGTCCCACGGGTTGGTGCAGGGGTTGGGCGCCAGCTGGGCCATGCGGTCCCATTGCCGCAGGTCCCAGAACTGGACGCGATCGTTGCCAGTCTTGAGTCCCAGCTTGTCGATGATGCCCCATCGTTGGAGCAAGCGGTCGGTGCCGGACGCGGCCCAGTCCATGATGACCAGGTTTCTAGGACCTTGGTGGTTCTGTGGCTTGATGTCGTCATTGACACTACGACTCTCTTGGATCAGCGTCCAGAGCCAGCCCTTGATCTCGTCCTCGTTTTCCAGCTCTTGGCTCTTGGCGTAGACGCCCCCGTACAGCACTGAGCCTCTGGCCTTCGCCTGTTTCTTGTTGATGACATGATGATACTCCGCCTGGGCCATGAGCTGGGAGAGCGAGGTGTCGGCCCTCTCGTCACTCCATTCGGGCAGCCTGCTGCGGAACACGGCCACACCCATGTCGATGCACTCGGGAGCAGGCTGCAACGGCTGGGGGTTGTAGGTAGTCAGGTTGGTGGAGATGGCGATATAGGTGATCGGATAAGGCGAGGGAGGGAAGGGCTTCAGAGGCCTGTGGGGAGGACGGGCGGTACGGCTCTTGTTGCTTGCTGTTCTTGCCATTTTCTTGTTGGTATCGTGTAAGAAGTTCTGTGCGATGATTTAATAAGAGATAAAGAAAGGCTTGGTCTGAAATGATATATAGCCAAGAGTAGTAAAGCGAAAAGTTGTTCAAGAATATATAGGCAAAGTAAAGCCAATAAGAGACTAGGTCTGTGTGTGCAATGAAGAAGTGATGGAAGTATTCTTATGTTTTCGGGTCGGGTCCTGTTTACACTGCTCGCGATGAATATTATTCGGGCTGCCTTCGGAGATGCCTTAGATTAGAGTTCAGGGTTACCACAACTCTGGAAAGGAAATGTGGAAGGGATTTCAGCAGGCCGAAACACTTTCTTTTCAAGCTCCAGAATTCGTCCATTACTTGGCTGTGTTAGAATGCCAGTTTAATATAAAGATATATTATAGTAAAGCGTAACCTCGTAAATACGTTGCCAGTTCTACCTGCAGCAACATATATCCCTCACAGCGGTTTCCGGCCGTAGACCACACGCCTTTTCAATCAAAGTCAGTAACAGGGTAACAGCACATTAGCAGTGGGTGATGACTCACACAGGATAATGGAAATGAATACGCGTATCGTTGATGTCGCGACGAACGTCAGCCAGGAACACCTCGACCTCCTCGGTTGACATGCCGAGGAACTTGGTAAACAGAGAAATGCTGATTCCGTGGAGGCCCTCGAGGATGTTGGTGCGCTGCAGGACACCCAGCTGCTTGTGGGTCTTGTCACGAGTCCAAGGGTTACCAGGCACGGCGAACTTCTCCTGCACCACATCCTCGAAGCCGGCCTCGCGCATCCAGCGGGCATAATGCGCGCTATTGAGGCCGCTGCGGCCCGTCGGCACGAGGGCCTCGTTAATCATGGCGTTCCAGCGCTGCAGGGCCGTGCCGTCCAGGGTGCCGTCGAACGAGTCCAGCTTGACGTAGTAGTCCTGAAACTCGACCCAACCGCCGGGGTTCAGGTTCTCGTAGATGGTCCGGAACAGGCGCGGGAAGTCCGCGATGGAGCCCACCATGTGCCGCGCGTGGACGTAGTCGAACTTGTACGACCAGATCCACTCGTCCTCGAGGTCGTCCACCTCGAACCGGCAATTGGGAGGGACACTACCCGCGAGGACGAAGATGTTAGGTCAATTGACTCAATGCACACCATCGGCGAAGGCATCTCAGAGAAGAACTTACTAGCCTGGCTGGATGGGGCTGATGTCGGTGCCAAGAACGTCTGCGTTGGGGTGCTGGAGGGCTGTCGCTGGTTGTTAGTCATTGGTCACATGACCCGAGTTCCGCATCCAGAGAGAAAGAGGAGTCTCACCAAATTCGATAGCCCAGATGCCTGTTCCTGTTCCAATATCAAGCACTCGTATCGGGTTCTCGATCGGCGCTAAAGCTAACCTGCCCTTGAACAGCTTGGTGCAGATCTGATGTTGAAGGTCTTCATGCATGTTAGCGACCCGCCACTCAGGGACCATGGGCCCAATCAATGAAGCAACAGCATACCTAAACGTGATTGCTCCTCCTGTTCGGTGGTTAGCTGATGCGATCAACAAGGCGTAAATGATATAGACATACGGCATCATTCGGCATCCAGTACTCTGGTTTGTGTATGTCATCAGCACAGGGAATCTCCCATTTCCATGGCATTAGTAAAGTTTACTCACTCCCTTCCTTGTACCTGTGATAAGTCCGGCCGTTCTCCTCGACGAACTCGAAGATACTGGATGCGACCGAGGCGGTCGAGGAACTGCGGATGTGTCAGTCAGCCTATGAGAATTTTGCGAAGGAACCTCTAGTAAGCAGGCCCACCACGTACGGTCGTGACACGTCGCCCAGAGCCGAGTCGGCATCGCTGTTATCCACGTCGAGATCGGTATCAACCTTTGCTAGGAATCAGCATGTGCTCATGGTAGACGGGATTCAGGCATGAGTGGTACGGACACTGAAGCCGAAGGAAGTATCCATGAAGCTAGACGCGCCGTCGTCAGTGGCCCCGACCAAAGGCTGGGTCACGTGGGAAGAAACCTCTCCAGTCTCATGGGCAGCCGAGGAGGAGGCAGAGGCATTCGCTTCAGCGATATAGTCATAGTATTGTGATGTTTGCTGTTCATGCGCCGGTCCTGGTGATGCTTGTTCGGTGGCCGCGGGAGGCGTCGGCTCTTTAGCCGGTTCAGCGCTGGATTCCGGCTGTGGTTGTGTCACTGGAGTTTGAGTCGAGGCATCCTCCTGCACTGGGTGCGCTGGCCCGACCGGGTCTGTCGCAATATTGGCAACAACCTGAGGAGCCTCATGTTCATTTTGCAGAGCTTTAGGCGGTTCGACATTGCAAGGTTTGGCGTCCGGCTCTGCGCTTTGACGCTGAGGTGCATTGGCCGGGTTGGTCGGAGTTGGCTCCTGCGGATCGTGGGGTAGTGAACTCTGTGCGGGCGGGACAGGCGAAACTTGTCGATCAGCCCCAGAGTCTCCCCGCTCTATTGGGTTTGAATCCATCGATGGGTTTTTCTCGGATTCCATCATTGCAAAAACTCCGCGATGACTCTTTGGTAAGGGAAAAGTCGGAAATGGATAGAAAATTCCTCCGAAATCGACGGGCGTTTAACAAGTACAGTATGCAGGGCTCGTAACGGTTTTAATTTCCAAAGGGAGTTGACTGTGCCGCTGCTGACTCCTTGCTTGGCCGTCAAACCCCTGCGAGGATTATGTCTACCTTCCGATGGCGCAAGCGCAAGAAACGGAGTGTAATAATATCAGAAAAAACCTTTCTTTCCAAAGAGGCCTGACCGGTTTAATAGACAGATTACGGCTTACTCTAGCGGTTGCTTGCCGTTCAGCTTACCTCTTATCTCCTCTTTACCCCAGGCGACCCAGTCAAGGCCCGCTTGGGGCTTGGCTTGGTTGGTGGCTTACATCCAACGGCTCGGCTCACGTTGGCGCCGTCGCATTTAATGCACGTCAGACAGCCTGACAGAACCTACTTGGCCCAGATCATCAGCGAACTCCACCGCGAATGGAATTTGGCTTGCACATGGTTCATCCTATTGCATACCTTTTTTTTTCTGTGGTGCTTTGGCACAACGTACGACCGTACCTGTCCAGCCATGGGGATTCACCAAGGTTAGTCCGAGCCATGCAACGGCTAAATACCGATAGCTCCGGCAGAAGTGGCTCTTTCGGTATACTAGCCACCCGTACCACTTTAACTCTTCCGTAAAGTCATTACTCTCTCGAAACATCTCCTTGTCTAATGCAGTACATCTTTTTCAGACTTCGGTTCACCATATTCCTATCGTGCATGCCAGTGTGCCCTTGCATGAGTCACTACTGAGAACCCTACACAGATTTGGCTCCTCTTCGGCTTTTATGTATCTTCTAGTGTTTGGGCTTGCAAGACTGTAGGAGTATTTCTCTCTACCAAGGTACACTAGAATGTTAACTCTGCTAGGTAGACTTTTTCATGATGTGACTTTCTCGAGGTTAAAGTAGGATGCCTCCAATGTCAGTGACAACTCTAATTCATCGTTAAGGGGCATCCATTCAACCCAGGTTTTATATTTAACGAGGGCAACTCTCCTCTGCCGGATTATGTGATACTCTCCTTTTCCTTCACCAGCATCCTCCAACATGTCGCAGCTCAACATAACTTGGGGCCGCTTTCCCCCACAGATCCGGTCGATAATCCTAGACCGATTGATGAAGGACACCAACAAGGGTCCATTGGGCCTCTATGCTACCGTCTCGCAAGAGTGGCAGCGCGTCATCGAGAAGCACAACTTCAGCCGAATCAGAGTCAACGCCGAACGCCTCGCGAGCTTCGGTTCCTGCGTGTCGCTCCGAACGCAGCGCTACGTGAAGTACATCTGGTTCTGCTGGGAGCTCGAAGAGTACAAATGCATCGCATGCGCGCCCGAGGAGGAGGGGCTGGACGAGATGCCGGTGGACTCGCCCAGTCAAGACGACAACTTTTGCCTCATGTCTGCCCTCGAGACCCTTTTTGGGGTTCTCAGATGGTGGGTACCGACCGGCGAGTTGGTTCTCGACATCAGCGTACACTCTCCCAGCGACTCGCAACATTGGTTTCAGCACTTGAGCTTCGAGCCGGACGCTATCATGGATCGAGAGAAGGTGGAAAAGCTGGAATTCGGCGATGACGAGGGCCCAGCGGGGAAGTGCCAGCGACGCCGTGACCTCGCCACCTCCCCGGAGTCCATCATAAGCACGGTGTTTGGCAAGATTCTGGACAAGCGGACATTCGAGAGCGACGCGGCGGAAGCTCGGTGGTGGCGCGACCTGCCGTCCGTCCCAGCGGTAACCAGCGTTCTCTTGCGCCAGCAGACCCGGCGCCGATGGAATCTGAGGTCGCTAGGCAGGATGTTCTCTCGTTTTCCCCGACTCCAGGAGATACACTACGAGCCCTGGCGAGAGTGGGATAGATATGAACAGCAGGCTACTGATATGGATTACGAAGCGCTCTTGGGATCAGTGGCTTCTCCCAACCCCCAAGTGCGAAAAGTCACGCTGTTCGAAAATTTCAACGAGTCGTATGCAGACACGCTCATCACAGGCCATCCCCGAAGTGAAGCGTTCCAGTGCGACACCTCTCGCATCCCGAGCCCCGCAGTTGGCCGCCTGGTCGCCAAAACCAGCTTGCAACTTGAACACCTCTCGGCGTCCTTCATCATTGATGCCGGCTCCTTCTTGGCAGCCTGCCATGACAGCGTGTATTGGACGTGGCCTCGTCTGAAGACGCTCATCCTGACGACGCAGGTCTTCGTCCCCGACGCCGACGCTCTCCACGCCATCGAGAAGATCCTCGCGAGGGCCGCCGCCGCCGCCCGCAGGATGCCCCAGCTGGAGACCCTGCACATCTGGAACGGCCGCGAGGGGCTCGCGGCCTCGTTCCGCTACCAAGCCTCCCCTCCCTCCATCACCTGGCGGGGGACCTGGCCCTACACACTGCGACATGAAGTCATTCACCCTTGGAAAGAGGTCGTTTACGATCGGGACCCAGACGCACAGTTGGCAGTGTATCACGAAGCTCCGGATAAGCGTTTCGTCATGAAGTCCCACGCCGACGCCGTCCACTATCTGAATCTTCCGGCGTCGGTCATTCGTCCGGTTTCGCTGCAGCAGATTCGACTGGGCGACAGAGTGCGGGCGGAGAGAAGGGCAGTGGAAAGACAATGCATGCTGAATCTCATTGCCTCTGGCAGTGATTTCGGGGTTGATCCAGCCGTACGGATGGTATAGCGACTAGGCTCGGGCATATAATCGCGCTAGCGCAATGTGCCACGTCGTGTTTAAGGGTATGTTAAAACTTTCGTTTTATTAGGTATTTGATTCATGTCTTACACTATAAATTAATGGCTACCCCCGTTTCTACTCGGATACATCCTATTGCTCTCACGGCCTCATTGAGAAAACTCGCTGGTCGCTTATTACCGTTTGCTAGGTCCAGCGGTTTCGCCATTAATAGTGAGACCATATTGTCTTCTATAAATCCAAGAACAGAATCCCGGTGGCTCAGCGGTGACTGGAAGGACTTTCCATATGGTTAGGGGTCCTGAGAAAGGGGTTTTGAATTCAGCTGATAGAGGAGTGGGGTGGGTGAAAAGTATCTGCCCGTCGCAGGGCTGCGTGATATGGCATGGGATCGTGGGCGACCGGGAATCGTTCGGCGGCAACGATCAGCTCTTGGTCAAGTCGGGCAAATCGGGACCGTGAAACTCGCGGGGTGAGGCGTCGACCGTAGCAGAGTAGGCTGGATAAAAGCAAGCGTTGAACTGCAGTACCAAAATCTGGTATGAACATTTGCCCACCGAGTCAACACTAGAAGTAGGCAGCTACCGACGGCGAAGGTGGTGATGTTTTTTGGTGTTGTAAATCGGCCGGTGATTGACGAGCAAGGCCGAAGTATCGAGAGTCTTCAAGTACACACCTAAAATTAGGTGTGGCGTGAAGTCCGTGCATTGCCAGGTGTTGGCAGGTCCTTACACCTACTATGTAAAATTTTCATTGTAGGCGTAGCACTTCTCATGAAAAAAACTGCATTATGCAAGTAGACCGTGAACAAAAGGGGGCCGAGCTTCGGCCAGTTTCGGACATAACAATCGCCAGGTTGCCCTTTACGAGCAACTGCATGCTTTGTTTCCTCTCTTCTCACACTCTCTCTTGCTCTTTCTCCGTCTTATTTTGACTTGCTAAGTTGAAATATGTTGGTTGACACTTCATATTGGCCAATCTGGATGATGTCTGATAGGATCAGATTCTGTGCCTGCAGCCTAATGAAGTCATGCTTTAAGTACCTAAGCTTCTCCCATGTATCTTCCACCGCCACATTATTAAATCAAAAACTTCTTATTTGGGTGAAGCGCAGATGCATGGGGCCTGACCAATGGCAGGTATTGAACTTTTGTGCCTCCTCTTACTGGCCTCGGATACTTATGCTGTTAGGAGGGGTCGGTGAATCGAGTGGCTTTCGTCCAAGAGTACATATGATTGGGCAGATTGTGGAAAGAGCATGCAGGCAAAGTCGCACTCTGTATGATTGGCCAGATTGTGTAAAGAGCCTGCAGGCAATGTCTCACTCTGCATCGACTGCAGATCATTACGCCCGGCTCCTACTGATAGGCCCTCTAGACTGTTGACCCCAACTCGCGCAGCCTGATCTATTTCTCCTTTCCTTGACTTTGTCACAGTGGTGAAAAATTATACATAAAGAACGACTATTCCAAACTTGACCTGCCCTGATTCCGGACATCAATTCTTCTTCTCTTCAACTAGACACTACATATCCCATCCCCGTACACCCAAAGCGTCCTAAGCGCTGACGCTGTCATGGCCAAGCTCACTCGATGTGCACCAGAGCTTCAAGACCTCCAAATATGGCATCGCTACGAGCCACAGCTGCGTGAGCTGTACATCGTGCAGAACCAGACTTTGAAGAGAGTTAAGAAGTCGATGGAAGAGCTGCATGGTTGGCCAGTGTTCAAGTAAGTATAAGGGTACCCCTATTCAAAGGGTTCTCACTAAGAAAACCGAGGCTTGCTACATACGAGGTTGTGTTGCGCGAAGAGCTCCGACTTGTCAAGAATCTAACGAAGCGTGACTGGCACGCCATCCAGCGCCACATGGAGAAGCGATTGCGGGTTTCGAAGCGGAGTGAAGTTGTCTTACATGGCCAAGTCGTTGGCCAAAGACGAATTGCCAAAGCTATTGGCAGATATTGTCAGTCTGTCGACATCGATAGAGGTGTGATGAACCACCCCTGGAGTCCCTGGGCCTAGTCGCACTAACCACCCAGAATAGCGAGAACCCCAATATTGCGCGATGGTCTTCGCATCCGCACACCACCCTTGCTTTCGCCACAGATCATTGTGCCAGGTGGCATGGCTTATACCCAGATTGAGTCAATGGCACAACCGTCGAACAACATCGCAAATACCCTACCGCCAACCCAACCGGAAGGCGCCTTCACCATATTGCCGAGATCCAGCGGTAGACCACTGAGCATAGAGGCGATATTTGAGATTCGGGCCAATGCACCTTTCAATAAGTTCGCCAGCAAGTTGCAGGAGCTTTGTAAGTCATCACTGAAACACATGTTCAGTTCAACTGTTGACGCATACATGTCTCAGGGTCATCAGCTATTATACCTGACCAAGGGGGCGTCTCTTCCGTTGGGTCTCTGCCACAGCTCGTAAAGGGCGCCCACACACCACATCGATTTCCGCAGACAGATCGTGCCACTATCCAAGACCAAGTGATCGGTACCTCGGACGGATCATCACAGAATAACTTGGGAAAGCCAACTAGCTTCCTCAACACCAATGGCGACGTTGGGATGTTAATGAAAGCATGTTATATATATTCGAACAATTTCGATGATATAGAAGTACAGCGCCGCTTTCTGGATTGGGTTGGGCTTATTGCAGAGAAAGAGCTGCTGCGTGCGTTCTTTTCTCTAAAGCTACCAACCGTGATTGCCGTCTGGGAAAATTCCCTTAAAGACTCATACGAATTCAAACACGGCAAAGCCTTCAATATACTGATTGAAATTGGGCTTGCGGTCGACAATGGCCGTTTGATACAATCTCGTCACGCCATGTACTTTGCATTGGCAATTGACCTAGGATACAGCAAGGCCATGGATTCCGTGTCGCGTTTGATGAAAGCTGGAGTATCACAGAACGCCCGATTCGACCAGTGCTATCTGTCTAGAACAATTTATGTTCCAAACCAGTTTTTGCATGGAGGTGATCACTACTGGCGTTGTTGTGCTCTCAAACAAGCCGCGAAGAACCGAGACCACGCGCTGCTGCACTTATTGATCACAGCTGGCAATTGTCGTTGTGGCAAGTTTGATGCCATGTACGGGAACATATTGCTCTGTCTGGTTGCTACGAAAGATCCAGCCACAGGTCGACCCCCTCTCTCCAATGTGTGGAGGTGATGATCAATGGACGAATGTGGGTCGATTCCCTGCCCGCAGCATCAAGAACCTTGGCGTTTACGATGGAGTCTCTGGGCTGGAACAACTGCGGCAAGCCCGAACTCTTAGTTGATCGCGTCTTTTTCACTGATGAAGGAGCCGATAGAAGTATTTACAAAGCCGTGGCAAGCAAGAGTCAATGGGCTCAGAAGTCTGTCACAGTTTCGGGTATATTCATGGCTGCAGAAAGAGGCACCAATGTGCTGCAGCAATACTTGGGATTTGCCCATATACCGCAGTCCAAAATGAATGAAGCACTACTTCAGATTGCCTTATCGGAAGCTGCCGCCCGAGAAAACATCGCTGTTTTGGTATGTTTGCTTGAGTTCGGCGTCGATCCACACGTGAATACACTTGGGATCAGACTTCCGGAAGACGAGCATCTCCAATGGAACCCGTTGGCCCGGGCTGCCACGCAATGCAATGCAGGGGCTTTACGTGTACTATTGAACCAAGGACTCGATATCAGAGGATATCAGCTGTTTCAATGGGTGATGCAACATCCGATCGAACCAGGCTCAGATTTGTCCCAGCATGAGAAGAGACGTAGTCTCACAATCCAATTGCTACTTGATGCTGGCGCACATATCGATATACCCCCAGATTCTCTTATGTTGGCTGCTATCCTTCCTATCACACCCTACAAGAAGAATATTGTTCATCTTCGACCTCATCACCGACGCCAGTACCTTGACCATATCGCAAACTTTAAGCCTGACTACGCACTTTGGGGCAAACTCCAACAACACGGCATTTCGTTTGACTGTGGAGTTGATGGTTGCAACACACTCCAAACGTTGCTAAGGAAAGGCTGCAATCTTTGCACGGTGTCCTACCTGATCCACAATGGAGTGCAAGTTCATTCGTTTCTTACGAAAAATGAGCACCTCCGTTCCGTCGGTGATACTACCATGCTCCACGATGCTCTGCTCATGGCACACGTGGATCGCTCGAAAATCGTAGAGGTTCTTATTGAAAATGGTGCTGATATATTTGCAACCACTTCAATGGGCATATCTATTCTTGAAGCCTCGCTCATCGGCTATGACCGTTTTCTCTGGCCCGAAAATACAAGAAAAGAGTCCCTGGATATTTTCTGGGCACTTTCTCGGCTCATGGGACCCCGCCAAGTCTCCTTGGTGGATTTTAAGTATCGATCCCTCCTGTCCTATCTGATCGTACTGGGGGAATCCGACGAAACCATATGCGCAGGGTTAGATAAGTTCGGCGACATCAACAGTCACAGAGTCTCCCAGGGGATGTCGTTACTGATGCAAGCTATTGAGCGTCGTCGCATTACATTGGTAATGAAACTCCTGGAAAGGGGCTGTGATGTCAATCTGAGAATAGATTCACTTCCGCCCGAACAACAACATGGGCGTTCTCAGTCCAATAATGCCTTGCAACTCGCCTGTCGATACGACAAAGACGAATCTCAGGACAGTTCTATTCTCCAACTTCTACTACAAAAAGGTGCGGAAGCGAATGACCCACCTAACATGTATGGTATGACGGCACTACAATACGCAGTTGCTAAGGGGGATTTGAGAATTGTGACATTGCTTTTGGAACATGGTGCTGATATAAATGCGAAGCCTGGCATTCGTTTCTGGGACCCCGACTTCTCAAAACTAGAATTAACAAACAGATCGCAGGCGGTCGATGTAGCTGTGTGCTATAGACACTTGGACATGGTACATTTGCTGGTCGAAGCTGGGGGACTCAGTGGCATCCCCGGCATAACAGGCCTGGACGGAGCAATGTTGGCAGCAAATGAAGCCGGCAGTACTGGTATATTGGAATACCTCCAGCAACACACAGGACATCAGCTCTCAGAAATCCTGTGTCAGGCAAATGCAGCGCCGGCATCCCCAGCCAGGTCAGAAGGAATGATACCCGCACGATTGGAGCTGACGCTAACTTGGGAGAAGCAGTGTCACAAGTACGTCTGATATGAGTAGCGAGTGCTCGGACGGAGAGAGATCATGCCATTGCCAGCCATTGGACATAGATTGGGATGCAAGTGGCATTGGTGAGGAAAGCCATGGTCCCGTGGAGGAGGTCTCTGCCGAACAAGAACCCTCGACGGCTCCGCGGGATCTAACCCTGCCATTGCGCTCTCCCGTCTACACCGGCACGCTTGCCCCGCCCGGCGCTGCTCCAGGCGAAGCGATCATGGAAGCAGCGCCTGACGCAGAACTTTCTGGACAAACTCCCAGCGGTGCGGACCTTACCGTTGATACCCCGGCAGGAAGGGCGTCGGATACTCTTTACCCCCAAGACTCGATGAACCGAGTGGCAACAGGAGATGCGGATCCTGACGGGTCTACGGAGTTTCAGGGGAGTCTGGAACAAATCATGGCGAAGGACAGAGAATGGGATCCAAGCAACCAAAATGGCTTCGGTGGAGGAGAATGCATGACTCCTATTACTCGGGGTATTCTCGAATTGATCCAGGAGACTGACTTTGATTGTAATTCTGGTTAGGTGTTGTATGAAGGAAATGGAGAGTTGGTAGACTCAACACGGGTGTGCGATTTGATTTGGAAGTAGGCAGTAATCACTTGAACAGTTTGCCGCGATGAGGAGCTTAGGCCGACATCAAGCGGACCGCTCACTATGTACTACCACCCTCCCCGTGTAGTGTGTGCTTGAAACGAATTCAAATGTAACTACTCCTACAAGTCACTAATCAGATCGCTTTATTAGATTGGCACATCTCTTAGCTGCCCCAAGAATGCCCCAGTTAGTGTTGACACCACATTATCAATTGCAATATAGGTTCTGCTGGATCCTCGACATCCCACAGTAGCTTTCTCACGACAGAATACTTGACATGACGGATCAGGGGTGCTCGGGGTCTTCCTCGATTATATGAAGTTGAGTAGTCAGTATGTTCACGTGACGTTGAATCCCCCGTCTCCACCATCCGGTCTCGGGGTGCTCCTTAGTCGAAAGTCTTATATATTTACAACAAACGAGACACTGGGCTCGAGTTGGAGCCATTCACCTGGGGAATAACTAAGTGATATGACGTGTACCTTCTCGTTGAGGGCGGCCATCCTCGATTTGTACCTTATCCCTGACACGAGGTGCCAGGACTTGTGTCATCAATTCGCAAGATCCGGACAAGTTGGAAGGCAGAGGCTCATATACCACATAATTTTATGATTTTCGAACCCTAGTATGTATTTCCTGTTCATTTTCATCGTTTCCTTTTTCCATCTTGAATATCGAGTCGATCTCCCTAGGCAGTCGAAACCATGACCATCTAGTTGCAGCGTCCGTGCACACCACTCGCAACTCATCACGCCATCGCCAATTACCCTCAAACGATAGATATCTCATGCGGTCCTGCCCCTACTTACCAGAGAAATCATTACCTTCGCACCAGCACATCATACCAAAGAGTTCACGTACGAAATGTAAGCGATTCATAATCAAGTTGTGCTAGCGTCGGTATTTGTAATAAAGCTCATGAACCGGCGTTGGGGAATGGTCAGATGCGCCCATGATCAATTGCGTACTTGCGGGGAAGGTCTACATATAGAGCACGACATCGTTGTTTGATTAGCAATATCTGCTCCAAAGCGAAACACATTATAAATCAAGATCGTGAAGGTAAGAAGCATTTAAAGAGATGAATAGACGCGGATCGGAATATTCAGACGCAACTAGCGACAAGCATTTGTATCTCATAGCAAAGATCTCCACATCGCAAACATGGCTACCGCTGATATCCAAATTCCTACTGCACTGCCCTTTAATGGTGCTGTACCTCCTGAGGGGTGACAACACATGACGTTGATACCATCCTCAACTTCCACAAACCAAATGAAGATGGATCTCCGCCTCACCCCACCTACATGGACCGGCCGGAGACCTACGAGCGTCCGACAGATCCGCGCCGGGTCCACGTGACTGACGTGACTGGGCGAGAGTCCAGCTTCACTCTTGACAAAGACGGCTTCCAGTTCGTCAAGAACACTGCCCAAGAGAAGGATTTCCTCGACGATGACCATATCAAGGCTGTCTACTATCCGGAGGTGGAGACCCTGCTGAAGAATGTGTAAGCCAGACCCGATAGGAGGGAGCGTACTCCACAACGAGGAAACAGACTGGCTAACTGCTCGCCTAGCACCGGTGCGTCCAAGGTCTTCATTTTCGACCACACCATCCGACGCGGCAAAGTCGACTCCAGGACCGGCGGCAGCGAGCAGAAGCCCACCGCCGCCAACCTCCGCGGCCCCGTCCAGCGCGTACACATCGACCAGTCCTACAGCGCGTCTCTGTCGCGGGTCCCGCACCACCTCCCCGACGAGGCGGAGAAGCTACTGCAGGGCCGCGTGCAGATCATCAACGTCTGGCGGCCCATCGCGATGGTGCAGCGGGACCCGCTGGCCGTGGCCGGGGCGTCGTCCGTCCCCGAGTCGGACCTCGTGCCCATCGGGCTCATCTACCCGAACCGCCGCGGCGAAACCCTGGGCGTCAACTACAACCCGCAGCACCGCTTCTACTACAAGCACGGCCTCACGCCCCAGGAGGCCCTGCTCATCAAGTGCTTCGACACCAAGACCGACGGGCGCGCCCGCCGCGTGCCCCATACGGCGTTCAGCGACCCGGGTTCGGATCCGCCGGCGCCGGCGCGGGAGAGTATCGAGGTGCGGTGCTTGGTCTTCCACCCGGATGATCGCGACTGAGTCTTACAAGCTAGTTGGGGTGTGCTTCACGTATCAAATGAGATTAAATAGGTCATAATACTGTTTTCTGCAAACGGGTTATCTTCCGAAAGGCAGTGTCTATAACTAATAATATTGTCGCTAATGCCACGGCATTTGTTACTTGCGTTAACTGGTCCTTAGGAGGTAAGATAGTGTCAGGGGTGAGGAATAAGGTCTAGCACCACGAAGGTAGCATAGGAACAGTATGTAAATAGCATGCGAGTCTTAGCCACAGAATGGAATTTAGCTTGGCCATGAGTTAACCTGTCAGTACATCGTTCGAAGGGAAGCTCATCTGCGTAGTGCTCACTGGCCTTCCTTTTGGTGGATCGTGAGCTGGAAGATCCAGAGGCTTAGGCGCTGGAGGCAACCAAGCTGTGCGAGTACGACGAGAACGGCATCATCGTAGACAAAATCACAACATTGATCAGGTACGTAGCTGATACATGCCGCTATGTCTGTTGGTAAAGCGAGCATGTGGTAGTTAACAAACTCGGTTCCACATGTGACTCCATTCCTACCTCCCTTCGCAGTGTCGTATAACAATCTCATCAATCTACAATTTTGTGGTCTCATGACAGAGAGGATCCAGCATGATTTAGGGGAGCCCCGATCGGATTATAACCCTTCATACCAGTGTCACCTCTTTCAGAACACAGCCACGCGTTCCGAAGCACCTGAGGAACCCGCTGCCAATCCTTTCGAAAGTACCATCTGAAACATGATTCAGAATCAGAACGTAAACTTTGGCTTCTCTCATCTCTTCCTCCACGTCAAACAGATTATCGTCCTCATCGTCAGGACCATAGTAGATCTCATATACACTCTTTGCAATGCTCAGAACTGACAGTTCTTGGGGCCCTGACTCCTGCAGAAGTGGACCATCAGGGGATATTAATGGTTCAGAGTCAATCCAGGCTTCTCCCAAGGCGTCGTACGGTGCTTCAGGAGACCTCAAGGTTCTGGCAATGTCATCCAAGTCTTCTCGGCTGTCCAGAAGAACACTCTTCATGAACCCACAAATTCGCAGGGTTGTCACAACGCTCGTAAAGCTCTGAGCGCTTCCAGTCATATTGGTGACTTCTTCCGTATCGGAATCGCCTGAGTTTCGCACAGGTGAGGCTTCGTCTTCTGTGGCAGTGCCATCGGTGTTGGAGCACGAACCCAGAGTTATATTCTCACAGAAGGGATGTATCGTTTCGTCCTCCGGCCAGATCCAGATCACAGGCGCCAAAACTGATGCCCAGGACCAGCTTGGAAATCCTCGCAGTCTCCGATGAGGGCCGGGTTTTTCTAGAGACCACAGAAGCCCCAAGTAGAGATTATGTTTCCATAAACCAGAGGCATAGCAAATCTCTAGGTCCTCAGGTCCTCTGCTCAACTCCATTGCGTTGAATATTTCTTTGGCTATGCCCGACAATGCGAACAATCTATCCTGATCAGGACAGGTCAGACTTAATCTCGAATAAGCTCGGATGATTCCAAGCCACAGTTTTTCATGGGTTCTGTATGGGGGATCGCGGACGTTAAATAGATACTTGAGCATCATATTTAGTTCTGAGCCTCCGCGGTAGACTTCCTCGTCCCACTCGTTCCTTGGCGGCAAGGACCGACAATGGAAGACAGCAGAGGACGGCGTGAAACATAGTATCCTGCGGCTCAGTATCCATTCCTGATAGACCCAACCGCGATGGATCAATTCGCTCTCGGCAATCCGGGTTCGATAGGAATTATTAAGGGGTGTGTACTGAAAAGCATAGAAAAGCCCTTTGTGGGTTCCTTTGTTGTCTCGATATGGTAGTCGCGCCATCATCCTATGGTCAGAGAATCCCTTGCGTGGTGGCAGGAGGCCACCTGTTGCTGAAATCTCAGCCAGCGTTACAAGAGAATGTTGATAGTAGTCGGCCATCCTTGGTGCTTCCACCTTCCAGTCTGAATTACCGGTCTCTCCTTGAATAATGCACAAGGAATCAATCCAAAGATATCGTACCTCTAGATACTTGGCTATAATGATCGCATCTTGGAACGTCTTAGGAAACGATGTGATATCAATATGCTGTAGGCGCGCGGCATAGTTTTCTGTGGTCGTCTTCGAGGCCTCTGTCTCGGTACCCCAACGATGACTTAGGGTTATGTATGCTCCAGTAATATCCTTGGTTTCCTTGAGCAAGACGTTGCCGGATACCAGGTCAATTTCAACACACCGGGACGGTAGCGGCGATTCATAAGGATCCACACTTTCCGTCCCGGATAGTGTGACACGGCATTTCCGGTGGCTGAGGCAGTCGGTTAGCCAATTATGAATAACAGGGTTGTCTAAAGCAAGATGGTCGCTACGCAAGCGCCCAACAACATCTTGGGATAACGCGGCTTCGTCTCCTTTAACAGTTTAGGTCAAACAATACACATCGGGTACAGCAGGAACTCACCGGGATCTGCGCCTAAATGCAGCCAGCTCGAATACCCATCACGTGGACGTTCCCTATCCCCCGAGGTCACCATCCCGCGGTGTGTTTTAAAGTACTTCCGTTCTGCCATGTTCAAAGCGAGAAACTTTGACCTGAGGGCACCCTTGCTCGATGTTGAGGCCGTGTCGTGGTGACACCTTGCGCGTACAAGGCAAAAGAAGATCCATTGCTCGGCGAGATCATTTGCGAGCTCCCGTATGCCCCCCCTTGAGCGTGCGAGTGACCAAGCGACAAAACTCGCATCCAGCCCTCGCCTGCCTAATGGCTTGGACTACGGGGTAGCCGGGAGCATTGGCCTGCTCCGTCTGTTTCCGGAAACCTTGGATGTCGAAAGCCTTACAGCTCTTGCAGAGTACCATGATAGCGACCTATTTTTACGATGATCAGAACAACCTAGCCCCAGATGCCATTTCTCGGTGCGCTTATGGTTGGAATTGAGATTATTCCCACACGAACTGCCAATAAGCGCTGGCCTTGATTCTTGGCTGCGCTGAAAGGTGTGCCAGTCCGGATGGCAGATACCGGAATACCGAGTAAACGTTTGGTATATTAGCCTTTCTGTCACGCGATCAGAGTCCGATGAGGCTGGGCTGTACGTGAGACTTGAAAATAATGGAATTTGCGACAAGGAGGAAAAGATGGGTGGGTCTAAATGGGTGTGGAAGCGGGGCTGGCTCAGATTAGCAGGGCGCTCGGATCAGCGCACCACAATACTCTCTTCTTTGTTGCATTGCAGCTAGGAGTTGCTAACAGAAGAACAATTCTTTCGAATATTGATCAAGTTAAAATATTTCCGACCTAGTACCCTTAAGTTCCCCGGCTTCTATTTTAATGCCAAGATGTCACATATTTTAGGGTGGCGGTTCGTTTTAAAAATGACGATGATTCTGCTGTCGTTGTTATTCTTACTTGGTTCTTCGATTGAGTATTCATGGTTTGTTAATATGTTTCAACCGGGTTTACTTCTTGCTCATTTCGTCGGTTGGTATATAGACATCCGCTACGTGTTTGAGGATACCGTGCCAATTACAACTCAGGGGGTTCTGCGCCAGCAACGAGTGTGGATAGCGAGCTTTGCGATCGAGGTCATAATCTGGACTCTGAGCGTGGTTGGTGCAAGTCTGTCTGCATTCGCTCTCAGCCAAGGGGACTGGGCGTGGCCGTGCTACTTCCCGTTTCTTTTGAACTCTTCACTCTGGCTCTCCTTTACAATCTGGTACCACGTCAGTATGTGGCGTAACGACAGGATTGCCAGATCGCGCAGGCAAGCTGCCATCGAAAGCTTCAGGGACGACTATTACAGCGATGACCGACAAGATGGGCCGGAAGGCACCTTCCGCGCGGTATATGCAGCTCAGATGTCGAGATCCACATCGGGGGTGGTACATTCTGACCCTGCTGAGCCAGATGACACTGAGACGGACGCCTCGTCGGGCATCGCATCAATTGACTGGCTGGAGGATCTTTACAGACTTGGTGCCGTTCCTTTACTGCCTCTTTTTCCTCCCTTGTCAATACTAACTGTTCGTAGTTCCAGATCGAAGGCAACAGTGAAAAGAAGCTTCTATCTGTAATAATGGGCAAGGGGTAGCGTCTTAGAAATAGGAATCGTCTCGTGTGGCGAATTGAGAAAGGTGTTACAGCTTATGGCATATTAGGTGCAGTAAGCGATGAATAGTATTGTATGAATGAAGAGCTCCAGGAAATGCTGCCATACCGCATCAATATAGGTACATCAGCTGTGGTTTCACGAGTGGTTCTGACTGCTCTTCGCTCAGCATGTCCTTAATCCATAATAAGATCTATGATCTCTGCCATCTTGTTTTGACGCTTTGGCCTTTTCCCCTGTCGAAAGTCCCGGGACTTATGGGCCAGTTCAGACACCTCGCTGATCTCCCGCTTGACACGCGGCTCCTTCGGTTCGTCTTTGGGGCGTACCTCTACCAGCTCCGGCTTTATCTCCCGGTCCGGGACTGAAGGAATAGCTCCTGGTTCACTTGGCAAAACCGGTGGCGAAGGAGACCGTGGGATTACCAGCTTCTGCTTGAGTGCTTCTATGGACCAAGTCAGAGCAAAATCAAGCTTGTACATACATGTCACTTACTTCTCGATCGGTACAAGAGCCGATATACTGCAATGGGCCCCCCGTCCTCTGGAATGTCATCCGATTCGTAGTTCTTGTCAGACACACTGAATTGGAGTTGCTTGCACCTTTCAAACGCCCAGCTAGGGTAAACTATGTCGTATAGGTTAGCAACGGTTATGGGACTGAGTCTCACGATGCACCGTGGAATATCGCCTTTCCTTTCAAGGCCTTCTCAGAGAACTCGAGGTTCTGGTGTGAGACAGCTGAGCCTCTCTGAAAGACTGTTACTTCGCGCAGGACGATACGAAAGACCTGGATCTCGATGACTCCTAGGCTCTTTGCTTTTTCCGTGTCCATTTGTACGCGCTCTTTTTCGTTATCCTCCACTGTCCCAAGTATCTTAGTATTGTGGAGGAGCCGGGAATGGAACAAACAATAAGAAACGCGAGTATGTACCTGTCCAACGGCTGAGAACTTGAACGCCTGTTGTACCACCTTGCCGCTTTTCTCGTCCAGCATGATCGGGCCCGAGACAGTGCGGCGCCCAGCGCCGGCCAGCACATACTCCTTGCTCGTGCAGTTGTTAACCATGTACTCCCCGTCTACGTAGACGTGGAAGCTCAGGGTGTGGTTCTTGTAGTTGAAGTTGTGAGTTAGCCCCACCTCGGTAACAATGGCAAAATGGCAATTGTCAAACGGCTCGATATAGCGGCTGACGACCGGGCACGCGTTCGGCGTGCGCTGCTGCTGCTGCTGCTGCTGCTGCTGCTGCTGCTGCTGCTGCTCCCGGTCGGGATTGGGGTACTCGGTCGCGATCCTGCCCTTCACCTGGGCAAAGACTTGGATCCCAGGTACGTCCTCTAAGACCGCCATGGCCCGTGGTTTGATGGAAGATGAGACGGAACGAAGCGTTTGTCCGTTTGCTGTCGTGGAAGTTTAATTTGACAACTCACCTTATGTGGCGTGTATTGCACCTCCACACCATTCGCATTCCCAGCCACAACGCAAGGGCTCGTTTGCGGCGAGGATCAAATTGCTTTTTATGCGTTGACCGCTGTTTATTTCTTTTTGGATTTCTAGTCAGCTTAGCAGACCAGAAAGTCTCACAGAAATAGGCCACCCTCAAAGTTTAGAAACCCGGCGTAACCCATCATGCCCAGCCGCTCCGAATCTTTACAGGCTAGTAAGGTTCTTGGTCTTCAAAGCGAGATACGCTTTACTAGGCCAGTATATGCGTCAACGTTTAGGTTTACAGAGTCAGAAAGTAGACATACACTGCACTATTGATCTGACTACCTGCTGAGTTAGCTAGCTGCGAAAACATAACCTAAAAAGGGCATCATCTCGCACCATCTGCGCCCCATGTTAGTCTAAAGTCAGATCTATAACTTCGACCCTGGCCCTGCCGACGTGCTTCTTTTTTCTACATGGACCGCCACTAGACTTCCGGGCACTGGACATGGGCCCTGGAATGTTGGCCCGGTCCCGGGCTAATATCCTCCGTGGCGAACGGCGTCCTCCATTCCTGTCGACGGACAGCGGCTGCTGGCGGCCCTTGCATCCAGGACGCTTCCTGACGTTCTGAACCACTGCGGCGGCGGGCGGCGGCCGTATTATTGGTGGGATATTGGCCAGTGCCTTCTCAAGTATACCTGAGTAGTGGGTTACTAGGGAATCGCCTTCTAGAAGGGGGGCGGAGAGGTGGCCTCATGAACGGACGCGAACTCTCTTACCTCTTGGTCGGTATAGAAACTTGTACGTTGCGAAGGGACCAAGGTCTCCTGGAACAAAGTCGACTTTCCTTCGCGCCGCGCGTTCTTTGGCATCCCTATGCACATCAAGGCTCAGTACAGAGAAGAAGCAGAGAAAGTAAAATAAAATAAAAGGGTGAAGTGTTGTATGAACGCATGGCTGGGCCCGCGTGGAGAACCCACAGTTGAAGACGAGAGACATCCTCCCCCCTCTTGGCCGCATCCGCAATCCTGGCATATTCAGCGATATTTGGCTTGCCCCAAATGCTCACCGGTTGTGAGACGACACGACGAATGTGAACCTTGATGATCCCCAGCTCTTCTTGAAACTCTGGCGCCTGACACTTTACCGCTTTTCCTCATCACCTGCATCTTAGCGAGTTGACGATAGTACGGGGAGCAAATATAGATGCATCATGGCGGCCGTACCTTTCTTTATCGTCGCGAATCTGAATTTCTGCAAGAAAATGTGGGAGCCTCGTCTCTCGCGTGCCGAGTCTAGGCGTTCGCGTCTGCCTCCCGGGCTAGCTGTGACTTGCTCTTTTGTTATCTCACATCCTGCCATGCCGCACCGTTCCCCGTCGACCTCCACGTGGACCCAAAGGGAGTGCTTCTCGTCGCGGGTGAAATCGTAGGATCTGTACACTACCACCTCGACGACGAACCGGGCATCGTCGACGGACTCGATGTAGACGCACGACACCGGGTCCAGGGCCCGCCGGTGCTGCGGCTCGGGATCGGGGAACTCGGCGGCCACTCTGCCCTCCACTTTCACGACGACTTGGATTCCAGGGACCTCAGCTAGTATGGCCATTTTGATTGGATTGAAGCTGTTTGTTTTTGTGGCCGATGAACCGATAATAGTGATGATAATAACAGCAAAACATATGCGAAGGATATGCGAAGGATGCTTGGTTGTTGACTGCTTTTGAAAATCCGAAGAATAAGGAAGCACCCATAATTTTCTGGTGGGCTCGACTCGAAGAAGGTTGTCCTCAAACGCTGCGGCGTCCGTCAGCCGTTAGACTCGAAGCGTCAAGTAAGCCCCCTCCTACACCCCTTGTTTGGGGGTGAACTTTTCTCGGACTTGAAGCTGTTGTGTAGGTTTTAGGATTTGTCTAATTGTACTGTGGATTTGACTCTTCTGAACCGAGCAGGGGGTCCTTATCTCTGCTTGTAGTGTGATAAGCCCGGAAACATATTGCTGCACACTATTTGATACATTTGTTCCAGTTGCTCCTTCTCGAGGGTCGCTCATGTTCAACCACGGTTACCCCAAATTATTCGATCTCATAATTCCTTCATGCTATAGAGCCCCTTGGCCAACTTTGGATTAAGAGCCCTGGATAATAACCTTTGGGAGTGCATTCCACTAAGCTAGTAGATGCACTGGCATTCGAGTCGGCAGAAGCAGCAAGGAGATATGGCATCGACGGACCGCCTCCTTACTGAACTTACCAGCGCGCCACCGCCGCCCCTTTTCAGTCCAAAGTCAAATCTACCCTCTCAACCCTACTACCCTGCAGTCGCGCTCTCTTTCTAGGTCGACTGGGCCCGTCTTCATCGCGATCAGAAACACCTGCGTTACCCAAATCCCGATAAACAATCGTCCTTGGATGCTCGCCCTCTTCTCCAACACTCCCGGCGACCACTGGTATCTGCCGCTGTTGCTGCGATTGTTGTCTCTCTCGACCTCGGTGTCCCGTGACGTTCCGGCCTACTGCCAGGGTTGGCGGCAGTGGAGGCTGTGGCGGGATGATAGATGCCGCTTCAAGGGCAGCTGAGAAAAGACCGAGAGATACCGAGGCATCAACTGGGGGGATATGGAACACAAACGCCTCCTTACCCCTTGAACAGTATATGAATCTATAGATCCCGATGGTTCCAAGGTTCTCTCGAACCATTTCCGTTTTCCTGCTTTCCGCCCGCTGGTCGATCTGTGTTTTCCCAAGTTCAGCTATGCAAAAGGAGATGTGCCGTAGGAAACACCTGGCATGGGACCACTCTTCCTCACCTTTCAAACGCGGTATTGTCATCGCCACGCCTGGCCATCTCAGCAATGTTGAAGCAATCAAAGAGAGATGGGCCACTCCGAACTCTCACAGGCCGACGCTGGACAATACGGGAGACGCGAACTTCGATGGCCCCCCAGTCCTTCTTTGAGGCAGTTATATACCTATTGCCTCGATGGTCTGGACGGCCACCGTCGCCTGTCCGTTGCCCATGGTTGACAGAGTACTGTAGGATTGCACTTGGCCGAGGGATGGTAGTGGCAGCATGTGAAGCTAATGCATTTTACCTCTCTCCACAATCGGAAACCTGAACTTCTCCACGTAGCAATTGAGCCTCTGCGCATCGTGCGCCGCCGTGCGGTCCAGGGAGTTGCGCGCGCGCCCGTGGCCCGCCGCCACGTCCTGCCAGCTAATGTCGCAGACCGCCTTGAGCCGGCTGCTGTCCACCGTGACGGCGAACTGGAGACAGTGCAACTCGTCGCGCGCGAAGTCATACAGCTGGTCTACCGCGAAGTCGACGGAGAATTCGGGGTCGTCGAAGGACTCGATGTAGGTGCTGGTAGACGGACCGAAGGGCAGCGCCGCCGGGCCCTGTTGTTGCGCCAGGCCGCTACCGGAATGTTCTTCGACAATACGGCCCCTGGTTCGTACCACGACGCCAATTCCTGGAACCTCGTCCAAGACGGCCATTTTGTTTGAGAGGGGCGGGGCTTCTGGTTGGTCTTGTGCGGTCGTGATGTGTTGGTCTGAGGTGGTGATGATTGAAAACGATGGCAATGAGGTGCCGCTTCTCAGTCTTGCGACAATTGGACGCGACGGGTTTTTTAAATCCCTGCAACCTGACGAGAGGTGGCACTGTAACAATACGCTACACTTTTTTCACGTCTGCAAAATTGTGAGGTTGAAAATGGAAGCAGAGTGGAAATTGAGATAGTCTATTCTATATGTCGCAACAAATCTATTTGCTGGCCCCCCATTTACCCCTATCTTAATATCGCCCTTTATGGACAAGTCCCCCAACTTTTAATTAAGAAATATAGATAACAACCGTTTCAAAGGGCAGTCTACTAAAATAGTAGATATACGGGCATATTGGCTGGTAAGATACAATAAGGATGCATGGCGTCTACGGGCCTTCTCCTTACTGGATCATCCAACTTCGAGAAGGAGAAACATAACAACTCTGCACTTTCACGACTAACTCGAGTCAGCACTCTCAACCCCACGATAACCATCGTGTTTTCTTTCGAGGTTGACTGGGGCCGCCGTCATCATCGTCCGGATCACCTCCAGCGCCAATCTTCCGTTTGGCAACCATCCGCATGATCTCTCTTTCATCGTCGTCGTCGTCCTCCTCCTCCATGTTCTCTTCTTGTCCATAAAGCCTAGCGCTCGTCTCCTGTTCTACCGCCTGCTGCTTCCCCATCCGTCTCTCCTGGCTCCGGAGCGCCCGGTTTTCGTCCCGACTCGCTCCTGGCAAGGCTGGCTTTGAAGGCGCGGGGGCCAAAGCCGGGATGGAGAATGTCTTTTCGAGCGTAGCTGTGAGAGCAAGAAGAACAAAGGTCAGTCACCGACTACCCAATCAGACAATCAGAGGGAATTAATTTGTTTGAGGCATGCAGAAAGCAAGCGGAAGGAATATGTCCACTTTACCTCTGGAGCAGTACATAAACCGGCAAACGGCTATGGGTCGACGGCTGCGTCGAACGCGATCCAGCTTTCAAAGGTTCAGTAATTCGATTCCGTGAAGAAACACAGCACGCTGCTTATGGGGGAAGTGAGGTAGGAAATGGGAAAGGGCTTTGCTCACTTCTCCGCCTCTGTTAGGTCTTCAAATTTCTTGGCCTCATCCGCATCTTGGATTTCACGGTCGAGGAACGACAGCCCGGTCCGTACGCTGTCCGGCTGGTTGTGCAGAGGGACACGGGTGACGGAAACTTCGATGAGCCCCCACTCCCCTGTTGTGCTCTCTAATATAGCAGGGTGTCGACGACGGCCGTCGCGAACTATCCATTTTCTAATGCTCAGTACCATACTAATCTATAGCAGAGGGTTCTCAAGAAACCAATCACCTTTCTCCACGATGGGAAACCGGAACTTGTGCATAAAACCGTGGCCGCTCTGGCTGTCGTACGCCGTGATCGCCCGGTCCACCGAGTCGCACGCGCGCCCGCCGCCATCCGCCACGTCCTCGCTGCCGATTTCACAGTCCCCCGAAGCAGGCCGCGTCCAGTTTGACGCTGAAGCGGAGATGGTGGTCCCCGCCGTCGAAGTCGTATCCGCGGGCGAAGTCGTACGTATCGTCCACCGTGAAGTCGACGGAGAACTCGGCGTCGTCGAGGGACTGGATGAGCGCGAGCGTGGAGGACGGACCCTCCTCGGGCTGCTTCCGAAGCGAGGGACAGTGGTATTCTTGGAGAGGAACCCGACCCCCGACGAGTCGGACCACGACGCTGATTTCGGGATGGTCTTTCAAGACGACCATTTTTGGATTGTTTTCCTTTGGGTTGGCGTTTCGTGTTAGACTGTGTTTGCGACGTTATATGTAGGCAGAGTATTCCGCTGGTTATTCCGCTGGCTTAGTGCGGGGGGTATCGCGTTGGATGTTACACAGTCACATCTTTCACGCAGCTATCCGCAACGCGACGCGTGTGGTAATCCTCGCAACAAAACACAATATTGGAGGTGAGTGTCGGATACTGGATTCTACGACTCTAGCGGAACTATTTGCTGAATAGCTCCATTTCCCCACGAGCTGCAGAAGAAGCCTTAGTATAAAAAGATAAATTGGAACGCACAAGACCGTTAGGAATATCCATTTTCCTGTGGCTGTTTTCCTAAAACACCAAAAGAAAAAAAGAAAAAGAGAAAGTAAAAAAAAGATCGTGAAGCACGTTGTCGTCTCTCTGGCGGGGAATTGAACCCCGGTCTCGAGCGTTTGAATGTCACATGATAATGACAAGCTCGCATACTGACCACTATACTACCAAAGACAGATGGGTGAGTTGATTGATGAGAAACTGAGTCGTTAAAAGAAACTATGAAGCGTGGTTTAATGATTACGTAGCGTGGTAGGTGACGACTCAAGCTCAGCACATATCTACTTGATATATCAAGATTGGCCCACCAAACTTCGTACTGAAGACAAGAGAGAGCCACTCCAACACTCAATTAAATCAAGAAACCTGGATCACGACCTTTCCAAAGTGCCCGCCCTTGAACAAATACTGAAACGCCTCCTTCGCCTCCCCAAACCCAAACACCTTATCCACCACCGGATGAATCTGCTTCTCCGCCGAAGCCCCCGTGTACACACACTTCAGCATCTCCTCGAACCGCTCGCGGCTGCCGTTCAGCATCCCCTTGAGCGTGACGTTGCGCTTCAACGCGAGGACATTGGTGTTGATCCGGTTGCCGGGCGCGTCCTCCTTGCCGGACAAGTAGCCGATGCAGGAGATGAGGCCGCCGAACCGGACGCACTCGAAGGACTTGGCCAGGGTCTCCGCGCCGCCCGTCTCGAAGACGACGTCGGCGCCCTTTCCGTTGGTGATCTTGAGGACCTCCTCGTGCCAGTCGGGCGTCGTCTTGTAGTTGATGGTGTGGTCGGCGCCCATCTTGCGCGCGCGCTCGAGCTTGGCGTCCGAGGACGAGGTGATGATGGCTGGTCACAAGTCAGTCAGAGTTTCGGGAAGTCGCAATGAGGGCGATGGTGTATATAAGGGCCATGACTTACTCGTCAACCCCAAAGCCTTGGCGATCTGCAGCCCCGAAATCGCCACGCCGCCCGTACCCTGCAGCAAGACGACCTTGTCCTTGCCCGTCATGGGCCCGCCCAGGGGCTGAAACGAGTTAATGCTCATCCACGCCGTGACGGCCGCAATGGGCAGGCAAGCCGCCTCCTCATCAGACAGGTAATCGGGCACCTTGACCAGCCCCGTGGCCGGGAAGATGCGGTACTCCGCCAAGCAGCCGGGCAGGGGCAGACCCAAACCGGACGCCATGTCCTCGGCGACGATCTGGCCCTTGACGTGCGTCTGGTTGAAGGTAGCCATGACGCGGTCGCCCTCCTTAAGGCCCTCGACCTTGTCACTGCCGCCGGGCCCAACCTCGGTGATGGTGCCGCAGATGTCGGAGCAGGGCACCAGGCCGGACTGGTCCGCGGGTACGTGCTTGTGGTGCTTATACAAGCCCATGCACACTTCGGTGTCGCGGTAGTTCAGCGAGACCCGGTTCACCTTGACAAGCACCTCTCCCTCCTTCAGCCCCTCGGGCATGGGCGCATCCTGCACCAGCTGGAGGTTTTCCAACCCATCCTGGTTCGTGATCCACTGCTTCATTTTTCGGCGATGTGATGTTGGTTGCTTTGATGCTGCTGTTGTTACTAGCTCTCGCACTACCGTGTGTAGTGTTGTTTAGGGGTTATAGCAGTAAGAAATATGACTTGTAACTGGTAACAAGATCTCGTTCGGGTATGCAAGATGTAAAAAAGGTTAATACTTAAGCGAATAGATTAGGGTCGCCCGGGAAAAAGAAGCGGCAGAGGTCAGGAAGGCCCGTCACCTTGCAAGCCACCATCGGCATTTGGTCAGGACTGTCTCGGCATCTCTTCCGCTTTCGGTAACAGGCGCGCCGAACAGTTTCCATGCGGATCTCACGGAGTCCACTCCGATCCACACTGAGGGCTAGCTTATCGAGTAACAATTCGAGGATTAGATCCGCAAGCCTAGTGAAAAGATGGGGGCTCTTCGGTGGCCCCCGATGACACCATCATTGAGTAATGGCATTCGGTAAACACTCATTCACACAGGGGAGCCTTGAGCTCTGGGTGTGCCAAGCATTGCATTCCAGAGCGCAGCAACAGCTTCACTTCGTAGCTCGAGAGTTGTCACCAGAATCGTAAGTGTTTAGGTGATGTATTGTCATTATCATTCATGAGATGGCTATCTAGGTAATTTTGTCTGTAATATGTACATGTACAGCTTCTTTTTACCTGCTCGTCTAAAATAAAAGCCTCACATACTTACATTCCCAACAGAAAGACTACATACATTGATCGTGTATGGTTGGTTGGTTTCAAGGTTCCCGCCCTCCACCCGCTAAATAATCAGGGTATCTCCGTTTATGACCATGGTTAAAAACATGTTGCAAAAATCGCTTGTCGTTAAATGGACGGTACATCAAATATCCAGCCGTTTCCGCGGATTCTTCAAATCTGGGGAGCAAGCCGTCGTCGGAACGGCTTTATCGAAGGCTGCCCGCCCCCTTTTCCACCACGAACCCGACTGGCTGCCTGGCTCGGCGGTTCTTGACTCCCCTGGGCGGCATAATGTTGGCCCTCTTGTTGCCATTCTTGTTCTGGCCCCGGCCACGCTCGTCGAAACCCCATCTGGTGACACCACCGCCATGAACCCAGGGCTCCAGGTTGCGGCACTGGCTCACGTCGCACCATTCGAGCTGGCCGCAGCCGTCGAGGACGCTCTCGATGCCCATAGCCGTAACGCGGACACAGCCTCGAACACTCAGGCGCTCGAGCTCGTTGAGGTGCAAGGCGATGCAGGCGAGACTGTTGTCGCTGACGGCGCTTCCGCAGAAGGCCATCTTGAGCTCTTGCAGCTTGGGCAGGCCCAGTGCAACTACCTCAGTGGCGGTGTCCGAAAGTGCGCAGCAGAAGGACAGGTCGAGGTGAGTCAACGCCTTGGCTGAGTTGGCGAGCGCGATGATGGCATTGTCGGACAGGTAGGTACAGTCGGCAAGACACAAGCGCGTCAGGTTGGTGAATCGATAAGGTGTCCACGTCTGGAAGCCGGCGTCGGTAATCGATGTGCAGCGGGTGAGCGAAAGAGACTCGATCCGATTCGAAGCGTGGGCAGCCATGTGGGCCATCGACCGGTCCGTAATGTGCTTGCAGTATGATAAGTTCAGTCGCTTCAGCTTGGGGCAGCCGACGACGGTTCCAGGAGGAGGCAACGTGACGGTCTGTGTCTGTGGCTTCTGGCCCCGCACGCGCGAATTGGAAATCACGACCTGCTTCGTTGCCTGGGAATGTTCCGGTACAACCCACCCAACGACTCGGGCGAGAAGGTTGTCTCCCACCTTGCGGCAGTTGCTCCAATCCACTTCCTCGAGTCCCTTGGCATGCTCGCTCATGTCGAGGATCTGGTTTGCCGACACATCCCACACCGACTTCATCTTCCATATTTTGATGTTCCTTCCACACATCTTCCAGAGAGCAGAGAAGCCCTCATCGGTTACGTGAAAGCAGTTGCTGACATCGACCGACCGAGGGCGAGGTCCGAAGAAAGGGGCCAATATCTTGACAAGGACTTGGTCCGTCACCCGTCGGTTGTGGGGAGTCAGGTCGACTACGGTGCACAGTCTGGGAGATGTCGTCAGGGTCCTGCGCCATCGCGTGGAAACCAGTCGAAGCCGCATCAACTCGGGTAAGTTCATGTATTGGAAGACAGAGACCATGATATCTTCTGGCAGTAGCGACTGTTCCATGCTGGCAGGTCTCCGTGGGAGAATCCGCGCCTTCTTCGAAGGCCCTTCCGAGTCGGGCGAGGATGGGATCCCGTACTTGATGGGCGTAGAAACTTCAATGTTGCGCTGCCGGATCCCATTGGTGATGATAGGCGTAGAGGGAGAATCCGCCGGGGGCGTGGGCGGTGCAAAAGATCCACGGCGACGGTTTCGCATGTTTTCCATGTCGACGCTCAGGAAGGGGTCCGGATCCTTCGACAAGATGGGGTCCGAGTCGTCCTTAGCCGGCGATACTGGCAATGAATGGTTTTGGAAAATCATGTTCGTCGCGATTTTGATGGGTGTTGTCGGGGTGCCAGGTCGGTCCAGCTTTTGCACGTCCACCATCTCAACATCTTCGTCTGCAGGCTTGATTCTGGTCCTTGCCGTGTCCTCCACCTGCTTGCGTATCCCAGGAGGGCATCGTTTCCATAACTCGTCAAGGGCAGCGCCTCCAATCATTAAGCATTCGACCGTGGTGATAGAACGAACCGTGGCCGTTCGCCCACGTGACAATCCGAGACTCGACACTTCGCCAAAGTATTGCCCGGCGCGAAGCCTGGGCCTGATATACGAGGAGCGCGTCACGCGTTTTGTTGGTACCTCCTTCTTGGGCGTGTCGTGTATGACTTCGGCCTCGCCTCGGACAATAAAGTAGATCTCGTGGCCGGGAGTGCCCTGCTGCACAATTTCCGTAAAGGGCTTATAAGTTTTCGGTTGAGCGCTCATGCCCAAGAAGTGAAGAATTTCGGGAGGTAGTGTAGAAAACAAGGGCAACTCCCTCAGCGTTTGCCGCACATTGACAAATCCGCTTCCCAAAGCGCTCGCCATCGGGTCTTCAGGGACTCCTGGACTCGGCGACTTCCGTTTCTTGTGGTTGACCACTGTGCCCTCCTTGATCGCCCCGACCTCGCCGGTCGAGACCTCCCCGGGAACAACTTCTCGGGACATCATATGTTTTTGGCTCTGGCTACCTTTCTTTTCTTGGCGCTTCTTCTTCAAGATGGTCAAGCGCTCGTGGGCCTCGTGTCGTATGGCCTTTTCCATGTCAGGAAACCTCGGTAGCTCGAGCTGGAGATCCTCCTTCTTCAATACGAGAAGCAGGCATTTGGTGCGGGCGATAATCGTCGCCGTTCGCGGCATGTCCATCAGCACTCCGATTTCTCCAAAGAAAGCACCTGGCTTCAGTTCTGCGTGTATCGCTTCTCCGTCGCGAGAAGTCACAGCAACAACGCCCCGGACTAGCCAGTACATGGCCTTGGCCTCGTCGCCTTCCGTCAGGACGTGGTCGTGCGCCGAGTGGACCTGCGGCCTTAAATGCTTGCCGATGGCCACGAGGAACTCTTCTGGTGCCGACGAGAAAAGCGGAAATGATCGCATGCGATCCAGAAGATCCAAGGGCATGTCCTTGATGGTCGACGCCGTCAAGGGGGATGGCCGCATGGGCCGAGTGGGATTTGTCTCAACATTGAAAGATCTGATCAGCGACGCGGAGTCGGCACCTGCAACACCGGCTGGGTGATGGGCCAGGGCCCTATAGGCCGAGGCCGTCGAGCTGCGATTCCGCCTCATGGCTTTTTCTGCCGGTTGGGCAGCAGAGCCGCTGCTAGATTGCCAGGGCTGATGTTAATGCCAAACGCTTTGGTCGTCGACGCTGATCCCCTTGGTATTTCGGGTAGACTGCAACGGTTGTCACTCCCTGTCGCGGCAAATTCTTGAGCTAGTGTAACCGAACGGCTGAGGATTTAGGCAAGCAACAGATTCATGCTCTACCCCGGCCAATTGCCAGGAGGATATATTCCACGCAAGGGTTGTAGTCGTCGCGGAACCGAAACCGACGATAATTGAAACAGGCAGGCTTCTTCCAAAAAGCATGCACACACCAAAATATTATTGGACGAACCGCAAGAGAGGGGAAGAGAGAGAGGCGGGCGGGCGGTCGAGATTCAACACACGGCTCAATTCTTGACAGGGGCGGAGCGTGTTTATCCACACAAGCTCGGCCGTCTTGGTGATTGCGGAGACTCGGATCGCTTAACGTTCTATCGTCAATTGGCGGTAAAGCTCAAGGGGTTCGTTGCGCCGAGCGATTAGCCGTCGCTTGTATAGAGGCCTTTCGCGGGTTGGAAACTTCAACAGCGTCGCCTGAATTCGTTGGATGACGTGGGGTTGATTCGAAACTCGTTTCTATTGTCGGCTGAGCTTTGGGGGGGTTGTCAGCATACTCCGAGACATAAGATCCAAGACAACCACTACTGCGCCGCCGCTTTCTGACACCGCAACACAAGACTTACCTTGGCAACAGACTTGCAATTGAGTTCGGACAGCCAGGCTGTGGTGGTTCATGGGCTCCAAAAATAGAGGGGAAAAAAGATGTCGGTGTATACTTGGTTGACACAAGCTGCCGTCACAACAACAGCAACAACAGCACGCGAGCAAGTCGTCTGGGCCAAGCAAATCTGGCGGTCCGAGGTATAAAGCGTGGGGTGGTTTTTCTACCCAGAGAGGTAGGTATCCGTATCTATCGGGAAATGGTTACACAAGGGGTGCTGGCATACAAACAAGCAACAACAATGGCGAGAACAAACATGCAACATGCATCTGGTGAGACAAGCAAGGATTATGACGGCGTCCCGAGAGAGCAAAAAGAAAGCAGGCAAGGAGGCAATGTATAATGTATGGTTGGATGGCTAAGGGTATGGATGGGTAGTTGTAGATGCACTAGTGGCCTGGCCTAGAGGAGTAGAGCGTACCGCCAATTGATGTGGCTGCTGGTGCTAGAGTAATAAGAGTGGGTGGGAAGGGGGAAAGAGGTGTCACGGGGGGTTGACGTAAAGCAAGCGTACCTGAGAAGTATATCCTAAGTGGGTAGGGCAGAGTGGCAGAAGAAGCAGAAGAAGCAAAAGAGCAGAAGAAAGAAGCTTCCCACGGATTGGTATCTGGTCAATGAGGAGATGTCGTGATCATGGCGCGTCAAAGATGTACAGTAGCGGGAGGTAGGTACAACAAGTAGGTAAGGTGTGAAACCCAGAGTCGAGGAGTCGGAGGTGTTGTTGCGTCTTGACTCCCCCAGTTGCACCTTGGAGACTGGCGTTCTCCCCCTTTGCTTTGCTTGCTATCGTCGCCGAAGTAGGCTTGGAGGCTGGGTGTGCTGGGTATGGGTGTGGGGAGCTCTCTGTTGTCAGAGGGAAAAGCAGCAAGAGATACAGGAGCTGTACCGTAAATAGGACCGCTCTATGTGCTAGTCGCCATTGTCTTGTCTCAAGCTTGAGGGTCTTGACGGGGTCATTGAGTGGGCCGAGCCGGAGGGTATTGCATAGGTTAATCGAAAGTGCGCACGTCTCTCTGCGGTGAAGAGGTCAGAGCTTCTTCCTCTTCTTGTGGTTGCTGTGCTGCTGCTGGCAGCCTGGGCAGCTGCTGCTTCTTTTCCTGGTTCTTCCTTCTGGTCTGGCTTGGGATAAGGACCCTAGGCGCACTAGGCACAAGCAGCAGCACGGAGCACGGACTGGCCCTTTGCCCATCTGAGTCTAAGTTGCTTGGGGAGTAGCTCGGGTCTTGATTGTGTGCGAAGCGGCGAGAGGGACGAAACGAAAGGACGGCGGGAAGAAGGCAATGGAGGGGAGGGGGCAATAGATGGATAGAATAGAGAGGGGCCGTCACTAAACCGTACCATACGGCTGAGCCGGTTGGCTGCTAGGAGTTGGGAAAGGGTACCCTGCCTTGGGGGCAGGTCGATCAATCATTAAAGTCCAGTGTGGGAAATGGATGATGATGCTCACATGGGAAACAGGCGAACCTGAGGTCAATCGGTCAATTTTATTTTTAGCTACGGTGCAGTGCAGGCAGGTAAGCACGAATTGCGACCAATTACCCTCCAGCGAAAAGTGTGTCGCAGCAAAATGAAAGACATCGATATGCAGTACGACGGCAAATGGCAGAATGGACGTCAGCTTTGCTTGGTTCAATTGATTCGATCGGGCGCGGGATGGGCTTCTAGAAGCTCAAGCCTCAAGCCGTCGAATGTTTTTTTATCTGATTGGCAGAGTTGCCATGATCGAGTTGTGCACTGGCATGGTTGCAGCGAGGCAGGTGCACGCACCTGTAGGAGACCAGGACCCTGGAAACTAGGGAGAGCCTGCCGGGCCAAGCCAAGTGCAGTACGCGCACCAGGCCTGACAGGGAGTGGGAAAAGGTGGGATGGGGGATGGAGGAGGGAGGGGATAGAGTGAGTGACGGCCAGTTCATTCGGCTGCGCGCCTCCAAGCTGTAGCAAATGTAACCTGGAGTGTGCGTCCGTGGGATATTTTGCGACAAGCGTCAAAAATCGTCAACTCGGCTACAAGGTCACATTTGGGATGGTCGACATTTGGGTACCAGCCAACATTGAAATCAACAAGTCCCAAGTTGGGTAATGTTCCAAGTTCCAAACATTGGAAAAGTTCAAGCTTACCTGCCTACCAGGTACGGCCCCCGACGTACGTAAGGCCAATCTGTCTGACATTTGGTTTTATTTTAGTGATACGGCTCCCGGGAGGACGGCTGCACATCATCAATTGGTAGTGTCACCGCTAGAGCGAGATACTGACGAGTAGCGCCGGAGCCTGTGCTTCACATTGAGTGAGCTCCTCTCGCCCTGCCCGGTCAGGCTGTTTCTTCTTCCGCGCTGCGCATGTACTGCAATTAGATGTCCTGTAGGGTGTAATAACCCATTGCCTTTTCTTCTTGGCGATGACGATATCACCAGGCACACGTATTTTGTGTGTGTGTGTGTGTCGTCTTCCGATCCTGTAAGGGACTGACTGGCCTTGCCGGCGTCGAGAAAAAGAAAGCAATGGCGCAGCGAGGCTTGGCCCATCTGCTTCTGCATCTGCGGTTCTTTCGGCAGGCGTCCGTCCTTTTGTCTGAGAGGGCGCGCGTAGGACCGTTGAGCAAAAGAAAACTGTGCTGGAAATTCGGCCCCTCCAGTGGCTTTTCGTCCATCCAAAGGTTGGCCGTAAACAACGTGCGATTTCTTTTCTTTTGGGATTACTGCGTTCCATCCAACACCAACTGGACGAATTGGGCACGCCGATAGGACGAGCTATTCTCCAGCTCAGATCGCCTTGAGGTAACACGACACGTGCAATTCCATCGGATGACCCGTCCGTTGTCTTGCCAGATCGGGCCCCCTGGCTACTCACTAGAACGCGAGAACGGTTTCGTGTCGCTGGCTGGGTCCAAAGCGTCGAAACCATTTTCCCATGATTTTTCCAACATGGCCTATATCTGCTTCTTACACGCAAAGACTTGAATGCCATGCGCGCGAATGATTCTTGAATTCGCGGTCCGCCTCACTCTGGAGAGCATCACCTGCAACAGGGGGAGAGCCGAATGGCCTTCCCGAAGCTGACAGCTCTGACAGCCCTGTAGATCGGGGGTTCTCTTCACATGTGTTTCTACAGGCGGGCTATCCCTGCAGCCGGCCGTGGCTCAGTGTTTCAGCACCTTCAGACGGGTTTTCGAGAACAATTCTAGCGCTGCAAGGAGGGGCTGAATTGTTTCATTCGACGGAACCCCACCAGTTTTTTCTTCCAAGTCGTGTTCAAGAATTGCCGTATCGCGAGGTCTTGGACAGAGTACGCGCCCAATTCCAAATCTAATTGCAGGTACACGCAAAAAGCAACTATTCACGCCTGCAATTTCACGGAATTGATGAAGCTGGTTTCCGTTGATTTTGCTCAGTCACTAAACCCGTCTTTAGCCGTTGCTACGGACTGGACATTGAATGAGATGATATTTTGAGCCGCAAAAGGTGACCGTCATTAATAGCTGGACGGGGGCAATTGGTAATACTATGAGGACCAGATGAACAAGTCCAAGGAAACAAACAATGCACTTAATAGCCTATTAGTAGTAGTTCCTTGTCATTAGGCTGATGCAAACCAATATTGACTCAAGCACCCAGCTATCCAGCATGGCAGATGCAGATCAATGTATCGTGTCCTAGTTCTAGCGCCCAGTCTAAGCCTACACTCGAACAATGACATCCGACGCCATGACGGCATTTTCCTATCTAACGGGAATAACGGGATACAACTGCTTCGTGATTGCAACTATTCGCTTCTGTGTCATCGCCAAATCCCACGAATGAGGGAGTTTCAGCAACTCCGCAAGATATGCACTGGTAAGATGAAATGTCCATGGTCTGTAGAATCGAACAGTTTTACAACATTAACTGCATATGTACTATGTCACTAAATACCTATGCCCGGCGAGGAAGGAGAGGCACTGGTCTGTAACATTAACCTCAACCTACAGCTTCAAACCCCATTTGGCAGACCGGATAGCCTCACATTAAGAATGGCCATGGAGGTGTGCTTACACAATATCTCGTGCCCATTCTAAGACAACTATTGGATAGAAATAACAATTTGATCGCTTTTGGATAGCCAATCCCTTCTATGCTCGTCTCTATATGGACCATCACCAAGTATGTGAAAAGTGGCCGCAGGATTAAAACCAAGCGGGCCTGATCTAGTTCCCATTACACAGATAACTAGATCTCAGGATGTAAGGCAGATTATAACACAAGTTTCATCACTTGAAAGTGTTTGTCTCTCATTATTCGAAAGTGCTATCAGTCTGGACCTCGCCGGATCTTTTTTATCGTAGATTTCTTCTTCTTGTTTTAGTGCCCCCCTTCATTCTGGCCGGGCGTCTCTCTGCCTCCTCTACTGCCTCCTCTGCCTTCTCCCTCCCCTCCGTCTTCTCCGCCCCCCTGCGAACCGTAAACCACCTCCTCCTCCTCTCCCTCTGCTCCATCGCCTGGATCATCCTCCGCTCCCCCTCGAGCATATTCACCCCATCCAAGACATCCTCCTCAAAGCTCCAGCATACGCGTCGCGCCTCTAGAACACACCGATAAAGCGCGAGCCTGTCTTCGGGCCAGTTTTCCTCCCGAGGTGTGCACCGCTCCTGGACCCAGACGCCGAACTGAGCGCAGATGAATCGGAGTTGATCTTCTTCGTCAGTCATCTCGTAGATTTCCAGGATCAGATCCCCGAAGGCCTTTTGAATATAGTCGTTGGTGGCGGGCAGGCCCGTCTGGAGTGGTACGTACGAGATGAGGCACTGGTTGAAGACGTAGAGGGCGAGCGTTCTCAGGGTCGGGATTTGGCAGTACACGGCGAAGTGGTATTTCAGGTCTTGCAGGCATACCTCGTATTCGGGCCGCCAGGCTGGTTTGCCCTCACTGAACATGTTATTGTTCATCAAGGCCTTGGCCGAGTCAACGTTAAAGATAGCGGTGTGGTAGTCATGACTGAGCGAGCCGCTGCGTAAGCGCGTCGGGTCCATGTCCTTGGGGGACACGCAATACACAGGCATATGATCTTGGCCATGCTCTAGTCGCCGAACATGATCATGGTCGTGGTCGCAAACTCCGTTCGCGGCAAAGAATGCGTAGTCCTTGCCGTAACGGGAAAGCTGATGCGAGAGCTGGCGAAGTCTTTCATAATCCAGTCTCTCATAATCCGGCGGCGTCGTTCGCACTTGGATGACTGGGTCCATGATGAAGATTCGCCTGCTGAGACTGGATATATATATATTCAGCACAGTGCCGAAGTTGTAGAGGAGGGCAGTACCAAGAAACAGGCTAGAAGTGGTTCGTTTCGTACTTCACTGGCACCCTGTGAGTAGGGTACAGCTCAAGTTATAATATGTAAAGGAATAACCAAAGTGCAGGTCCGTTGTCTGTTGGGTATGATAAGTCCAACTGCAGGAATTCTTTTCCATTTCACTCGCCGTCGAATTTATGTATCCCAGTGATCGAGCAGTCGGAGATACCTCACCTATGTACACAGCCAGCCCGCTGGTGGGCCTCGACCCGAGAATCCTGAATAGCAGCAGTTGTTCGACGGTGATGAGCCAGGCTTCCATTAAACTCAAAACTGTCAGAGACGGAGAAGACTCTTCGGGTCAAGCCTTTCGTTTCTTAATCTGGCAGAATGGCCTCGAGTTATCAAGATAATGGGTAAAATAAATATGAAGAACCACATTATACTTTACAGAAGACTGTCTGTGAAAGCCTCCTTCTGGCATCGCGCCTCCTTCTAGACTTCCCGTGCTATAGACTTGCACTCAAGCGAGGTAAGGAAGTCGCATACGAGAACATGTCCCATCGTTCCAGGCCGACTGGGTCAAGTTAAAAGTAACAAGTGATTTTTATCGATTAACGATTGCCGCGCTCCGCCAAAATTGGTATCTACACGTCATGCCTGCTGGTATGCTCCCTCCTCGTTTCCCTGACGAGTTTCCTTTACCGATACCATGCACGCAAAACAAGCTCGGTGGTGTTCAATGAACGAGCCCTGAATAATGCAGTGTTTCCATAATTGGTACTTTCCAGTAATAATAGCCACCCAGCTCTAGGCAGCTCCCAAAGAATTCAGAGCCGCCTTCAACTCTCTAACTGCCGTGGGCACGTCTTCAAAGTTGAGAGCCGAAATGGCCCATTTGGCATGCTTCTGAGCCTGCACTATGGACATGTCATCGGCCTGATACGCCGAGTTGGTCGGTGGGCCGCCACTGTAGCTCGAGGCTGGCTGCGACGGCGCGAGTGATTGGGGCTTTTTAGGTACAGGAGGTGAGCGGGGTGACCCTGAAGATTGAGTCGGCTGGCGCGGAGCCTGGGTATAAAAGTTGTCCACCGGGGGTGCGCTAGGCTGGCTGGGAGTATAGCCTTGAGGAGGGGGAGGGAGTCCAGGCCCAGGTGCCGACGCCGGAGCGGAAGGCTGATGGACAGGGGGCTGGGGCTGGGGCTTTTGGTAGAAGGATGACGGTGTGTCGGGCAGGGTTGGTGGTGAGATGGCCCCTGAGGCACCTGGATGGGCTGTTGGTGGGCTCGGGATGCTGAAGTCGGGGTCTCCAACAGATGAAGGAGCCCCAGGAGCCCCAGGAGCGGACGGCAGTTGAAGAGGCGGGTCATCAGAATCAGTTGTGGGCCCAGACGGCGCCGAGGGAAAGTAGCCATCATGGGTAGGCTGGTCTGGCGGTGCGATGGGAGAGACTTGCTCGGGCGGAACAGCCGATTGTGGAGGGGATGTAGGAGCCGAGACGGTTGCTGGCGATATGGCGGAGGCCTTCGGGTCGAGGTAGGTCTTATCTCCCTCCTCAGGTGCGTCCTCGACAGTGGCTGTTCGGGGCAATCCTCCGAGTGCTTGAACCTCCGGGTCGTTGGGGTCCAGCTGTTCTTCCTCGTTCTCCTCCTGGGGCTTCGGGTTCGACTCGTTGGGGTCCTTGCCCTCCTTGATGGCTCTCAATATCCGGGCAGCATTCCATTTCGCATATTTGATCTTCTGCTCTGTTTCGGCGTCGGCCGGGCCCCAAATGTTGACAAGGTGGAAGAAGGTGGCGGCCGCTTCGAATGTGACGGCGGTTTGTCTGAACGACGATCAGAGAGAGATGCGCGGAGGGGGGATGGAAATGGGTACTCACTGTGTGACCTTGTTGGCGTTCAAGGGCCGGAGAGCGCGCTCCAGCGTCTCCTGGGCAAACTGCTCTACATATGCCTTGCCGGCAACATCGTCCAATATCGCATCGTTTCCGGCTTGTTCGGCTTTGGTCTGCTCTAGTTTGTCCATCAAGGCCATGGTGAACTGCAGACAATCATCGTCGGTGCTGTGGAGCTGCTTGGCGAGGATCTGGTTGACCACCCAATATTCGCCTGTTGCTCAATCAGTACTGAGCTCCGCGACCAGGAAAATATACGTACACCAGTATGCGATCACGGGCTTGGCCTTCTCTAGTTGTGTCGCGCGCACCACGAAAGGCGTGATGCCCGCTTTCTTGAGGGGTGCGGGGATATTGGCCGCCATGGTTGGAGCTGTCAATGCGCCCGATTTGAAATGTTGGTACAGATCCGTAGAGACGTATTGTTGCTTTCTAGCCTATCGTGTTTGGTGTGATGTCGTTGCGTGTTGGTGGTGTATTCTTGTCTTGGGGTTCAATCCAAGCGGTTGAAGCTGTCTGGGCGTTTGCCAGCCACCCTCATCCCTCATCGACGTAATGGCTGCTAGGCTCCTACAAAAGTTGCCCACCCCACCAGTAGTGCGGAATTAGACCCGAAGCAACAGCCTAAAGTCGAGCTTTCACCACAGCGAGGCTCAAGCTGCTCAAGCTACAGGGCATCAGCCACAGGGACCCCGGATTTCCAATTCTCTCTCGACCATCTTCTTGACAGATCGACTCTCTCTGTTTTGATTTGACGAGGGGCACCAGTGCGCCTCTTGGCCATGCCTTTCACCCCCTGATACCATGTCACTTTCTAGCTCTGTCTCCTGAAATTATCCTGATTGTTTACCCTCGAGGTTTGAAATAGATAAACAATGGCTCTAATATAGTCCATATTTATTCCACTACTGCATTTAGGAATGAGGGATTGCTCATCGTTGTGTAAATATGGCGATTGGCTGGATTGAGGTACGAGGGGTCTGGGTGGCGTGCGGGTGAATGCAACGGGAGCCCCACGGTTTGCTTTAGTCGACCTTGCCCATGCATCGCTGCCGCCTGCTCATGGACTGACCTTATTTCCACGCTGGCCTTTTGCCGAATCTAGGAGGACAACTACACCAATTCATCTTCAATCTTCTGTTTATAACATACTCAATTGTCTGGCGAACCTCGCATTTGTGGATGGCCAATTCGGTCTTCATTCATCTTCCAGCGCAACTAACTCTGCCTTTCTGATCGACCCTATATCATCATAGCTGCCTCCCACCCACTGTCGTGATCGACTGACTGGTTGACCATGCATGCCTCCAACCCCACACTAGCTACCGTTGCCGTAGCTCTCCTCTCGGCTCTGCCCACGGTCAGCGCCGGCATCTACACCAAGAACTCGCCCGTTCTCCAGGTCGATGCTAAGAGCTATGACAGGCTTGTCGCCAAATCCAACTACACCACTGTATGTCTACTTTTGTCGAATGTGTTTCCGTTTGTTTCAGTATTGGGCCTACATATTTCCCATCCAATCACTTTACACCGGGGACGGCTCCAACAAATGCACCCACCACCTGTTCGCTCATGACTCGACCATCCACTAACAGCCATCTTTATTGCATCCAATAGGTCCTCGAATTCTACGCGCCATGGTGCGGCCACTGCCAGAACCTGAAGCCCGCCTACGAGAAGGCCGCTAAGAACCTCGAGGGTCTGGCCCAGGTCGCCGCCATCAACTGCGACGAGGACGAGAACAAGCAGTTCTGCGGCCAATTCGGCGTCCAGGGCTTCCCGACCCTCAAGATCTCCCGCCCTGGCAAGAAGTACGGCAAGCCCGTCGTCGACGACTACAATGGCCCCCGTTCCGCCAAGGGCATCGTCGACGCCGTCGTCGACAAGATCAACAACCACGTGAAGAAGGTGACCGACAAGGACGTCGACAGCTTCCTCAGCACCAACAACGACACCGCCAAGGCCATCCTGTTCAGCGAGAAGGGCACCACCAGCGCCCTGCTCAAGAGCCTCGCCATCGACTTCCTCGACGTCATCCAGGTGGCTCAGGTCCGCAACAAGGAGACCAAGGCCAACGAGCTGTTCGGTGTCAAGTCTTACCCCGCCTTGGTACTTCTCTCCGGTGGCGACAAGCCCGGTGTGTTGTACGATGGCGAAATGAAGAAGGACGCCATGGTCAAGTTCCTGTCGCAGGCCGGCAAGCCCAACCCCGTCTCTGGCTCTGCTAAGCCCAAGGCCAAGAAGGAGAAGAAGGAGAAGGCATCCTCCAAGTCGTCTGACGCTAAGAGCAAGACCAAGGAGGCGGCCGAGGAAGAAACCGCGACCTCGGAGACTCCCAAGGCGACCAAGGCTGCCGAGGTTGCACCCGCCATTCCCGCCATCACCGAAGCCTCGAAGCTGACCAATGAGTGCCTGAACCCCAAGTCCGGTACTTGCATCTTGGCGGTTGTCCCCTCCGCCCACGGCGAGACCGCCGAGAAGGCTCTCGCAAGCCTGTCTGAGCTTGCCCACAAGCACGCTCACGCTCAGCGCCACCTGTTCCCCTTCTATGAAATCCACTCCGCGGACGAGAAGGTGGCGACCCTGGTCAAGACTCTCGAGCTAGTCTCCGAGGTCGAGGTCATCGCGGTCAACGGCAAGCGCAAGTGGTGGAGACAGTACGAGGGCGACTTCAGCGGCGAGAGCATCGAAGCCTGGATCGACGCCATTCGCCTGAGCGAGGGCACCAAGAAGAAGCTCCCCGCCGGTGTCTTGTCTGAGGTCGCCGAGGAGACGCCCAAGACTGAGAAGGTCGACGTCAAGGTGGAAGACGAGGTCAAGGTCGAGGTTCCCACTGAGGAGGAGTCGACTTCGTGGCAGGGCGCCGAGCCTACGCCCGAGGCCACTGCGGCCCCCGAGGCGGACCACGATGAGCTCTAAATTTATTATATAGCACCAACACCGATCACACTAGCATATCTGTCAAAATGTAATGAGCCAAGAAGCCGTCATTTCTCAAGCCAGGACTGACAATCGACAAGACATTATATGACCTTCAACACTTGCTTGATATTCCTTTCATCTCTATCTCGTGACCAAACCGAAAACGCCATGCAGATGCTATTCATGCCGGATATCAATGACATGTATGATATGCCCCTTCACGTGCATATTTCTCTTCTATCAACCGATTGTATCTAGTTTCTTTTGGTATCCTTTCTCAGATCAATCCAGATCCATGCTGCTTACTACCTCGCCCCTGCCAATTGCGCCTTCTTGTACCATCAGCTCGCCCTTGTCCCGCACCACGCCGTCTAGGAAGTCCCTAACTCCCTTGCAGCCGTCGGCGGCCGTGGCCATCATGCCCTCCAGGCGCGTCAGCTGGACGCGGCTCTCGCACACCATGGCGACGACCTTGTCGGTGGCGCCCATCGTCGCCAGGGTCAGGAACGGCAGCTCCTGCTCCTCTTGCGTGTTGAGATCCAGCAGCGGGTCGGCCTCCTCGTCGGCCGCCGCATACGACGATGTCGAGCCTGCTGTGCATGCTACCAGGTAGTCCGTCATGGGTACACCCGCATCCACCAACGCCAAGCTCGCGGCGTTGATGAGACAGGCCAGCAGCGAGCCGTCTTGCGACAGCACGTTCAGCGAGATGTGGATCGTGGACCGGGGTCCGTACGACTGGCCCTGCACCGCTGCTGCCAGCCCCGAGGCGATGGTGGTCTGCATCTCCTGCACGCGCTTGTCGTTGCGGCCCCGTCGCTTGCGGTCTACGGTCGCGAACGGCGCGATCATGATGCTGACCGCCACCGTGGCGCCCTGGCCACCGGAAGTTGGCGCTGTGGAGGCCGAGGAGGTGCTCTTGGTGTCGCGCTCGTTGGGGCCCGAGATGATGCACTGGATCTTGGTGTTGCCCATCTCGAGGTAGGCGGAGCCGTCGGCGGAGGGCTGGACGCCCATTTGCGCTTTCTGCTGTCGCAGCTCATTCCAGCGCCGGCCGTCGACGCGCAGGAGCGCGAGATTGTAGGTTGAGGTGTCGAGAGGCATGGTCGCGGCCTTGTGTGTATGTGGTTTGGAGGGTGTTTGTTTTCGATGGCAGCCCGTTGCCAATTGGGTCGTGCAGTCGTCGAAGATGCGCTTTCGTCCGCTCGTTGGTATTTGATTTCTCGTCGACGTTCTCCTCGGGGGTTCGGGTTGCGTCGCTATGGCAGTGGTTTTGCGCTGTTGTCTTGGTTGTCCAAATGGAGATTTACAGCTGTCGGACGTTCAACTCTGCAAGTTCAATGGCTGAAGCTCTAGGAAAATTTTGGTGGGGCTGATCGCGCGGGATTGCGGGGCACGGTGGGGGCTCAAGATCGCCAGGCCCCTTGCAGCCGCTTGCAACCACCTCTCATCTCCTCCAACGACATCGCTTACAAGATGAAGCAGTTGAAATTGAACAGTTTCGACATGTTCATCAAATTGTAGAAATAGATTTACTATACAAACTATGGAATTCATGCAGCAAATCTCTTCGTATCAGATTCTATTTAGTCCGCAGAATCAGACACATATGCTCCCGGTTGTCTACGTCCTTGACTATGGGCAAGCCCCAGCGAGATTGCTTCAAGCATGTAGTAGATTAGCTCTGAATATCCATTTCTTTTTGAGTAGCACCTCTTCGCCAGGTGCCACTTGAAAAACCGGTATGAAGCCGAGTAATTATTGGAGAGTTACGTTACTGGTACGCTGCGTCTTGCTTACCTATCAAGCCCCTGCAGGAACCAACCTGTGAAGGCACTAACAGATCAAAAACGATAATTGCCTTAGTTTAGTCCGTTGGGGTCAAATAAACCAATGCAGGCATGCTGGATCTTACCTAGAATGAAGTCGTTGGTAAGGAAAGAAAACCTCGCCTGCAATCGTTGTTGTAAAGGGACTGGGGATAGACTACAAGACCACTGACGAGTTATTTGGTCAGACTTTACATTACTGGGAACCACGCTTCCCATTAATAGCTATATCAAGACATACTCTTTTATCTATAAAGACGTATGCATTGCCCTTTGGTTTAACCTTGCCGGAAGTTAATGGGATCCCCAGTCGGAGTCGACTTCCTCTTCCACCACCCAGCTTACATCACTACCACAGAAGGGTACCGGCTTGTCATTTACACATGTGGGAAAATAGCCACCGAAGATGGCGTCAGCCCCCGCATTATCCACGAACACCCTGAGCTCACTCCCACGCTTTCTCCCCGCAAGGGTGTGCCACGCGCCCAGGACCTCGTTGCTGGGCCTCCAGTCGGCGGGCCGGTTCCCACACCACATTGCCTGAACGTATGGTTCGGCTGCAGAATCTTCCGTAGAGCGTAGAGCCGGATCGGAGAACTCAAAGTCGGGGTTGAGTCGAGAACCAGAGAACAGCGCCATGCGCTTGAGCCGGGGCATTCTGCAAGCGGCGGCGGCGGCGGCCTGCCAAAATAGCTCTTGAGCCTATCGAGCCTCGGTGTTAGTACTTGCTCTCATTTTTGAAGTGAACCGGATGTCTCGGGAGGGAACAGTGGAAACACCGAAAATTGCTTACCTGTTGCAAGCAAGACGGTCGGGGGTATACGCCAGCGATCCTATCCAGCTCTGCCTTTGTCGGAGGGTCCAGTCTGTCAATGATACATTGGTCGTACTCGAAGGTGAATTTCTCGAGCAGAGGCCATTCTGCAGCATTGCCGGATGTGAGCCCAAAGATGTCGATACCGGCTTGTACCCCTTTCTCAAGTCGGATTGTTTTCAGCCCCAACGATATATCATACAGCTTCCGAGTCCATGATTGATGAATAATTTGGTACCATGGGGTGGGCGGTTCTCTCTCCTCGATGGAAATCCATGTAGGGTCTTTCAATAGGGACAAGCTCAACTCTTGTGTTGAGTCAGCAGTCGGCCAATTGATGACTGCCTCGGAGAAGTCTATACACATCCATAAATGTAAGCTAGTGATTCGCTTATAAAAGAGTTATGGTTGGGGGATGATAAGTGATTAGCGAAGATGCACAGGCGGGATGATCACAATACGTGGGTCAGTATTTTGCCTGCAGTGCATGGGATAACTGATTAGGTACTCAGTTGGTTCTAGCATATGAAGCGATTATGCCACTGAGATTAGCAGTCGTGATGGTACTGTTGATTCCAGTTGATGATCCCAATTGCACAGCTCTCACTTGCCCATGTACCTACCAAACCACTCTCCGATCCTGATGAAGAGATCGGCTTTCTTCGAGGTCGCGCACGGAACACTCCCCAAAAGCCTTGCGAGGAAGGCTGCAGTGTCCGAACCGGTGTCCACAGCGCCAATTATGATGCTTTTGATCAGGCGGACCCTCGGAAGCGAAACCCGGAGACCTGCGTCTGGCGTCGTTGGGGCGTCATGCTTCATTTCCGGTCCGAATAACTTGATGCAAATGGTTATTCCAGGGTGGTTTTGGGCATGCGCTTCTTCGTCCAAGCTGCTCAGCAAGCTCATGACCTCTTGGACGACGGATTCGGAACGTTTCGTGTCGCTATCGCGGAAGTAAAGCGCAAAAAGTCGGAGATGGCCAACCCTTTCTGCCCTAGTGAGGAGGTTTGAACGCAATAGCTTCAGGTCGTCATCCTTCTCGTACGTCTTAATTATTGCTTTAAAGGTGAAGGACTCGATGACTCCTTTCCATGCAGCGCAGACGGTTGCGAGCTTGGGTAGCTGCTTCCGGTATCCAGTCAACCATTCTGAATGGGCCAGGTTCTCCATGGTGGCGATGGTGATTTCGTTGGGTAGAGGCCAGGGCGCCATGGCGAACCAGTCGTGAACGAGAGTTCTGTAACGAAATGTGCAAGTGGAATACTCCAGGCGTCGAATATTCTTAATGGGCAAAGCACGGTTATAAGAGATAAATCCCACCTGGATTAAGCACACTCACCTGGCCTATATAGTGAAACAATCAGTTTGATTTGCCTGTAGCAATAGGGAGTAAGTTGAATAGTCAATCGCTGTTGATGGGCCAAGGATGTGGGCAGAAGCTATTAGCAACCGGTTTACCTTTGCTAAATATGGTTTATTGCGAGAGACACAATATTATTAGTCACGGCAATCACGCAATAATAGTTTTGGCACTCATATCTACCCTGCTCGGAAAGTGACCCTGTCCTTTTTGACACCTGCATCCCTGCGTAATATATCATGCCCGTTGGAATAAAACACGTATTTACTGTGGCAGAGCTCGAAATTAAACTGTGACTGTCAATATTTTGGGCCTGTTTCCTGATCCTGAGCCGCATGCATAACTGTATTTTCAATATATCTAACCCCTGTGGCTATTTATGCAGGTCTCTTCCGAGGCGTCAGCCCTTCTCCAAGGGGATGAATTGTAGGCCCGGAAACCTTTCTATAAAAAGAGGAGGAGATGTGATGGCCATAACCAGGAATCCCGTGGTTAGATTGTTGCTTTCTAGAAAAGATCCTTTGGACTGAGATGCATTTGGGGCTTCACTTGTATCTGTCTTTAACAAAGAAGCGCAACAGCAAACAACCTGATGTTAAAACACCACCCTTAAATCTAAGCTGAAAGGGTCACATGCCAGTAGTTTATCAAAGGAGGGAATCATTTGACCTGCAATCCATGCCGAATACAATCCCTGTAGATGTTTGCTCGGCATGAAATGCAGAGTGATAAAGTTTGGCGACGAAATCGACCAACGTGATTCCCTACAAATCAGAAGAGGGCAAACACCAAAAGTACATCGAATAACTCTGAGATTGTTCAATATTACAAATTCCTAGTACTGCCTACAATTGGGAGGGGCTGGCCTTCCTAACTTTTGATTCAACATCATCATTGAGGCTCATCGAAATTAATAATAGCACATTAATATGGCCCAGATACCATGGCCTTTACCGCCCGAACTCACCATAAAGATCATGGAATACCTACAGCTTGAAGGATGCCAAAAGCACGATATCGCTCAACGACTAAGCTTGGCTAGGGTCTGCCGGCATTGGCACGATATCGAACCTGCTAGCTTTCGATACATAGACATAGCATGTCGAACAGGCAAGGACGTCGACATGCTTTGCTCCATTCTGGAAAGAGCAGGAAGAGTTTACTTCCTTCGGCAACTCTCACTCCACGTATATGAACTTGCAACATCTGAATGCGTAATAGTAATCAGGCGCATCTTTAATCTACTGAGTGTCCTGGATAACGAAGAATATCATCCCAGGATTGACCTCCGCGTCTACCTATGCGGAACTTATAACAGAGAGGGACAGGCGAAACGGCTCGCTGAACATGATTACAAAATACTGTTTTCTTTGCCCAAAGTTGTCTCCACTAGTAAATTGACAGCCACCCTAGCATAGCATACATACCAATCTGCTTGGCCACGAGTGCTCCTTATGCCACTGTCAAGGATCTCACTTTCCCAGAACTAAGGCAGCCAGAACTAAGGCAGCCAGAATGGAACGGTAAGTACTTTTTTATTTATATCAACTGGCGCAGGGACAGATTAACATGACCTTATCTACGTCCTCAGCACATAATTACCAGACTTTGAGGCAAGGCACTTCACTTCGATGGCTAACATAGCGGTAGAATTCGTTCGGCGGGTGATTGACTGGCCCTGCGAAACCATGGAGGTGCGCAATTTGCTGATATCCAGGAGGCGTGACCGTGATTGGGAGGATAAGTGTAAACTCGAGAAATCATCTGTTCCTTTGACTTTGAAGCTCCTCCAGATATCCTCAGGTCTCAGAGAGCTTTGTCTTAAAGATGTAGGGGTTGGGATCCGGATCTTCGGGAGAAACCGGAAACGTCCTGATGGTGCAGTAATAGAGTGGCCGTCACTTACCCGTTTCTGTATGGACTACGCAAATGACCTGTGGCCGGCACAAGACGAGGTTTGGCTGGCCGCCGCCGTCGCCGCTCAAAGAATGCCAAAATTGCGATATATGCAATTATTCTCCGGATCGAAGACATTGCCCACACTGGAGGTGTTCACTGCGGAGATCGAGGTAAGGTGGTCGTGGTGCCTCGTTGTGGAAGGTAATGATTGGATCGCCAGGCCGCGATCCAAGAATCCATGCAAGGATTTTCACTTATTCCCTTACGGCTACGACTGGAGACCCCAGGACCAAACTGTGAATGCGTGGCGCTGTTTTGCTGAAGAGCGCAACGAGATCTTCAGGGGAGCGTTGTGGCATCTGTGGGGCCAATGCGTTTGGCAAAGTCCAGATAAACGTACATTCCCAAATCCACGCCCGTTGCCTACGTTTACCTACTTTGAATGAGGCGTTCGGCTTGGCCTGTACGACTTTCGGCGACTAAAGTTATTTGGGTTAGGCGACCCCTACCCAGAGCGTGTATTGTAGGTCATCTAAAATGCGTCCCTAGATGGCTAATAGGCTTGAACGTAAAATGTTTAGTATACTTAATCGCATTAAAAGATAGCTTGCTGGAGTTTATAAATGTGTATACGGTGGAATATAATTACCTGATCTTAATTAAAGAGGACATAAGGGATAATATCATATATATTGGTATATAGATAAGAGTAGTGACGGAGTTAGCCCAACGGTCTGTCGAGGTGATATCCATTTGAAAGATCCTTGCGGCACGGAAAGCTAACAGCAGATATGCGTCGAAACACCAACCCTTCCATTGAAAGGGCCATATAATATTGACACACCAAAAAGGAAAGCAAATGTAATATGTTTTACATGGAACATAAAATGGCACGAGTTTGCTTGACTTGGAATGCGGAAGACCAAAAACGGGTGATCAGAAGAACCAACACAGCATTCTTTTCCTATGTGAGAAATGTACCAAGCAAGCAATATCCAATTATTTAAACATTTCCCTCCATGCCAATTTCTCTTCCATCTTTTGAACAACTGCATTCTTGAAACATTTTTATACCGCGGAATATTTACAAAATGGGTTTAAGATCATGGCCTCTGCCGTTCGAAATTACCAAACTCGTCTTAGAATATCTGGTACCCGAGGAATACACGAATACGAAGCATGCTTGTGAGCAACGGCTGATTCTACGTAGAGTCTGTGCTATGTGGAAGGCCGTTGTCGATCCATTAGCTTTCCGTAAAATAGGCAAGACGTATGAAACGCATAGTGATATCAGAACGCTCTCCAATACCACTAAATCAGGATTACTATCTTTCGTTCAAAAACTCAAGATCAAATTTAAAGGCTTTACTGCGGCCAAATCTACCGTTGCAATCAGGGATGTTATGGTTTTATTAAGGAGGCTAGACAGAGATTCCGGAATCAAACTATCTTTGCGCCTAAACGGACCACAGGAAACATCAACAGCAATGCATTACGCGGCGAATGAGCCTAAACTACTGGTTCGTTTTCCAGAAGTCCCTGCTATCCAGAAACTCAGCCTCAAAGCCCAGAACAGCCCTTGGGCTAGCCATATCGGCTTACATCTAGCTGGGAGTACACCTTGTGCCTGGGTAAAGAAACTCAAGTTTGATATAAGACAAGAAGAAATTAATAGTAAGTGTTCAACCTCGTTAACGAATACATCCAAATGCCTGTTGGCATTGGCATTTCCTGCGTACTCCTCATGAGTTTATGCCCAGTCTACTATACGCGTGTTGAATTAATAAGGACATAGACATATCCGCGGCGATTCAGAATTGGTGCCTTGGCTCCACAACATCCTTACACTTGGAACTTTTCAGGCATCGCGACGGCGACGCTGCCATAGGCGACAGGAATGTTTGTGGCCGATACGAGAGGTCTTCTGCCGATTTGGCCCGGAAGATCCACCATATATCGTTGGGACTTCGAAGCCTGTACTTGATTCCGAGTTCAGGAGTCGGTATTGGGATTTTCGAGCCAGGCCTGATAGATGGCAACAGTACCACACCGACGTGGCAATCACTGGGAGCATTTGAAATAGACTACGACCAGTTTATAATAGACATGCTGGAAAGACCACAGGCCTCGGAGCTTGAAAGGATCGCTAGCTCAAGTTCAGAAGCCTCAAGCTTATGGCAGAGGCAAGACCGTGTCTGGGAGGCCGCTACGACTGCAGCCCAGAGGATGCCAAACCTAGTTCAGATGATATTGCGCTCTTTCTCCAAGACAGGTCCCAGTTTCCAGATATCAAACGGAACCGAACTGAGTGTTTCTTGGTCGTGGTGGCTGAACGAGAGGGATATCATACAAGGCGACGATAGATGGAGACCCAGCGACGTCATCTTGGATGCGTGGAAGACTTTTGCAAAGACGCAGGGGAAGAAGCTCAGGGTGGGTTTATATGGCAAGTACGAGCATAGAAACCTGTGGCAACAGCCTCTCCCGAGGGGATACGTTTGGTATGCGGGCAGAAGCTCGATCACGCCCACGGATAGCTTGACCTGATCTGCGGTCGGCCTTCCCGGCACATGGTGGTAAAACATCTTTCCCCGAGTCCAAATTCCATCACTGTGTACGTTCCGTCCATTCGTTTTGGGCCTAGAAGAACTGTGGTATCCGAGAAGGTAGCCTACGAGATACGAATATCATTACTTATTTGGTTAACACTGCCAACTGCCAGTGAGCCCCTTTTAGCCACCACAATACTGAGGCAGTCAATTCCATTCCATCCGCCTCTGCCCCAAAACGCTCGACGTGCTATTGGTAAATAAGACGTGATCAGAAATCAAGAAGAAACCCCACGTGCAAGACCGAGCACATGTCAGTCCGATCCCGGCAACCCCTGTGACATAGCGCCATCTCTGCTTCCAACTCAACAAGATGCCTTCCCGCATACATGTAGGTACCTGGTATGCAAGATCCAACAAATGCCGTCCTGCAGCCAAATTCCTCAACATTTGCGGTCTCCTCGCAGCTTGGCTTCTTTGAATCTCACTGCTGTGCATCGGAGATTAACAGGGGCATCTACTGCAGTGAACAGGAGGCACCCTTACCTACTTAGTAGCCACCTTTCCACTTTCGAAATATCTGCCTGCCTCCAAATCTCCATGGAACAGTGACTTGTCGGGGACCTGACGTGGAAGCCAAGGGACCTTGAATGCTTGCGCCGGCCATCTGTTTCGTCGTTTCCGTTTGTATGTTGCGCATCGGCCGGTCTGGCCAGAAGCACATGCTCTACACAGCCTACGCTGCCTTGTATTGCCGAGGCAGCTTCTGCCTTTGCCAGTGTTGGGCTGTGGGTGGGTGTCGTTTCAAGGTCTGCTCCTTCCACTTGTAACAACACACAACAGCAAACGGTTGCAGTCAGGTCGGAGTCAATGACGTCTAGGCGGTACCTGTTTAAAAATCAGCAGACACGTGCACTTGGTGCAAAGGGCCCCAGAATCCCAGTATTTAAGCAACACTTCTGCCCGCCTCAATCTGATTCCTCTTTTCCCTTTCTTCTTCATAACTAATAAAAGGCGCGCCCAGTGGGAGATCAAGTAGTCCTGCTGGGGGGACGTTTGCATGGCATTGCACATCGTCATGTAACTCGTCTCGGTTAGGTCCGGCGAGGCCAAGCCGCGTCAAAGTTTTGCTGGCATTCTCCCCTTCCCCATTCCTTTCCCCTGGCAGCACACAACTTTTGGGTTTTGCTAACCCAAGCAGCTTTGTCCATTGGGCTTGACGATCAAGAAGGTCTTGCACGACGACAGCCAGGTGTCGGGCTCAACCAGTGTTGGTTTCGAGTTGTTGTGCCGGCAGCATGGACGAATCTTTTGTTCACTCTTCGTCTCTGACGAATTCAAACTCATTTTTTTCATTGGTTGCTCTGCTTCGTGCAGGGTGCTGAAGAAGAAAACCCCCCCAAGCCTTGATTGTTGTGATTCGATGGTGCTGTCTGGCACCATGCCGTGCTGATGTCGTTGTCGCTGTTCTGGCGTGTGGTGCTGTTGTGCTGGGAGGTGATGCAACGCCATGTCGTTGCGGCTGCCAGGTGAGGCTCCAAGTGCCTTGCAATGGAGGCACTCAGACTTGATGGGGGGAGCATGGAGGGAGAAGGGAATCATGTTTCAATTGCGGGCGGACGGTCTCTCTTATATAGATATTGCTCTCGTGGCGGAGATAGATAGCAAATTCACTCGCCTTGGCTGCGCCAGAACCTTTTCCCCTCTGATGCTCATCGCCTTCCACGGTACTGATAGACTTTGATGATTGTATTTCTGAGTTCACTTGGGTTTAATGAACCCTGTAGATAAATGCCTCTGCCAGCCAGTGGCTCGATGCTATCTCCAATCAGTCGACTGCAGTGTACCACACAGCGGCCGCAGTAATTCATCGCAGTCTGGAGCATATCAAGTCTCAGCCCTGGACACCATAACACACGGGAGCTCGAGGTCTGATGAAGGTGCCTGCTGTAGGTGTCTGTCCTTCATGGTCACCTGCGCCTTTGCCACGTTTTCAATGATTAATGTTGTTACAAACCGGGGTTTTGGCTGGAGCCACCTCTGGAAGTCAGCCTGGAACCAGATTCTCAGATGCCGGGGTTAATTGATCATAACATACTTGTATTGTTCTTGTTTGCGGTTTCTGTTCTCTGTTGGGGTTCGCTTGCTGTGTCAGCCCGGGGCGGGGCGTCTTTTCCTGTTTAACACAGCCGCATGGGACTAACTACTGTACATGTAAGAGGACACCATCGTAGGCCTCTGCCGGTAAGCGGTGGACGATTTGGAAGCATGCGCTGCAGTCAGCTCGTCCGGGTCAGTGGGCCTCTTGCAGAGAACTCCTTGGGTTGCAAACAATCATGACTTGTTTCCAATCCAGATATCCCCGCCGTTGATTGCATCATTTCGGATCTGAATGAAATCCACAGGTAATCTAGACGCCTCAAGAGTCATCAATATATCTAGCTCCACCGCGACGAACCGCCATCCTTGGACTGAGGCAGCGCCCATGGATCCTGGAGTTCCTCCTCGCCACCAGTACCACTGCCACCACCACCCGCATACCCTCCTCCTTGACTCCGCGTGCCGTCACTTCCTCCACCAAAACGCCCCGTCGGCACATTGCCGCGGTCATGGTCAATTGCACCCGACGTGGCGGCGCCCGTGGTCGCAGTTGCAGTCGTCGTCTCTGCCGTCCACTCCCCATCCGCGCCCCTGACCCCCCGGGGAGCGTCGACGGGGTACCCCTGCCGCTTCTGCCGCATCTCCCAGCCGTTGCGGTCGACGACGGCGTCGCGGGCGCGGCGCCAGTACCACACGTCGAAGGGCGTCATGGTGGCATACGCAAAGGCGCTGCCCGCGAGGACGCGGCGGCCCCGCAGCGACCGGAAGTCGATCTTGAAGAAGTAGCGCGCCGTCGCGAGGCCCGCGCCCACACACAGCGGGGACTGCACGAACCACGAGAGCGGGCGCGCGACGATGTCGCGCTGGAGCTTGGTGGGCTCCGGAGGGGCGAGGGAGGAGGGGATGGTGTCTGACATCTTTTGTACTCCTCTTTATGCAAAGAATGATGAAACAAATTGGGCTGGGGGGAGGAAACAGAGGTGGGATTCTATGAAAAGGGGGCCAGTGCAATATCGGATGATGATTTGCTGATGATGCGAAGCGAAGGAGCTGGGTGCGCGTGGTGTATGGGCCGCAGGGCAAAGCCGTCCCTCCCTCTCCCTTGGTTCTCAATTTGACTAGTGAAAATAGATGACTGAGAACAACTGTCGGCGAGTGGATTCTGATCAGTGAAACGAATTGAGGTATGTTTGATCGATGTTGGCGGGTTTATGGGCTGGTGTCGCATGGGCGTGTTTGGTGGTTGCGTGATGCTCGAACGTTGAAGGTCCAGTCGCAACGGGTCTGTTTGGGGATCCGATTGCAGCTGCGTCGGGCCGGCAGCAACGTCGTCCCGAAAAAGAGGGTATCTGCAACTACATCGCCCAATATCCAACTCATGAAGATTGGAACTGGGGCACAATATTTTGAGAGCACATGTTCTACTTGGTTCCATTGTTGATCTATTTCTAAGATCCCAGGGTATCATTTATCTCCAACCAAGTTTCCGCCTGCGAGCGCCCCTAAGTGCCCCTCATGGCCATCGCGGAAACAATGAGCATCTCCAGCTCATTCTTCTTGGCCTTTTCATCCTTAATCGCCTCTATCCAAGGTAACCCGTTCAGCTTGTGATACTTGCGCAACTTAGGCCAGTCAGTCACATTTGCAAATTCCTCGTCCGTACACGATACACCCTCTCCTTGAACATGTGTCTGGAGGTGCTTCTCGACCTCCTCTGGCGTCAGACTGCTAGGCGCATCGTCTCGTGACACGAGGACTTTGACCACCACTACGTCCTTGGTGGCGGGCTGGACTCCGTATCTCCTGTAAGCTTCTGAGATCTGCGGGATAAGTCATTAGTCTGCAATTCCGTCCTAAATACCACGATGCGTGTGTCGCATTGGCATATATCGTCCGGTAAAATCTTACATTGTTGTTTGAGCTGAGGGATACCACCATCTCCGAGTGCACATTAGGAGTACGCATGTTGCCCGCCATCTCGGCCGTGATGGCCTTGTAGACAGCAGTGAGGAGCTGGAAGCGCGACGCGACGGTGCCGGCGTCGACGAAGGCATACTCAAAGTCGGCGTTGCGGCTCAGGAGCTGTTCCTGCAAGAATGCTGCGTTGGTGACATTGCGGTAGAGCGCTAGGAGGACCGTGTGCGTCGCTGGCAGGTGCTCCAGCTCCACTCGCTCGAGGGCGGCCATTATGGTCTAGATTCTGAAAGCACGGTGTTCAATTATGTCCGGGCGCAAGCAGAGGTGAGGTGAGACCTGTCAAGTCTTCGTTTGGCCGCGTGGAGGTGAATCAGAGCAGTGCGTTTCGTTTTTTTGCGAGAGATCTTCAATTGCTGCGCTCGTCATGGCAATGCATGGTGGGGTAAACGAATTGGATGGCGGGGTAGGTTAGTTTCTTGGACTGGCGGGTGCTGACATAACCATACAGGGTCTGTTTAGTGTGTGGGAGTCTGGATGCGACTGTTCATGTTCTGATGATTGAATCCAGTCAGGCAGACAATTGATTCGAGGTTGATTCAATGGACAGAGATCGAATAGCGCGTGCCTATGGCCCTGGCAAAATCCTCAAAAACTTGTTGAGTCACGATCTGCGAGAACTATTCTCTACTACTGCCGGCATAGTGATAGTTCCTAACTCGGAGTCATGAACTTCTCTTGTTCGTCGGAGATAATCCTAATTGAGGGTGATTAATGCCAATAATAAGGCCAATGCAAGTAGCTGCCGTAATATTGACCAGGAGCGAGGGGTTAGCTTCGTTTGGCGAGTTTTTCTAGACTCCTTCCCAATGCAGGGTGTTCCGTTTCCCGCGTTACCCAGGGCTTGGCTCAATACTATTCTGTCAGCTTGCTAGTTTCAAGCCGCCAAACGCCAAGTCTAAGCCTCATCTGCGCCGTTGCTCAATAGCCGCGGGGCAGTTTACTCGTTACGGAAATGCGTTTTTCATTCTGACGGCGGCGGAGCAAACCTATGACATAGTCGTTCGCATGAATTGTCGATACCTACACTACACCTTAATGTGCAAAGATGAACGCGTGCCCACTGTCCACTGTCAGTACGACTATGCCACACCGCATGAACTCTCGCCCACCGATGTCCTGGGTCGAATTAGCCCGGTGCGGGTTGGTTTGTCTGGTCTCCGGACGACTTTACACACTCTGAGTATATTCCGAGCTGCAGGCGTTTCAAGTTGTACTACGCAGAATCTGTATCGGTCGCTTGGCAGGGACACCCGAATGAAACCAGGCGGTTACGATCTTGCCAATCACGCAACCCCGTGGAGATAGATGGGTTGGTTTACGACTTGGGATCTGGCACGACCTCCAGTCCAAGTACCACGCTGGCAATCTGGGCTGGGGGAAGACATGACTGGGATCAATCTTCCGACTCGAGACCTGGCAGCCACCGGATGGCCCAGCCTGTCGGAACGCATGAAAACCTTCAATCCGTACATGGGCTCGTCGCTGATGCCGCGTTCTCTTCCCTTTGCGGGTAGCCATAGCCAAAGCCAAACTCAAAAACATCAGAACAGACCGAAGTATATCGTACTCTCGTACTCGCGCCCGCCTTGGTTTCGGACTACTGCTTCAGACTTGAGGCCTATTTATTTAGTATCGACCTGGCCCGCCTCCCCGATGAGGAAGAGAAAAGACGGCAAGAACAGAAAACGTTAATAAGGTAAAATAAACATCGCCTAGACATGCAGCGAGGGTGTTGGTTAGATTGGCCCCATCATTCGGTCAGTCAGTGGCGTGCATAGGGTTGGGCTGATGTTCTTCATCGGTCACGTTGAGACACGGCGATTCGTGGGGCCCCGATCCGAGGCCACTCTGCATGGGCCATGGGGGGAGCTTTGAGATGAGCAAGGCAAGGCCGGGTCTGATACGCGAGGGAAAGGAAAAAGAAGGGGGAAGGACACAGAAGCATCCAAACTCTATTTGAGTAGGTAAGCTACCTGCCATCGTGTGTGGGTTAGATGGCCGTATCGGTAGAGAGGTCTTCCCCCCTTTTTTGCCTCAAACCTAGGTAGGCAATTGACCAGGGCACCGAAACAGGTCGACCTAACTCTCAACTCCAGTCGGTTGAGCAACGCTCCGAACTGAGACGGACGAGAGAGGAAGGAGGGGTGGCTGGTTTGTTTGAGCGAGCGATAGGAGAAAAGCATAGTCTCCATTGGGATCGGGAAAGAGAGAGCATATTACGAACGCATACCACCTTTGCCAGCAAGGAAATATGCCCGTCACGAGTCGTGCCCCCTGTAGGTGCTGTAAGTGCTGGCATTGGAAGCGACCCATTTGGCCGTATTCACGATGGGTGATAGGGCGAGCCAAATGAGAAGGTTGAAATAGGGAGATGACGCTTGAATTTAGAGTTGAGTGGTTAGCAAGACGCAGGGGGCTTGGCAGATGCAGCGGTTGAGTCTAGAGGGCCAGCGGTCCAGGCCCTGCTCAAAAAAGAAACCGTACAAAGTAGCTTCGAGCCGTGGGTGGGCTAGGTGGGTGCTTTGCTGCTGGATGGTAACCAACGAGAGCCCTGACCGAGAGCCGCTAACTGGGGACCGCTGAGGACCCCTTCTTTTCTAGGCTGTGTGTGTTTTTGTTTTTTTACAGCGCCACGCGCGTGCATGCATGGGGAGAGACAGACTCCTCGGGACTGGGACTGGGACTGGGACAGGGCCTAGGACTGGCCCTACAACTGCAGAGTTCCTGATCTCCAGCAGCCCATCCCGACAACACAGCATTACACCCCCGCCGATCCATTTGCCTGCTCATTCCTGCCAACCAGCTGACCTGCATGTACATTGATAAGAAGCCGGTTGGCAGATGGTACCTACTATTGATTGATTGTTTGGAACATATGCGATACCTGTCGGTGCCAATACTCGCTAATATTGATGTGATTTGCCTGATTGTGATCCTTATTCAACCTTTGCAATTCTCTTATCGCGCAGGGACTACCTGATGCATGGGCACTTCTGTGTGCCGGCGGTTCTAGCTTGCTTCATGACATGGCAGCCAGGCCGATGTTCAGATGACTTACTTGGCTGCGGGATGGTTGGACAGACGGCAGACAATCAGAAAAACCTCTTGGCACACATGTATCGACATCTCCTCTCTCGCTCTCTCGCTGCAGCGTGCCAATCGGCCTGTCTGCCTGTAGGCCTGCTGCTGGTAAGTGCATCAGTCAATCAATTAATCGATCGTCAACCGCCTGCACCGGATGCAGAGGGGACAACTTGAGGTAGGTTTTATTGCGTTGGTCTTTTTCTGCCCCTACTGCTGCTCCGGGTAAAATCAAATCACCTCATTTCTGCATCTCGAACGATAGCTGACGAATACATTTTTGATTTTTTCCTCTTTCTCTCTCTCGCTCTCTTCTCTCTCAACTTACACTAGGTAGGTACACATAACCCAACACCGAATCTGTGGTGCGGTCAGGGTCCAGGGTTGCAAGGGTCTTCCTGAGTATGTAGGTACTTTCTTAGGCGGCTGACTCGCGCTCTTCAAACTTGATGGCAGCATTCGCGGGCCCATCACCGGCTCCCCCATTGGCACGTTGAACAGCCAGAACCACATCCCCGTACCGCCCAGGTCCCTACCAGTCCCTACGGACCCCTACGTCGCTCTGCATCTGGCTCCCCGTTCGGGCTTAATCGTCTCCGCTCTCATCTCTCATCGCTCTGCTCCTCATAACAGAGACCCTCTTCTGCCCATCAAGCTCCTGAGGAGCGTGGTATTTGTCTCGTCGCTCTTGTCCGTCCTGTGTGTCCTGCCTTGTCCTGTCCTGTCGTGCCCTGCCTCTTTTATCTTGAGTCGAGCTCCCGCTCTTTTCACTTCCTGACAGAGGGTCCTATGTATTCCGCCAAACCCCCCGAGCTCATCCACCACTTTTTCGCCATAGTAATTCATACACGACGCTGAAGCTATTCGTTCTTATATACACTATTTTGTTTTTTATAGACTGGTGGTGTTCTGTCGAATAAGAGTGGTTATAGCAGCAGCGGATATACCTCCGTCGGTAGTTCCCTTGCGCGACTACCACAAGACCCAGCTTTCAACCAAGCCACGGCAAAACCCGCCGCAAATCAGAATCTCCAGCTGCTCTGGCCTGCCTGCTGCCGCTCCCCCAACTTCCAGGAATTCCTCAAGGCACTCGGCAAGCCGCCTGCAATTCTTCTCGAACATAAACCGCCCAGCTTTTTTTTTCTTCTTCCGGCAAGCTCCATTTCCGTGCCGCATTCCCATTTCTGTGGTCGAGGTTCGGTTCTTTCGGCAATTAAACGAAGCTCGCGTCGACGGTCGCGTGTCGCGTCATCCCCCAGAAACGCCCGACTGATTTAGCTGCTTGCGCTACTCGCCAGTGCTTTTTTTTTCTCGACTCCCCCGAGGCTTGGACCTGCCGACACTATGGCCCCAGGCCGTCCGCCGAAGCGGCCTGGCGACGCCGAATACGATACCCCCGATAGCCACAACAAATGCAAGCTGCCGAAATTGGATCGCATGGGATCAGGAGGAATGGGTGGTGGTGGCGGAGGCGCACCAAACGACTTTTCGAGTGTTGTCAAGAGCAAACTGCAGTCGTATACGAGAACCGGCCAGGCATGCGACCGGTGCAAGGTGCGCAAAATCCGATGCGACGCCCTGCCCGAGGGCTGCTCCCACTGCATCAACCAGAACCTCGAGTGCTATGTGACGGATCGCGTGACGGGTCGGACGGAGCGTCGAGGGTATATGCAGGAGCTGGAGCGCGAGAAGTCGGACATGATGAACCACATCCGGGAGCTCGAGCAGCTGCTGGGCGCCAACGGCATTGAGGTCAAGACTTTTCAGGGTCGCGCCTCGGCCGTCGAGCCCAGCCATTCGCCCACGGGCAATCACGATGCGATGGGTAACATGATGTCGTCTTCGTCGTGTCGGTCGTCGGGCTCAATGGCCAGCGGCGGGGGAAAAGAGAATTGGCAGCAAATGTCAAACTCTGTCTGGGTCAAGGCTAACGGCCAGACGCGCGCCGCCCCCAAAACCCAATTCACCACGGGGGTCTCGAGGTCCATGCTCGAGGCCCGACCGGCTGACTTCCACATTGGCGTCACCACCGACAAGGCCGTCTCTAGCTCCATCAAGGGCACCACGCTCACCATCCTCGGCAGCACCATCGATGTCTGCTCCTTCGATGCCGAGGACATGGACGAGCCCGCCCCCGGCACCCAGCCGCGGTCGGTCCTGTACAACAAGTCAGTGCAGGCGCTGATGATGTCGGCCTGCAACGTCAATCCACCTCAGCATGTCGATTACCCGCCCAGGGTCGATGCCTTCACCTATGCCGAATGGTACTTCCTTATCATGTACCCCTTTCTGCCTGTTCTGCATAGGCCAACCTTCACGGACCTGGTAAGACTAGAAACTGCCCCTTCTCAATCGCTTGCTGCATGCTAATCTGTCGACCAGCTTACCCGGTTATATGATGATCCTAGTTTCAAACCAACTGTGGCCGAGACGGTCATGGTGCACATGGTCTTCGCCTGTATATATCTACAAATCGGACTGCGGAACCGGGAAAATCCGGAACAGAAACACAGGCTCAACGAACTTTCTAATAAGCACTACCACTACGCGCTCAGCAAGTTCGTCGATTTGACCACCTCGCGGACGTTCGCCGACATTCAAGCGCTGGTCATGATCGCGGTGCATACGAGGAGTTTTCCCAAGCCAGACTGCAGCGGTATGATGACACATTACTGCATAGGTCTGGCCACAGAGCTTGGCCTGCATCGGTCAACCAGGAAGCCCGGTGAAGGCCCGACCTTGGAATCCGAGATGCGAAGTCGTATCTGGTGGTCTATTGTATCCATGGCCGTAACGTTGAACGGTCGTATGGGGCGACCAATGGGCATCCGTCTCGAGGAGTTCGATGCACCCATCCCAGAACTGATTCCCGATGAGATGTTGACCCCGGAAGGTGTCGACACCTCCCGCGGTGGCAAATGCTTGTACGAGATCGCAATAGCGAGCTACAAGATGTCTGCCCTCTTCTTGGAAATGTACTCGACCATCTACTCCTCCCGTAGAGATCCCGAGAGCTACCTGAGGATCGTCGAGGAACTTGAGGCTCGCTTACAAGTCTGGCGAGACGAGCTTCCCCAGGCTTTGCGTTGCGTTGAGGGTGGAGATGGCCAGATGCAGGCTCTGTACGTGCAGTACGTTGACTGCGAGTTCCGGCTCTTGGTGCGTCACCCCTCGGTCGCCATGACGCAGGATCCCAAGGTGCTGGCGGAGAACACCCGGTTGTGCGAGCAGGCGGCCAAGGACATGCTGCAATGCGTCTACAAGCTTTACAAGATCAAATCCATCGACACCACCTATTACATGCAATCGGTCTACATTGCGGCCGCCTTCTCTTCAATGGCTGCTGTCTGGGAACGGAGGTACGAGGTCACGTCCGCGGAGGTGGAGAGTCTGAGGCACGACATGGGCATGTGGCTGGATATCCTGGCCGAGACGAGTAAAATCATCGGTAAGTTCACATGATCCCCCTTTGGTTGTCGATAAATGTCCACTAACACACGTCAAGGCTCCGGTAACGCATTTCATGATGCCGTGCGGTCCATCGTGGATAGGACAATCTCCTGGATTGAACGCGACAGACAGCGCAAAACAGCCGGAGGCGTCATAATACCCGTCACCCAGGATATGATCAAACAGTCGCCACAGACTCCGACGTACAACAGTCTACCCGGTGCGCCCGGAAATAACTCATCCAGCCACAACGGTACAGAGCACTCCAACAGCTCTGGCACGCCAACGACAGGAATGCCGACATCGCGTAGCAGCTACTTTGGCGAGACCAACACAGACCAGAGCTCGTACCCGCCCATCCCCTATGGCGACTCGTCGGGACATGGCCCGAACAACATGCAATACGATGGCAACCATCAGTTTATGTATGCCCAGGGCCCCGATCAAATGGCAGCGGCGCACGGGCAAGCACAAAGCCATGCACAAGTCCAAGGCCAGGCGCAACAGAATACGCAACCTTCGTCGCAAGCGCAAACGCCAGTCACGGACCACAACCCACTTACTGCTTTCGCGGCACAGGCCACACAAATTGCACAACCTGACATGCTCTGGCGCCAGCAAGCCGCGGCGGCGACAGGCGGCAATACGTGGCAGGACTGGACCGCCGCCATTGTCGACAATCAAGACCGGTATAGCGCCAACGCTCTCATGTCATTGGGCCACGGCGCCAGGTCCGGTAATATTAACGTCAACGATGGCAGCAACGGTGGCCCGCCCGATCTCGGCATGGGAGTTGGGATGAATGGCGCAACTGGTGTACCGGCTACGGCGACTATGCAGTGGCCCCTGCTTCTATTCCATGATGGCACTAATGTCGGAGGTGCTTGAGCGTGATGGGATATTTTGGTCTCGGAATTCAACGTCAACCGCACCCTCTATCTCTGCTGCTACCGACTCCAATCGGGAATTTGCCCAATGTTGGATGAAAGTCGGAGAGCATGTCCAGTTGAGAGCTCCCTGCCAAGCTTCATCTGGGGTTTGCCGCTCTTGTTTTGAAGAGCCCTAATTATTGAGGGGGGCGTTTAGAAAGCCCTTTCTACAACTTTGCCTTGTGGAGAAGCTTTCAGGCTACCCAATCGGATTACAACCTGTCTACCTACCCAAAAAAGAGACGAGCGTCTTGTGCCACGATGGGTGTTTGAGCTATTTCTGGCTTACCACCAGGTGCGAATCTGACAGATGCCACCATCTTCCATCCACGGTTGATTGCATTTGTACCACGATTTGCCATCATTTATGAAGCGAGTCTCGAGGTCACGTCGCCAATCCCATATCACAAAGATAATGACCAGAGGGGGCTAGCCCGCGGCGAAAACCGACCTGGCACAAAGGAGACCTTTCAACAACTATGTCGCTTGCCCAGTTAGGTACGTACCCGTGGTTGGAAGAAGGTATGTGCCGCGGGGCCGGACGTGACTCCCTGTGTAATCACCTTACATCGTGAACGTGGGAGGCATAGTGTATGTACGATGAAGGACGAGAGAGCGTGGAATGGCCGCAGAAACGGTCGGTAGCATAGCCCTATCGCGCAACGAGCTTCACGCCAAATGGAATAACAGTCCAAATCAATCAATCAATCCAACCTACCCGTCGTGACTATCTATCTTTGTGACTGTATAACCTTCGGCTGTTTTGGCTTCTGGCTTCAAGACTTTCGCTCGTCTGTGTCTACCTGGTATCTGGCTCTCGTGGCTCGAACGCCTATGGCGTAGACTGTGGAACTTGACGACCAAACGAGGGCTTGAAGACAGGCACAGATCGTTCCGTCGCTCGGCGTATATAAACGACCTTGAACCCAACCCCGACTGTCTCGGAAGTTTTAAGAGACATCAGCATCACGCCTGGTTGTCTTCAACACGCATCCTTGCCAAGAACGTTCTTCGACTTATTGTTGCTTTAATTGCCAACACAGACTCTTGTCGCTTTCACACTCTCTGCAATTCTACGCATTCACTCACTCTACGAGAACCCTGTCATCAAGACATCAAGTCATCATGCAGCTGTCAACCGTTCTCTCTCTTGTGCTCGCCGCGGCCCCTGCAACATTGCTGGCGTCGCCCATGCACCAGGTTCAGCAATCCCAGCAGCAATCCCAGGGTCAAGCCGCCGTCGCGGGCCAGGACCAGCACGAGGTCCAGCAGCAGTCCTCCCAGGAGCAGCCCCAGGCGCAGGACTTTGTTGTCGTCGACAAGGGCCATTCCGTCACGGCCGAGAACCAGGTGAAGCAATCTCAGCAGCAGCCGCAGTCCCTCCAGGATCTGCCCTTTTCGGGGGTTTGGCAGTTCCATGACGACTCCATCTCGGCCGAGAACCAGATGAAGGCCGCCCTGCAGCTGGAGAAGCAGAGGGAGCAGCTGGAGAAGCAGCAGCAGAAACAGCAACAGCAGAAGAAGGGGCGACTCCCGACCATCCTCGGCTTGAGCCGGTTCAAGGTCAAGGTCAACCAGACCCAGACGATGATCGCGGACGACAGCAGCAACAGCGGCAAGAGAAGCGTCAATGCCACCAGCAAGTCCAACGGCGTCAAGAACATCTCGAAGCGGCACCACATGGACCTCGGGGCCTACTTTGGGCACAAGAAGCACCCGAACTGCGCTGAGCAGGAGTCCAAGTGCAAGAACTGCGGCGAGTGAGTTCTTTCCTCTCCTTTCTCTCCTCCCTCTCCCTTTCGACTCATTACCCCTTTCCTACGTCTGGATCTTCCTTCCTTCCCATGCATACATCGTGACTCGGGGTTTGATACTCGACGAGTTCATTCCCCTGAAGTCCGGGTGCTATTACATGGATGCCATGACGACGAACGAAGAGTGGCAATGGCTGACTTCTTGCGTTCTTACAGCGATATCAACTGCAGCGAGGATCCCGACTGCGAGTGGTGCTATCGGTGCGTCTGGACCTCGTCCCCCGACAGCTCTTTCTGCAACTCGACCATGCCGCGCAAGTAAGCTCCCAGAGAGCTCCATCGACCATGATCAAGGGGGTCGACCGGGACCGGTCTCTCAGCATCCATACCGACAACTTCAGATCGCTGCTCTGGTCACCTTTTCATGGCAGATTGCTGCATACCCTCAGCCTTGTGTACGGGAGGTTATTTGAGGGAGGGAGGATGAGTGTGGCAGATTTTGGACAGCTGCGGGGTCGTCAAGTTGAGATCTCGGGCGGCGTTGTTTGGGGCCAGAGTTCGATCCAGCTGGATGGTTAGACTGTATGTTGTTGCTGGGGCTATTGACTGTTAGTTTCTTTCTATTCCTGATTTGGGGTTATTGCTGGTGTTTTCGCGTTTACAGACACTCCTTAGAAGCCAGGCCACATGTTGCAGACCGGTACACCAAGTCAGCCAGTCGGCGGCTACGGGAGGATAACATTAGCCACGTTTGATATTTGGGAAATGAGGTTTCCTAGCTTGCAATAGACTATTATGATTTTGTCGGAATCTCACTTTACTCGCATTGTGTGCCGACGTTGTTCCAGCTCTCGCGACAAGACCGTGTTCCTCGTCGCGATCCGACTTGACAGCCTGAATCACCCTGGTCAGCTTGTGAGCCTTACCGTGCCATCCTTGGCCGAAGTAAGTAGCTAGAGAAAGACAAGCCAGGCCGCCCTTTTTCAAGCTTCTGAAGTAGCCCTACTTGTGTAGTCTGGTTTCTCAACTGCTTCTCATTACCACACATAGGCCGGCCGCAGCAAAGGAGACGCGCTTGGCCGGATCGCAACATCAACTGTTATGGTTTCTAGCATAACAGCTTTCTCTCTTGGGGTAATAACAACTTTTCTCGCGTAACAACATAAGGCGAGAGAGCGTTTATTATATCTCGTTCAGTTTATTTCCCAGTCGATGCATACTAGATGGCACGCCATATCAATCGTTAGCCAGTCCAGGACCAACAGCTACCAAATGCGTTCTAGCTAGGCGGCGTAGCCATAAATGAGTTCAGCTAACGGATGACAATGGAGATCGCGAGCAACAACTGAGCAGAGCCACATGCATGCAGAATACCGGTATCGCCCTCTTGGGCGGCTCTAAAAAGACGTAGATAACGTCAAAGAGGCCAAAAACAAGCTTAATGTATCATTCCTCTTGGTGTAATGCCACGAATGGCCTGGTTAGAGGCGCGGGTATATTCAACACAATTCGGCATCAAATTGCAGTGAATTCGGGTTCGACGGTGGGCGGTGACTCACCAGCCACACCATCATTCCACGAGCCCGAGGACCAAAGCACTCAGCCGGAAGGCGAGCCAAGGCAAGATCAAAAGTGATCATCTTCTGATTGGCGAAATCCTCTTGCGATCTCACCTCTTTATGCACAATATACTTACCTGGCTTGTATTCTCTCCTAGAGGAAAGGTGCGGGATACTACACAACCGATGATAATGATGCGCGGCCGCAGTATTATAAAAAGAAAGTGTTTATGAAAATGCCTGTGAGAGATATACCAAACAACTAGAGAGCTACCTACGTCCAACGTCAGTACTTACTAGTCAAGGTGTGGATGGATTGATGGATGAATGAAAATAGGTGGATGAAAGTGAATGAATGGCTCGGCCAAAGTCTTGGAAGAGGTGCTATGTATGCCCAAGCAGGAAGTAGCCAGTGCAACTAGGTAGCGTGGTGGTTTTTCTCGGTCGAGGTTATCTTCTCAAGTATGGAAATAACGTTGTTGTCGCAGGTAACGGCTACCGTGCCCAGTGCGGTAAGTTGTTCGTTGCTAGTTGCGGCCGCTGCATTATGGATTGCCTACCTCACTTACGCCCACTCTCGCAGACCTGTACCGATGAACCGCGTCTCGTTGTGGCCTTCACACTACTCATTGCTATCGCCAGAAAGCACGTGGGCCAGTAGTGGGTTCGCAGTCAATGGTGGCTCTGTCGTTCCGTGGGCCGTAGTCCGGCGCCGAGTGAACGGATGAAGCTTCCGTCTTGTTGGTGTGAACTAAAAGTTTTGGGTGTTATTGCGTGAGTACATACCCACCTATTTCTTTCCAGGTAGTCCACTCGGAAGGTACATATACTTACGCCAGACATCTTGTCGATAACACTACAGATTAGGTCAGCCACGGCTTGGGAGCATTTGAAAGGCGAAACGGAGACAATCCCGTCCTTATGTATATTGGAGATGTTTTATATGTGGCATTGGGACGATGTTCCTTAGACTTCAACTTCCGCTTCGCGCTGGTGCGATATGGGGCAGGATTAAGCAGGAAGTGTAAATGAAGAATACAGAGTTGGCAGATCATAGGTAACAAAAGATATAATACGCATTAAAAAACAGCCATTACACGACTCCTCTCCCTAATAATAATAACCAGATCTAGCTCACTATTACATTTTCTACTTCATGACCATTTAAGTATTCGACAGCAGCGCTAGAGATACCCCACTTGTCTTATACGTCAGTTGGTTAATTAACCTAGCTTAAGGTTCTTATATCGGTTATATATATTATAATATAATAGCACTTTAATAACATTTATTATTATAATAGCTATTATATAATAATACTTTTATTTTATTCGGTATTTAATAACTTTTAATTAAAGTGTTAACCTTATTGATATATAAAGGGGATCACGTTAATATTAAATAAGTTAAAGTAGCTTAAATTTAATAAAGAGCGACTTTTAATATAAATTTAATTTATTTTAAAATATAAACGTATATAAGCTCTTTTAATTTAAAAACATCGGCTTTAATTAAATTAAAGTATTAACGTAAAAAAGTATTATTATAAATACGTTTAAATACATATATATTTATTATAATAAAGGCTAGCTTATCGGCCTTTTTAAGGTTTAATTTATTATATAAAGTATTATATAATAAATGATTAAGAGAAAACGCTTTTTTAAAAGGAATATTATTAATAATCGTATTTAATAATTATAATGTTATTAACGTTAATTTATTATTAAATAATTTTAACCTCTTTTAATATAATTTTAATAAAAGAATAAGTTTAAAGGTTTATTAATATATTATTCTATATAGAATACCGCTTTAATCGCGGAATTTATAAAATTTATTTATTACTTTTTATATATTATTTCGATTAGGAATATATTATAGAAAGAAGCGTTTTATATTAAATATTTATTAAGTTAAAATAGGTTAATTAAATATAATTAAATTAAATATATACGTTAATCGGTAGGCCTTAATAATTTATCCCTTAAACCGACGAGAGTATAATTTATTTATTAAATTCGGATTAATATCTTAATATAATATATCGCCGTTATTTGTTAATATTTTCTATTAATTTCTAACGAATTCCTATTAATATATAATATAAAATAAGTTATTATAATCTAATTTAAAGGCCTTTTATTATTTAATAATAAGGTGGATAATATTAATAAACGTTTAAAGTAAATGTTAAAATTTGACTAAATCTTTTAAATATATAAAAAATTCGATAGAAATTATTAAATCTATCGATCTCTTTTTTATTTCCTTAATAATATTAATTTATAAGAGGTAATATATAAATAAGTTTCGACTTTTTAGGACCGAATTAATAATGCGTTATTAAGATCCTTATTATATTATATACTTATAAGTATATATAAATAAGATAGGGTCGATCCTATTTAATTAATATCGATTAAGGTTAAAAAATATTAATTTTAATATTTATACCGAAAGGAATATTATTAGCTTAATTATATATTTTAATATTAATTCTTTTAATCGCGCGTATTATAACGGTAATTACTTAAAAGAAATTACTAATTTCGTTATTTTCTATATAATTCTTTTAAATAATATAATAAAGAGCAAGTCCTTAATTAATAATTAAAGAGAGTACGAATTATACTTAATATAGAAGGTATATTTTAAATTAAGATCTTTCTCGATTAATCGATAAATTATTAATATCGTTTTATATATATTTAACGTAAATTCGTTAATTTTAATAAGCCGATTATTAATTAAATCTTATAAAATATTTTTTAATAAAGGTAAGTAATTTATAACGTTTATTTATAGGGTATTAATATTAATCGTTATTTAATAAAAAGTAAAATTATTATCGATTTAGATTAATATATTAAATAACCGATACTTTTAAAAATTATCCGTAGTATTAAAATTATATTAATATAATTTAACGATAAAATCTAAGTCTTTACCTAGTCTTATAGAGTTAAATATAATTACGGTAAATATATATCGGTAATTTTCTATAGATACAGTAATTTAAAATTAATAATTTATAAAATTATAAAGTTACCGAGTTAACCCTTTAGGATAAAGAAAGTAAATTTATCCTTTAATATTATAAATGTTAATAATTATTACTTCCTTTAATTATATTAAAGAGCCGGTTATAATAATAAAGAAGACGTAGAAGAAGGTAATAATAAAACGCGAGGATTTATATTAAAATAAACTTAATTATAATAACGCGGTTTACCACCTCGCGGACCATATTACCTCGCGGACCACTTTTTCAATTCTACAGCTTAATTAAACTTTAATATATAATAATTTTATAATTATAATATTTAATTAATTTAAAGAAAATTAAATCATTTTAATAATTTAAATAACGCGAAACCTAATAAATCCTTTAAACGAAAGAGCTACTATAAAAACATACGACATCCTTTATATAACTTTATATTATTGAATTAACAACCGAACCCTATAACGCGAAATCCGATAACGATAATATAAATTAAATCTTATTAAAAAGGAGGTATTACGAAAGTATATAATCGATTTAAATACCCGAGGAATACCTCTTAATATCGTTAATATAGAAGATATAATTAATTTTTTTACGGGAATATGTAACGGCGAGTGTATCGGTAAGTATTAAATTAAGCGCTTTATCGACCGTAATCCAGACTTTAAAATTAAAATAAATTAGAAATACGATTATTAAAGGGCTTTTTATAAGAATACGAAGGTTATTTCCAATTAATTTATATTAATAATAAATACGAAAGTTAAATATAGTATCTTAAATAAAGATATATAGAATTTTAATAAAATTAGCTTTATAATAAGCGTTATTGATTTAATATACGTCGTAATACGCGCCGATTAGTGTAGGAAGGCGAAGACGGTCTAACCTAGTAATCGGGAATAATTAATAATAATAAAATATATTAATTCGTAAGGCTAATATATTCCGCCGTTCTTAATCGTTTAAAGTTAATATTACCTCGTGAATTAGACGTGCGAATATAATTTACCGGGTAATTAAATAATTAAACCGACCTTTAACGGCTGGACTGATAATAAGACGGGTTTAGATTAAATTAAATACTTTAATAAATATATTAAAACGCGAGTGATAAGTTATTATCGTCTTTTAATTATTAACGGTTACGAGAGCTATATTTCGGCCGAATTCGAGGTATATTATAAGGATAACGGTATTATTATATTTAATATACCTCCCTATTTATCTCATCTACTTTAACTATTAAATATTATATTTTATTCGCCGTTAAAGCGTATGTATTTAAAAGAAATCGAGTTATTTATAAAAGCCTCGATAAATTATATTATAAAGTTTAAATTCTTTATTACCTTTAAGGCCGTGTATTTCGTTATTTTTATAAAATATAATATTAAATTTAAATTTAACGCATCTAATTTAATACCCTATAATCCAAATAAAGTAATTAATAAGTTAGATATATAAATTCGGACATTTATACCGGAGTTATTATACCTAGGGACCGTTAATATTTATAATCCCTTAATGCTTTCTAACCTTTAATAAACGACGAAATACTTTATTTTTATTAAAAGTAGGATCTTTAATTATTAAAGAAGCTCTCCGATACCGATTTTAAATATTATAAATAAATTAATTAAATGTATAAAATTAATAACGTATGAAATTACGATCTTATATAAATAAGTATGGATTTTAAAGGCGGTTAATTTAACCTTTTTAAAGCGCCGGAGAGCTAGAAAGTTATATATTTAATTTAAAGGAGCCCTTATTATTAAAGAATTTTAATAATTATAAAATGAAAAAATAAAAAGGAAGCGTCCTACGACTGACGAAGGTAAAAATAGTAATTCGTCGAAGCGGCGCGTAACGGGTAGTAGGCGTTACGGTATTTACGGCGAGATAAATTATAATACGCGAACCTATAAAAAGGATATAGAATCGAGTAATAAATCGGATAATAAGTAATTTAAATTAATTTAAAGTATTATAATTAAATTAATTTATATAAAAGTATTAGGAAGTGGAAAGAGTAGTCCGCGAGGTGATATAGTCCGCGAGGTAATAAACCACGTTATATAAAATTTATATTCTTTTAATCCTCTTTAGGATAATTTAGTAATTAACGTTAATATAGTTTAAATCGGTATATATACTTAATTAATAAGCTCGATCTAGTTAATATAATAATAATAAAATTATAATATTTATAATATTTATAAGGCTTGAGAGAGCTTTAAAAATTAATAGATTAATAAAGGGACTTATTTATAATAATATCGTTATAAAAAGCTCGTTAAGCTATAAGGTTTTAAATAAGTATCGCTGGAGTCGAGAAGAGCGTTAATTTAAATATAAAATTAAGTATTTTAAAATAACATTAAAAATTAAAGGTATATAAGTCCTTTAAATCTATAACGTTATTAATATAGAGTTTTAATATATTATTTATATTATTATTAATATTTATATAATAGCGCGTTATTTTAATATATTATACCAGAGAGCATTATATACATAATACGTATTATTACGATCCCTAGCCTAGCTAACCTCAACGAATAACGTAAACTCAGGGAGCATCAAGCATTCGACCTAAAATGTAGCCTCCCATGCACCCTGATTGCCAGTCTACTTGTCTGTCCATTCGCAGCAGTAGACTGGTGGTGCGCCCAAATCTTTGCTAAAAGGCCAGGCATGGAGCACCCGGTCCCAGCCTGCTGTACAAGTTAAGTGGAGACGTACATTGGAGTGGTTGCATTAGGCGCATCCGTTTCTGGGGTAATTGACGGGCAGTCCAGAGAGGGTACACCAAGCGTCGGATGGCGACGATCCATGTGTACTCTCGCATGGGGTCTCTACTCTTTTGGTCGATACCAATTCACCTGCTGTATAGCGGCGTTTCCCGCGTAACTTCTTTATAAAGAATACGTTCACAAGTGGCATCAAATTACCAATAGTCACTATTGAATGGAGGAACTGGAAGCCATTGGGAGGAATCGTCAGCTTGGTTCGGAAGGTGGATGAAGACCAAGCTGTTTGCCAAACCGAGCATGAGGATATACCGAAACTGGAGAGTCCAAGAAAGGGCATAACCCACATTGTATAAGGCCACACCAGCCGTGATGTTGCGATATCATTCAGTGCAGTATGGGTCGTATTGGGTGGGAGAGATTGGCTAACGATAACAATCATGACCGCCTTTGCCAAATGCACGAGTCACGTGATATTTGGCAGGCTTCCTTTATTTTCGATAGCACGTGACAGCGAGCCTTCTTCGCGACTGCTTTAGCAGTCGCGTTCACTGGTTGTTCGCGGTTTTAATGAGGGGAGAATGCGGTGAGTTGCTGGGCTGAGCAGCCCATACGTACTCCACTCTGCTGGCCGGACTTAGTGTGGGTCGTCTCGCATGCATCCATCACTTCTATTAAAGGAGAACTTCCCAACTACCTGTTCTTATACTTTCAATTCAATTTTACTCCTTAAGTACTCCCTATACTATCTGTAACAATTTAAATAATGCTCTCTACTGAAGTTGTCGTTGCTTTGGCCCTTGGCATTCCCTCACTGCTGGTTGCGACTGTGGCCCTTTGGGTCGCCTATCTCACTTACACTCACTCCCGAGTACGGGAATCACTCCATTCCCCATCTCCACACAGCATCCCATCAAGGCCCTTACAGTATCCATTGTTGACCACATCTTACACCTGGACCAGTAATGGGCACCCTGGCCCGGTCCTTCTTCAAGCTGAGGTCCCTGGGTCAATCCGACACCGCGGGAACGGGTGACGGAGGAACCAGCGTTTTGTTTCAGCGGGTAGCTAAAGATTAAGCTTAATTGGGAACTTGGGGTAAGTAGGTACGTACCTAACCCACTTGTGGACTTGCACCACCGACCGTTAAGTCCTTTCTACTAAATCCCTTGATCCCTTGACCTAGTAAATCTCTCCGAAAAAGGGACAGCGTGGGTGGCCTGGGTACCACATTCACTTGATGTTATGAAATTTACGTATGGGCGACTGGGGATAATGCGTATGGTTGGAAACTCGGATTGGCTGGCTGGATATGATGGGCCTGTACGGAGACTCGCTCGTTGATCCCGGGATCAATTGGTCGTGTTAACTACATGTAAAGGAGCGCATGACTTTCAATCGAACACAATTAACATGTCGCAACAACGGGCTCCCAGCCGTCCAATTGTTTTTGCGAAAAACGTTGCCAAAAAGCTTGTAGTCTTGAACTTTGACTTGATATTTTCAATCCGACGGAACGGTCGAGTCTGACCAAATTTTGTTAAGAACCCGCGCAGCAAACAGCAACTGACAATAACGTCCCTTAATACAGGCCGCGGGACATTGTAGATTGAATTCCCATCGCATCGGTCGACGCGTGAGAGTATAACGAATCATTTCCAGATAGCTGTCACCCTGTAGCAGACCTGCCTTCGTGCTGCATAGGTGAAATGGTAATAATGAAGCTGTTCCCTGTGTGGTTTCAGCGATTACCAGCAGACAAGAGGGTGAGGGTCTGAAAGCTTGCTTGCCCAGGCGCTAGCTGCGCCTCTGCTACCTACGATATGACCAGCAGAGGTGGTCAATTTTCTACGACCATCTCGCAAACTGCACGCTTTGGCCTTGCCGGCCGAGATTCCAAGAAAGGTCGTACATATACCATAAACGATGGAAGATGGATGAGCTCATCTTTCTCTGGTGCCAATATCAGTAACTTATCTTCGCGCTAGTTAGGGGTAACTCTGTGTGACTAACCAATAGAACGTCTCAGTACCTTATTATACGCAAATCCAGTAACTGCGACTGCGAGTCTTCGGGTTCCGTCCTCGAAACTGACCGCTCCCACCCAGCAATAAATCAATGTCGCGCAAGCACCAGGAACGAATCAGCAGTACCATCTGTACGTAGAAAGGATTCAATGGATTCGTAGTGCAAGTGCAGAGCCAGCAGCACCCGAAGGTCCATTCAGTTACCATCGCTAAGTAGCAATTTAGTGCTTGTTGTCACCAATATCTATCCCTGGAAAGAATAAACGATAAATTCATGTTATCGGAGGTAAGGAATACCAGCGAGAAAAGGTTATCTGGAGGAGGGACGATAATGATCGACGACAACCCCGCCATATGATTGCCGCAGCTGGAGGGGCAAGATCGCTATGTCAGCTGAGGAGGACGAGGATGATGTGGTAAGTTACTTTGCGTCGGCTCTGTTGGCCAGACTCCTATACTGCAACCAGAGTAGAATCTAGGTCAGGCAGTCAGGGTATGGCGGACATGTACGCCAATACCATCGGCTTACCTTGTATCTATCATCAGTCCATGATGACCTTTAGACCCTCAATGAATATACGTACCCTCATTGGATGGTTGCATGGGCTGTGCCACCGCGCTCTTCGTCCGCACACCTCGCGGCTGTAAAAACCATCGATCCCACTCAGCTGGCCACCACACACACATACTAGGCGACGGCCCCATAGTTGCATGGAGGATACACGTACCGGATAGGGGGGTGGGTCCCTGTCATCCAGGGTAGGGTTTTATCCAAGGACTCCGCTTATTCCGATCTACATGGCCTGCATGTCGCTCGCCTGCCAACTCTGGCCTGCGATCCTGCGCGTGCAAAGTACCTGATCGGTCCTGATCGCGACCCAAGATAGTTGGCACAAGTTAGGCATCATCCCCCCCCAGCTGGTCACTGAGTACCTTCGTACCTGCGTACTGGCCGAGCCAACATTGTAGCATGGGCCGACAGGACCTGAAGCTTAAAATCGAGGCATATCCTGCGTTCGAGAAGATGCACATTGTCTCTACGCGCCACGTATCGATATTTGCAGATTTCTCGCTCCACCTGTCTTTCAAATTCCATATAAATTCATATTCCCAGTCCGACCATGCTCACAACTGAAGTGATTGTCGCGCTGGCTCTGGGTTTACCCTCGCTACTGGTCGCTGCCGCTGCACTCTGGATCGCTTACCTTACCTATGCCTTTTCTCGAGAGTCGCACTCTTCCTCGCCTACAACCAGAGTTCCCTCATAGCCTGCAAACTATCCCTCTTCGCTCCAGTCTTCTGGGGCATGGGCCAGTAGCAATAGGTTGTCATCAGTCACAGACGATAGCTTGATCATCCGGCAGCCCGCGTTTCCGGGGTCGCCTCGGCGCCGTGTCAACGGGTAGAAGCTAAGTACGGTTATTAGTGGGAACCTCGAGGTCAGTGTCCACTATTTGCCGGCCACACAATTAACACCAACCACAACCTGCAACTTGCTAACCCTCTCAAGCCAGCAGACTGGTTCAAATTAATAAGGTTGCCGCATTCTGCAATCAGGGGGCGTGCAAGGGCCGACGGCGGTGGCTTCGGTTGTGAGTGGCATGGTTTAAGTTGTACTAGTGTAATTTGGACGTATTGACTTATGTAGCGATCTCGGGTGCGATAACAGATAGGGCTGGAGGTTGTGCCTGGGTAAATGGCATTGGTAGATCTTTAGTCGCATGGTGCTACTTTATTCTGGGCCCGTCACTACTGTACTATGTTCACCTCGGAGCAACTTTCTGGAGTGAGTAAAAGCCCCTAGTCGATTGACCGTCAATCGCTTTGACATTTTACTAGGGAAGAGGATGGGCTTCAAAATACATATTTCCGGACGTTGAATATGTATTTCTCTGATGTTGAAAACGTCACACGTAAAATGCTACTTGTGAAGATACACCACGACTACCGCCTCCCAACGCGCTTACCCCTTTGAGTCGACCCTGGTCCATTCTAATGATCAGCCTCTTCAGCGGTCATAATTGTTACAGCATATAGCTGCTGCTGCCCAGTCCGGTCGTTCTAAAAGTGCCGACCGTAAGTTTACTTTCGTAACGTGGGCTGATCATGCGGCCCCTAAGTCCCCAAGCCACACTAGCCACAGCTGGCAGCTTACACCTACACCCCACTACACGAGAGCTGGTATGTCCCGGATGGGTCGCTGGGAAGTAGAGTTAGGTTCATAAAAAACCCGAGGATTTCTCAAAGGGCAAGGCCAGGCGATAATAAAATATGTACTCCGTATCCTCTGAGCTCATATATTACCGCACATACATGCCCTCTGCCACCTAACCTTGGAAAAATTCCATCGACACCTCCTTTCAACCCACATATTGTCGTCGTAGCTTGCTTCTAGTGACTCAATTTTTGTTCCTTCCCCTTCCTAGACAATCTTCCTGGACTGCATCCTCCCCCTAGCTATGTCTAACTCTAACACACTTTCTACCGAGGTGATCGTTACGCTGGTCCTTGGGATTCCTTCGCTGCTAGTCGCGGTTGCAGGGTTTGGGATAGCTTACCTGACTTACACGCGCCCTCGAGAGCAGTACACTTCTCCACCCACAACAGATACCATCCCGTCATGGCATGCACATCACCATTATCATGTACAGTCTCCAGCTGCTGGCAAATGGCCCTTGGAAAGTAGGGGTTCTTCGGTGATGGCAAGCGATGATGGTCCCTTCGACCCGCAGCTCCTATCTCCTGGGTTGACCATTCAGCGCTGTGTATTGTAAGGGCAGAAGACTAAGCGCGTGTGAAGCTTAATAGAACCCCATACAGATGGGATATCAGGGTAAGTATCCACAACTTATCGTGGCAGATTAAGAGATATACTTACATTAGCCATCTTCATATGCAGACCGTTAACGGAAACGAAATAACAATTGCGCTATTATTTTTCGTTATCTGATATGTTACCAGATCAAGCTTCACTGTCCTCTTTTCCAAAATGGGTTGGAACTCAGGCGCGACAGTTTTCACATCTATATGAATTTGGAGAGCTATTGTCTGCCGGTATTAGCTAAATCCCAAGCTCAGCTCAATGTTACGAAACTGTGGTGGGGTAACAACGTCGCTCGCTGACATTGTTTGGAGGGGTAATTCTGAGCCCACCTGCGATCGGTGTTCAGATTGGCAATACTGTACAAACATGTCACCTCCAGCTCTTGCTCCGAGCTCTTGAGAAAAGATACTAACAAACATACTTCCATTATTTCTATGCCAAATGATGCTGAGGAGTGGCACTTAGCTTAGGTAGTTTCCTTGCCAGCCATTTCCTCCCCTGTTAGAGTGAGTGGGTTTGAGTTTCATAATGCAAGGTCTTTGCACTGAGACCTTACCAGAATATGGGGTTCCAGAGTCTCCTGTCTATCACTCATCGCGGTGTCCGTCGACTCACTGCAGTGGGTAGTACTAAATATGTAGGAAGTAGCATATAGCTATGGCGATATACCGGATCGCCATATAGCTAGCAGTTGCTTGCGACAACCCGCCCATGCGTGAGGCCGTCACCATGGCTCGGTAGGAAATTTGGCTTGGTACTTTATTTGGGCAACACAGTAACCGGTTAATTGGTCATATGGGGACAAAGAGGTGCTGCATATTCATCATATTCAACGTCTTTAATGAACCCTGTTAAGCACTGTTATGCCAACCATCGTTGTTGAGCAGCTCAGAACCAGCATCCCGTAGAAGTTGTTGAAAGCCGAAGCCTATCAGCGCTGCCAGGAACCGAACCTAAGTCAGTTCAGATACGACCTCCAATGCCTTAGCCGACCATCCTTAGCTGGTCTCGTCCGGTGCATCCACCGCTCAATCCTCGAGCAGAAGCATGGAGCCCCGGATTGACCAATAGGCCGTCCTGGAGGAGGGAAAAAGACTGCAGGCCCTGATACTAGTCGGGTTAGTCTGGGCTACCCGAGAGCATTGATGAGTGCTGATGGGTCGATTCATTGATGGCCCTGTCCCCTACCCCCAGCCACTCCTCCCGAGCCGGTACGGTGCCGCAGTTCAAGACCTTTCTACCCAATCAAAATCGCAAACATGGTTGACAAGTCACCAAAGGTGCGTTTTGTCTCCCCGACTACATCGAACTTGGCCCACCCACAGAGCCTTGTCCATGATCATCATGTATGTAAGGCAATCCCAAAAGTATTATTCGGCGGTAGGTATAAAGGCCAGTGGACGAAGCCCCTATTACCTACCCGAAATTCTGAGTGTGATATATACATTTGTAGAACATAGTTGCTTCCTGTACGGTGCTTAGTATTTATAATCCCAACCTTTTGCCTCTGTCCTCTATTCCTACATATCACAATGTGGTATCAGAGGAGGTCGTCGTCGCCCTTGTTCTTGGTGTCCCCTCGCTCCTAGTTGCCGCCATATCGCTCTGGATTACCTACCTTACTTATAGCCACTCTCGCTCGCCTCCCTCTCCACCGGTGAGCCGCATCCCGTCATGGCCTGCTGCGCAGTATCCTGTTCCACTCAGTCACGATACCTGGCCCAGCAGCGAGTCCTCTGTTCACGGCGCGAATACTCCTGTCAATGTTCGCTGGGCCGCCGCTACGGCATCGTGTGTGAGCAGATCACAATTCACCCGGGGTTTTATGGAAACTTGGGACCACCAAGTCCCGTGGGGTAGGTACCCGCCATCTGCGGCTAGCCCATATGCATGTATTTACTTACTAATCCTATGTGCAGGGTTTGAGATGCACACCCCGTGACAGCTGTCGACTTTGCAGCATGGCATCTTACGCTATTCGGAATGCTGCTGAAGCTTTAGGCTTGGTGGAACTTCTTGTGATAGAATTGTGCAGCTATTATATCTGGCGGTGTTCTCGTTCGCATATTACTGCTTCTCATGGGATCAGTAAATCGGGGTTTGAGAGTGCTGGCCCATATGGCTTCCTATCCCATTCCGCGCCAATCCACCATGACATTAACAATCTAGATAGGAATCTAGAGCTTATAATAATAGCAGTAAGATGTATATTGGCATTTGGCTGCGATAAGGCGCTCTAAGGCCTTTGTTGTAAATCATCAATCAATTTGCCCTCGTTTGCTGCTTCAGATCGGATGGTCCACATCCCCAGCTACATGCTTACACGCCCAGGTATTATCCCCTTGAACGCCATTCCGCTGCTTTTCGTACAGTACTTTTTGGAAGACGATCGACAGGCCGTAGAAGCCGGTTCAACGGAGGCTCAACCAATCAGAGGCAACGTCACTTTCCCTATTCCGTACAGTACGGAGCTTTTAGTGAAATCAATAGGATGGCGTTCGAGGACCTCTTGAAAAGGCTCTCATTGCTGCTTCCACTACCCTGATTGAACTTGACAGTTGGGTCCTGACTATGTACTTCGTCTACTTAGGGACATGTCTGTACCCGAAGTAGGAAAGTGGGTCTACTAAACGAAACACAGCTGCTGTTTCCCCACCTTGGGAAGAGAACTCACTTGCCCCTTGCCCGTAAAGTGTAGGTAGCTGCTTCAACTACCAGCTTGGGATACTTAACACACTCGGAGCCCGCCTCGAGTATTGGGATTCTTCTATCTCTTTCCACTTGTAAATATATCTATGCTTTCACATTTGTTTATAGCTAGAAGCTCAGTCCTATCCACGAGACCATCAGAGTCATGCTTTCAAACGAGGTCATTGTTGCGCTTGTTCTTGGCATTCCCTCGCTCTTGGTAGCTAGCGTGGAGCTGTGGCTCAACTTTCTCACTTACACCCGCCCTCGCGAACCATTACCTCCAGCTCGTACCTTTTCTTCGCGGTCTGTACAGGTAGATTAAAATTCCATGCCGTCACATCACCTACGACAACGGATCCAAGCATTGTTCATTCAGGATTGCCCGCTACGATCTATCTCTGTGGGGTACCGGCACGGGAGATCGGCGAATTGGGATCAGACGAAGCTCCGATTAGCTAGTGGGATGTGACACTACAGTTGGTATATACCCACTTATTCCCGGGGATTTGGGCAGTCACTAATGCTGCGAACCTTTTACTTACATATTTGCCTCTCGGCTTTGACAGAGAACATGTACGAGGATCATCTGCGACAGCTGGCGATGCTGCAGCTTTGTTTTGGCTTGAGCGATCAACCCTTAGGGACTTGGGTTCAAGATTACATCCTTCGGGCTTGAGATTGGCGTTTGCGCGCGGGGTCTTATTGCAATGGGCAGGCGCAACATCCAGGGTCGAGGATGCGTGTATCGAATAGCACACGAGCAGTCTCCCCGGGAGTTGATGCATCGAACTTGTACGCACTACTAGGCTTAGCCAGAGAGGGAGAATCTGGAAATACAATGATTCTACATGAAAGGGAACATCCGAGAAGAATGCACACGCTCAAGCATTTGTGTCGGTGTCCAGGGGACATTGGCAGCGGATGCAGTGTTCGCAGTATTTGGCAAACCCATTGATGCGACGCCAATCTTCATCGCTGTCGCGTCTTACCTCTAGGTAGCTGATGAAAAAAGAGTTACCGAGTCCGAATATGAAGAAACTCGTAATCAGCGACGTCGGCAGGCAGTCTCCGATAGGGCTGAAGTCAACCCAGCCGGTATATCCGCCTCCACGCATACCGTCTGTTCGGACACGCCCGCGTTGGGAAGCGGTAAGGGAGTCTTGGGCTCGGAAGGGCTATTGTTCAAGCTCATCCCATCAGTCTGATTGGGTTCTTCAGCCGGCTCGCCAGCCTGGACAGCTTGGACAGCCGCGTATGATGTATTCAGCGGCCTGCCATCAGGCCCCGCCAGACGCCAAATATTGCCCAGTTTGTTACCTTGGCCAATCATTTCCTTCGCCGTCCGTGCTTGACCGCCGTGCTGCACCTAGGTCAGAAAGCGGTAACCATCTTTTGAGACTCGTGGCGTCCTGCGAATCTGCATGTCACCGTGAACTTCTGTGGCAATGCAGCGGGTTTTCGGCATGACGAAGAGCGAACATATAACATTGACGATCCAGCAGGAAGAAGATTGAGCCAGTGTAACATTCGAAGCCTCCAAGGAATATATATAGATAAGTTAATTCTTTTCTTCATGTCCTCTACTCAACATCTTTATGGGTTTCCCGATGTATTACTAGAGAACATATAGATGCTTTTCCCTCTGCATTCCGTCCTTATCTTCTCGCAAATGCTTTCTCCCGAGGTGATCGTTGCCCTTGCTCTCGGCATCCCATCATTGTTTGTTGCCATAACAGCGCTGTGGATCACTTACCTCACCTATTCGCGGCAGTTCCCATCTGCGCCGTCAAATCCTACCGACTTATCGTGGCCATTACAAGACTACCCACTACTGTCCTCCAATGGCGGCCGCGGCACATTGGTCAGTAGTGGATACTCCGTCTGCCGTGACGAACCCATTCTCCCCCGGCAGCGTTACCTGCAGGGGCGCGTCCTCTCCGGCGCCGAGTTGGCAGTTGAGCCCTGTGGGACTTGTAAGTGATAATTCGCTAGCTTGATCATTCATGAATTCGATGAGACGCGAAACTTACATGTTTCCAATCCCCATAGATTTGTGTTTAACGAATTGTTGAATCTAATGCTGGCACGCTTGACGGGAGATCTCCGCGCTTAAGCTTGAACACACAAGCTCTGATCTATTAGTGGGATGAAGGGGGAATGTACCCCACACTTTCCCCAGGAGCTGGTCTGATTGTACACACACTCCTCTACTACTGCGAACCACAACTTACATGTTCTTCTCAGCTTAAACAGGCAATTTGTAACCTAGCAGTGTTGTTCAAACAGCTGGCTATGCTGTAGTCGAGTCTTCGTTAGAGGGAGCGACCTTCATGGGGTTGAAGCATCGTGCTTGCTTCGGGCTTCAAATATCAGTCGGAGTGTTTGCAAACGGTCTTGCAGCGATGTATAGGTTCATATTATTATGTTGAGGACCAGCTTCTATTCCATTGCCTCTCCCGTCTTATACTTGCGTCTTTTTTATTGTCGTTTCTCTAGCTCCTGTTGTTGTAGGCACTTACGGCAATCGTAAGCAGGGAGCCAAAATGTCGAGTTGCAGAGCCCCATCACATACCACTGCGGCTCTCATTATCCTATATTATCCCCTTGAACGTCAAAGCGTTGCCCTCCGTACAATGTTCGGAAGGGAGGGGTTGATAGGGCTCGGATGGCACTTACATCTTATGCCCGTGTACCTTCTGTCAATAATCGACGGACCTAAGCGAAACGGTACAAGGTAGTTATTATCCAATCAAGGCCCGTCAGTAGCACACCGAACATTTGAAAGGGTAGCACCTACACTACATACCCTTGGTCCCTGCTTTGACGTTCAAGGGTATATGGCATATAAGATACCACGGCTGGATTAGTCCCTTCTCCGATGCTAAAAGGGTGTATCAAATGAAGCACCACGATCGTGAATAGATTGTTCCATGCTTATGCTGCTGGCTGGCTGCTGTTACTGCTACTAACTGCTTATGGCAGATCCTTTATACGTATCGAAACGTATTCCCCGGCCATGCAGACGGTGGGGTTACATGGCCACATGCAGCATTTGAATACATGGGTCGGCTGTGCCAAAAGGATGGTCCCACTCGTTACATGACGGTAATCACGCCCAGCCCAAGTGCTGTATCGTGGTATTAAAGGTCCATCCCATCGTGGGAATGTGAAAACCACTTACATTTTCTTTTAAACGTTTATTTTCTAGATCGTTGAACAGTGCATTAGTGCATAGTATTCCAATTTAAGCATGCTCTCATCCGAAGTTGTCGTGGCCCTAGCCCTTGGCATCCCTTCCTTTTTCGTTGCTGTTGCAGCACTCTGGATCGCGTACCTGACTTACACAAGACATCATCCACCTGCACCGAGCAACCGCAACACGTCATGGCCTTCGCCATACCAATCATTCCTCCAAAACGGCGGTACATGGCCCGGTGAAGAAGGTCCCATTGTCCCCGAAGCGGCATTCCCGGCCGAGGGTCGACCGGTCCGCCGCCGCCGCGTGAACTGATGAGCCCGAGTCCAAGCGGCGCGACTTATACGTGTGTAACCAGGGGACGGTGTAAGCACTCACCCGCTGCCACTCAAGGTGGCATAACCACATAAATCGGATGCATTTATTCAACTGACATGGCACTAACATATCTACAAACATACAGGTCAGGTTATACGAGTAAAGAAGCAATTGCCAATCTTTGCGACAGCAAAAAGCATGCGAACGGTTTCCGCTTTCCGAAGTGAGCCACACTCGTCAGCTACCAGGTGATTCTGTGGCGGGAACTCGTTTTAGAAAGCCACAGTTGGCTGCAATGTACGTAGCTGATCATGGAATGGTGGGGGTTTTGTCGGATAACGGAGAGCTCAAAGTTACATTGAAGCGAATCCCGTTTGATTTATTATGACCAGCTTTACATCGTCTTTGGCGATTATGAAGAATGTGATGAAACATTTGCCTAATGATAGGAAGACTCAGATTGGATATTTTTCATTTGTTCGTGAAGATGTACAGGTAATATACATAGTATTATGCCCACTCATGCTCTGTCTCGTCTGTCTTGTGCAACATAAAAACTAGACAGTCCCCCCACCACCTCCAGACTAGAACAACTACATCATCATTCCATGATCGTCGCGACCTCAGAAAAAGGGGTTTCGTCCTATATCGTCATGCATACATGTTGTGCTCGCTTCAAAGATGTTTCGCCCATCAACTGACCAGACTATATCAACAAGGGAGTAGAGAGATCGAAACGTAGGCGCTGTGGTATTTGCGGCCGTTTCCTGGCCTTCCTGCCCGAGGCGCACGTACACACGCAGGCCCAGTCTGACGAATCGTAGCACACCCCCAACTTACGCCGAACCCCATATCTTCACCCGAAGAAAAACGTAGGTTATGTGTCGTTTCGTTTCATATTAGTACAGAGATTTTCTCAAGCCGACACCACTAACCATGGTTAACATGGTTAACTGTCGACAGGTCTTTTTGCTTATTTCTTCTCGCCTCCGCTAGGAACGAACCAGCCAGTGAGGGAGCCCTTCATGCTGGCCATGGCCTCGGCCTGGGCCTTCTCCTGCATCTGCTGCTCCTCCTCGAGCCACTTCTTGCCGTTCTTGCGGATCTCCTCCTCCATCATCTCGTAGTTGCGCTGGCCCCGCTCGCGGGCGATATCCTGCAGCATCTTGCCCTGGGCGAACGCCTCGCTGGGGTTCACCTCGCCTTCGGGCACGACCACCATGGTCATGTTACTGGGCTTGAGGCCGAGCATGGAGCCGAGGGACGCCATGCCGGACTTGTGCTTGGGCTTGCGCGCGTTGAACTCCTCCTCGAACTTGGCGCGGGCGATGGCCTCGCGGCGCTGGAACTCGGTGGGGATATGCTTGCCGTCGAAGGACTTGAGGACCTCGCGGACGTCCTTGTACTGCATGGTGTGGACGTACTCGAGGAAGGGGGATCAGGGACACGAGCTCCGTGTCCTTGGGGTCGCCCTTCCACTTGGGGAGAACAATGGCGTTCTCAGGTTGGTTGCGGACGTGTCTGGCGTTGGTATCAACGATGATGACCTTGGACAGGTCACGGTTGAGGTAAGACAGATCCTTGACGATCTCGCCGTTCTCGTACTTGGTCGCCTCCCGGAACAGCGGCCAGACGATGAAGCGGAAGGGGTCCATCTTGCGCACCAGAGGCTCGCCCATAGCGAACGGAACGGTGGTGAAGAGGACCAGCTCATAGTACTGGCTCAGGTAGTGCAGGAAGTAGTCGGCGCCGGGTCGCTTGGCGATCCTCCATCCGTGCTCGCGCGTCCACTCGCTGTGGACCAGCATATCCTCCAGACTGATGCAAAGGGTGTACGGGCGCTCGAACATGGGGTCGGAGTCCGGCAGCAGCTTCTCGAACGTGGGCTCGTTGTAGTAGCTCAGGGTGTCGCCGGTACGCGCGCGGAAACGCTTCCACCACAGGCCGGGATACCAGCCGTTGGGGATGTCCTGGTGCGCCGGAGCCTCCTCCTCATCCCAATCCCGACCGAGGTATGCGATACTGCCGATGGCCAGAGCCAGGGCAGTACCATACATGTAGTTGGCCATTTGGTTGCGCCTCCGATCGGTGGAGGAGACGTATGCGGAGGCGGGGAGCTCGCCCTTACCGCGACCGCTGCTGCCGGCTGCTTCCTCCTCCTCCAGCGCTTGCAGCGCGGATTTGCTGGTGGCGCCCTCCCTTTCGAATTCGAGGGTTGAGGGGATACCTTGGGTCAGGTCGGGAAGGTTGAAAGGTTTTTGAGGGGTCGTTTCTGTGGGTTCCGTCGAGGGCGCATCTTCGGACTTTGGCGGTTGCGAGCTGGACTGAGGATCTTTAGGTAGTGGCGAAGAAGGCTTCTTGTCTGCGAGGCCTCGCATCCATAACGAGGATGACGGGACTGTGACTCTGGAAGCTATCGGGGTTCGCAAGGCTGTCCTCGTGAAAGCGGGCGAGCGCGCGGAGCGCAACAGAGCTCTCGACCACATGTTGGAATAATCTGGTCGCACCAATATCGCCAAGGCAAGCCGAATAAAGGATTATTAAGAGGTAGGATCCGTCCAACCCAAAAAGCCGAGCTGGCAGCTGACTGTAGTTCTGGCGTAGAAGAGAAGATTGGGTGGTGTACAAAAAGAGGTTGCGTCAGAATCAATTAATTCGAATTGGCTTGCAAGTCGACGAGCTTCTGTCCAGCTCTCCCTCTAAATTTTATTCCAGCCACAAGGTCTTTGGTTGGGCAGATAAGCTAGCGCTGTCAACAGCTAATTCAGGCCTGTGCTGCACCTTATCGGTTGATGACGATCGTACCATGGTCAGCCACAGCCCTCACGTCATTCCACTTTCTCACGGCCTCTCCCAAACAGATACTGTGCATACTAATTGTAATTTCATCGAGATAAACTTCAAGGTCAAGAGCTATCTGGAAGCCAATTGACTCTCCTGATGGCATGTTATATTGTATGGGCCCAACTGGATTGATCCCATTAGTACTCCGTAAGTGAACCTGAGTGGCAATTGTCCGAGTGCTACGCTTCAGATCTTTTCAGCGGCCGAGAGGAGTTTGTCGCCAGTCGCTATGCCGAAGCGGTTGGCGGCCTTTAAGCAAATGCTAAAAAAGAGAGCCCCGCCTTATTTGCCATCATCTGACCCGCCCTGCCAATCACCGACTTACCCCAGACTTTCAACTTTGCCGTACAAAGAGTCAAGATTGCAACTCAATCTATTCTATCTCGCCTCTTACTCATCGTATCTCAACCTACTTCTTCCATCCTGTTTGACTGTTATTAACAAACCTCCTTTTCCCTCTTCTATACAATCGCGTTTTGTTCATTAGAGTTGGATTCCTGCCATCTGCTGCAACGATTGACACGAGTATTTGCGACTTGAGTGACCAATTGACAGTCCCCGCCGGCACTCCCACTTATCCCACCATACCCCTACCTACAACGCAACCATGGCTGCTCAGGGAGCTGCGTTTTAGAGGGTGGTTGTCATTCGTTTGAGAATATCACGATGGCACCACCCTCGGCACGCCTCGTCCTGTTCCAACTTCAACGACACTAGAAGCACTGTTCATCCTACTGTCCATTCCACTGTTTATTCCACCAGATTACTCCAGGTTTATCCTACTCGATCCGTATCGATCCCTCGACGACTACGATACGGAATTGACCCCACCATCATCCCACGCGCGAAACCGACCGCTTCATCGTTCACCTTCGCCACCTGCATCCAGTCAGCACATACTGTAATTGCACCCACATCCAGAATATCATGCGACGTCCTTCTGCAGGAGCCAAAGGCTCGCGAGCCTCTGGCACCAAGGGAGGGCCGACTCCCGTCTCGTCTTCGAAGAATGCGCCAGGGGCTGAGTCGGACCCAGTCTCGGCATTGGCCATCAACCTCAGCGAGCTCACCATGGACGTGCCCATCGAGAACGCTCCCAAACCGAAGCGAAGGCCCATCATTCCCTTTCGGTTCTTGGAACTGCCTTCCGAGCTGCGCATCAAAATTTACGAATACCATTTCGACAACTTCGACGAAGTGTTGGATATGGACTTCGAGAACTACAAGCGCTACCACAAGAGGCTCGGCCTTCTCCGGACATGCCGCCTCGTCTACCGGGAGGCTAGCTATGTATTCTACAGCACGCACCCCGTGCGCCTCTTCCCCATCTACGGCAAGTTCTTCAAGGCCAAGAAGCCCCTGCTTGCCCGGATGAAGCCGAACCAACGCTCCCTGATCAACACGCTCGAGCTCCGCCTGGGGCCCGGATGGAACCGGCCTCCCCGCGGCTGGGTCGTCAACGAGGGGCTCGGCCTGAAAGACTGCGTCTCCGCGCGCCGGATCAAGGTCTTTGTCGAGTGCGACCCCTCCAACGAGATGTTTAAGGGGTTCCGCCACTCAGACGGCTTCTACGAACGGTTCTCGAGGGAGCTCTTGGGTGCCGTCATGGACGATCTGCCCTGCCTCGAGACGGTGGAATTCGATGCCAACCCTTCGGTGAAGAAGAACGGCGCTATGATGAAGGCCTTGCTCGAAGCCACCACCGCCAAGGGGTGCCAGCTGGCTTGGGGCCCCCAGAAGGGGTGGGACGACGGCGAGGAGAAAGAGGACGAGATCAAGATCATCAGCTACGGCGAGATCGGCTCGCGGATGGCTATGAATGCCCACATGCTGATTGACACGAGCCACTCCCAAGAGCATGGAACGAGCGTTTTTGTCTTGGCTTAGGAGGACGAACAGCAACTTCCCGCTCACACTCCAGAGGTGTCGGCCGTGGAAGGGCCAATGAGGGATACTCGGCGTATAGACTAAATGCCTTTTTCGGGCAGTTGATACGCCTCATCACGTTCTAGGATTCATGCGTTTTGGAAGTTTGGCGAACCAAAGGACGCTCGTTTGAAAGACTCCTTGCCGGGGAATGTAGTAATGTTTCTTCCGCCAATGCCAAGAGGGCTTAGACTGCCTGGATTACGTCCCTAATGTACTTGTGTGTATACTATTTCATGATTCTCTACTTGACTGATCAACTTCGTTCTCAGTGATGTAGTCGTGCTAATCCAGTAGCTTCCCCGAGGCTTTAACATTGACACCACTCAGCCTGTCGCGATGACGGCGGGTGAGTGTAAGTAAGCGTATGTCCGAATAATCCTACTGAACTGCAGATTATTTACTTAATATATTATTATTGTTCACAACATATAAGACGTTCGACTCATTCGGATCAGCAGTCTGGACATAGGTCCCACTATGCAAACTTGCTACTAGTTAGTAGAATCAGTTCATCCAAGAGAAAAGAAATACCACTCAGGCCCATCATTCGAGCTTAGCGCTTACTCGAAGGAAGAAAGATGGCAGCGATCCATCCCACTATACTTACTTGGCACATCACCACCGCCATACATAATGGCCGGGAGGAGCCCCGGTTCCCTGTCTAATCGTCTCTTCCCGGGTCCCAATTGACTCCAATCTCAAGGACCGCCCCTCTCGTACGGGCGTGATTTCGTTATCAGCCTCCCCAAACAAGCGTCTCTCTTTCGCGCTCTCATGTGATATCGTCTTCGGCTTAGTTGGTTCCATTTAACTTGGAGGAAGGAACCTATTACGATGGGGCCCAGGAGATGGCGATGGCGTCGCGGTTCTATGCGAGTACTGCAAACCAGCTCTTCAACTTCCGTGCCTACCGTCCAAAGCGGTTGCTAAAGACGGGGCGGGGGAGAAGCTCGATCGTACGGATGGGTGGATAGACACAGCAGGCAACTTCTGCACAACAAGCCCGGAAGACTTGTGGTGGGAAGATGAATGGCCGGGTATGCCGGTGATAGAGTCGTCCGTCCGGGAGACGGGCTGTGACTTTTGCCGATTCCTCAAGGCGGCCCTGTCGTCCCGGGAGGCGGAGCAATGGCTCGACGACAATGGACTAGAGAATCTGCGGCTGAGCCGACGATGGGTGGCACAGACCGACATGCCGGTGACGGCGTGGCTCTTCCAGGTCCTGGTCTGGGATGCCGACTACGAGCACGACGAAGAACCGCCTAGGGGAAACGGACTGATCGTGTTGTCGTTTCCGGTACCTTCTAGATCAGGTACGTCTCGTCCGCAGGCGTCTTTGGCTCATGTGATAGGCCGTTTTCTCAAGCATTCCGAGTGAGTTCCGGCAATAGAAGAAATAATGGAATCGCGCCGGTTCCCGCGCCCGGTCGAACCGTTTGCTCTGGCCACCGCGCCGCTCGAGTTTCTCACGACATCCTTGGACAGCTGCGCAGGCCACGCGCACCCCGTACCCAAAGCAGCGACCGCCGGGTTCCTGCCGACGAGACTGGTTGACGTGAGAAGCGAGCGCCCCCGCGTGGTCGAGCTCGACCACCGCACCGTAGCTTCTTCCTCGGAAGAGGGCGAAGAGGAGCCAGCGCCTTCGCCTACCGATCGCAGGTACCTGGCCCTGAGCTACTGCTGGGGCGGCCAGTCCCAGCTGCTGCTCACACGCGCGTCGGAGGCGCGGCTCAAGGCGGGCTTTCCCGAAGAAGTGCTGTCGCCGACGCAGCGGGACACGGTCGCGCTAGCCCGGGCCCTCTCGGTGCCCTACGTCTGGATCGACGCCCTGTGCATCCGCCAGGGGGACCGCGAAGACTGGGAGCCCGAGTCGGCGACCATGGGCCAGGTCTACAGCGGCGCCTTTCTCACCGTGTGCGCCGTGTCGTCAGCTTCCTGCCAGGAAGGGTATCTGCAGCGGGACTTTGTCACCCCAATCACGATCCCCGTCGACCCCGTATCGGACCCGTCAGGGACGACGACGGGCACGTACTGCTTCCAGCCTCTCACGTGGTCGCTCCGTTCCGAGGACTCTTCTTCTTCCCCCGACGCCGGTAACACTTTAACCCACAACGACTGGGGCCATTTCGGACTCGGCAACAGCCTCTGGAGCACGCGGGCCTGGACTTTCCAAGAGATGATGATGTCGACGCGCAAGCTGTACTTCACCACGTCCGGCATGCACTTTGTCTGCAGCGACGCCGATACCCCCGGCGGCGGCTCCCGGTCCGAATACGACCTCGTCTTCGAGCCGACGTACATGCCCGAGATCGGCCGGCACGCCATCCAGGACCATTTCGGCTTGGACGCTATTGCGGCCATGGAGGATCCAGCGGAGGTCTATCGGGAATGGGTTTACTGGGTCGTCATGGGCTACGGCGCTCGCGAGACCACGAACCCGACCGACGCGTTTCCCTCCCTTTCGGGGCTGGCGCACACCTTTGCCCCGCTCCTCCGGGACGAGTACGTGGCCGGGTTCTGGGCAAAGCGGCTCGCGTCCGGCCTGCTCTGGCAGTGCATGGAGCCTCCCCACCCCACCCCCGAGGCGCTCCTGGCTAGGTACGACACCAGCGACCCCCGTAACCACGGATAGGCCCTACGTGGGTCCCTCATGGAGCTGGGTAGCCCGTTGCGTCGCCTACCACGAGCCCGGCAGCTTCGCCCAGCTGGACCCGCCCGACTTCCGCAGCGAGTGCGAGAGCCTCCGCGCCGTCTGCGTGCCCAGGGGCTCTGATCCCTGCGGCGAGCTCCTGCGGGCGTCCCTGCATATCCGGACCCGTGCATACCCGGCAGACGACCTGGACTGTTGGCTCACCCAGACTTGGACCGAGGACGGGGCGGCCGGGTACCAATTGTTACGAAAGGAGATGGAGGAGGAAGAGGCGGAGGAGGAAGTTGAGGGGGAGGAGGACGGGGAGGAGGAGGGCCCCGGTCCCTCCGTCCAGTGTTGGTTCGAGTTCGCGGCGGGCGACCACAGGAAACTACGAGGCTGCCTCCTCCTTCTCGTCGCCAGTTACTACGACTATAGCTTCGAGCGGTGGGCGGTGGCTGGGCTAGTCGTCTATCCAACAGCAGTAACACCAGCCGCCGCCGCCGACGACGATGATGAGGGGTCTGATCAGAAATTCGTCCGAATAGGCACTTTCGTTTCCTCCGGGACCTCGGCGGCCGAGATAGAGGCTGTCCGTCGGATCTTTCAGCAGCACGAAACTAGGGACATGGAGATTATATAAAATCAAGTCACCAAAACCGCAACCTACTATCGTAGGATGGAACAAGGGCCCCATTTGAAATGCACGTTACGTGGGCGGTCTGATCACTTGCAATTCAGATCGTGGATGATACGTGTATATGTGCATTTGATGTCCGTCTGTAGGACTAACTATCATGGACAACTAAACATGGCTAATGCAATCTAGAATCACCACCACATCCGCGGCGATGATCATGATCGTAATGCATCGTGGCCTCGTAACAAGCAAAGCATTTCGTAAAACCGACAATGCAGATCCTTCGACCTCTTTCCCCGTGTAAAAAAAAAAGCAGAACCAGGCCTCCTCATGTACCGCACGCAATGCAATCCATAATAGATGGCTTGAACAACATGAACTCCCGGGGGAAAAACAATAAAACGCCCAGTCTGGCTCGCCCACCGACAACCCCCCAATCAAATCATCCGGAACACCCCATGTAGTAGTAGTTGAGAAAATCAAAGCTAGTACCCGCCGCCTTTCGCTCATATGAATCTTCAATGTCAAATATGCCTCTGCCTCTTTTCCATCATCTCGTCATCATGTTCTCTGTGCTTGCTTCTTTGCCGAAGTCAGGCAGGCCAGCATGTAACTTAAGCGCGGGCACCGAACCCAAACGCCGACTTCACCCTGCGCACCACCTCCCCGAACATGGCATCGCGCCCGTCCCGGGTGCGCTGGACCGCGTCGCGGTTCTCGCGCGCGCGGCGGAGCAGGTACTTCATGCACTCGCCGGTGGAGCCCCAGACGATGTACTTGTACGCGCGCGTCTTCTCGATGCCGCCGTCGCGCACCAGGTCGCCCTTCTTGACGGCGACCAGCTCGCACGACACCTCGTCGGCCATGCCCTGCAGCTGCGCAATGGCCAGCTCGCGGGTGCCCTCGTGCGCGGGGATCTCGTCGCGGATGGCGCGGGCCCGGCGCACCGACGTCTGGTTGTGGGAGCCCAAGACCAAAGAAACGAGGGGGAAGGTCTCGGCCTTGGCTGACTCAGAGGTAGGGCGCAGGACCGTGTTCCACTCGCGGCGGATCAGGGCCTCGGAGATGCCGTCGTAGCAGGCGTCCGTGTCCTCCTTGGTGTCGTGGATGATCTCGCGGGGGTCGGAGCCGAGGTAGGCGCCGCGCACGAGCTTGACGCCCAGGGTGAAGTTCTCCTTGCCGGCGATGGCCAGGTGGTCGGCCAGAGTGGCGGGCGCCTTCTTGAGATAGGCCTGGTAGGTGCCGTAGACGAGGGCGTGGCCGGGCGTGGTGTTGTACTTGCGCATGTACTCCATGGTCCAGTCGTCAATGCCCCGCTGGACCGCGTCCTGCTCCGCGTCGAACAGCAGCGGCACGTCGCGCTCGCGGGCCAGGTCGCAGACGGCGTCGATGGCGGAACGCAGCTCCTTGGGCGGGGGCAGGCGGTTCTTGAGGGCGTAGAGGGCCTGGCGACCGGCGCCGCTGAACTTGAGGGCGACAAAGTCACCGGGGCTCGCGAGGCGGACAGTCTCCATGGTTCCGGCGGCCCAGGGGACGACCTCGTTGCGGACGCACTCCTCAGCGGCCTCGCCGGTAGGCAGACCACTCTTCTCGAGGCCCTGCTGCTGCTCCTTGGTCAGGACGACCTCCTTGGCGTAGCCCAGGATGACGCCCGTGAAGCCAATGTCCTTGAGACCCGAAATGGTCTGGCGGACCTCGGGCGCGCTCTCGCCCGCGCAGAACTGGGCGTAGAAGGTCTTCTTCATGAAGTAGCGGAGGATGGGGTTCTTGTCCGGGTTCAGGATCGGGTTGCTCGTGTGGGCCAGGATGCCCATGACAGCCAGCGACGGCGGCAGCAGAACAGGGGATGACGAGACCGTCGTTGTGAAAAGTGTGCGGATGACTGTGGAAAGGGGGAGGACGGCAAGCGGTGTCTGCTTGAGCGCCATGGTGCTTGCGTCTTCTGTCGCGGCGGGTGGGATCAGGTTGCTGGTTGGCGATGCCAGGGTATCGGCGGCAGATGGTGGCGCAGAACGCTTGGAGGAGGTCTGCACCCCTCTGCGCTGTGTCGATCTATTCATTGTGTTCGTCATTCTGTGCATGGCCATCACCCGTGTGACCAAGAGACCACATGATGCCGCGTTTGATACTCTTCGGATGGAAGGCATGGCCATAGGGCCGCCCATCACGGCGACTCTGGACATGATCCGTAATGCCTTCTGTGGTCTAAAATCGATGATTAAACTCGAAAGCAGGATGGTGCGGAGTAAGTAGTAGCAGTGCAAAGAAGTCTTGTCTGGGTAGTAAAGGTCTTCTCTAGAAGGTAGATTGGTAGCAACAAAGAACAAGGACTATGCCAGCTGACGAAGATGCAATAGTAACAAGGATGGCAACAATGAGGCGGGAGAGAGAACGAGCACACTGCATTGGTAGATGATGCTATCCAACCTAAATAATCCTCCTTACTCAGGCATCGACCATCGTCGGGGTGGGCTTTATCTCCGGTTTTCGCAACGGCTTAAGATGCATAATGAGCCAGGTGATGCGACAGGTTCACGCAAGTGCGCCATTGGTAGCAAGCCAAGGCAGGTGCTATAGGGTGCATAGGCAGGACGCATCTCCCAGATACCCGATCCCTCCACCGGTCTGGCCAACAAGATGTCGTACCAATGGAGGTTATGACACGGCGATATGCTCTTGCTTATCGGTGGGATCGTGCAGGTGGGGAAATGAAGAGGCAGAATGCCGCCTATAGCCGTCCTAGGGGACTCAATTCTGGTCAGGGCATTGGCGAATAAGCTTCGAGACCGTCGGTGGCCGCGGCATGGGCACTAGTCCCCAGCTGGTTCGCAGCGTAAAAGGGCCCAGGCAGAGCGCAGGAGCCCAATCTAGCAGCACCATGCCGCAACAGCGCGAACTGATGGCATGCGCAACCGGACTAGCCTATAGATTCGCTATCTCTGGCGAGTCTGGCTTGCTGCTTCATCCTGCATATCCTGTCGGTCACTCTCTTGGCGGAGCCCCTTCGGCTCAAGTGTTGGAGGACTCGGCTCAAGGTGGAGTATGGGCCTTCTTTTCTTCTCCAGTCGTCGTGACTATTGTGACATTGTGGGGTACAAGCTCCATCGCCCGCCATCGCTCTCTCATTAACGACTCGGCTATCGCTGGCGCAACATTTTGGAGGCACAGAGCTAACGAGATTAAAACGCGGCCACGGTGGAAATTTTGGTCGCATCCCACACGTGAGCCGCAAACAATAGCTTCGGTCGTCCACTAGGGAATATTGCCCCTCGTTTTTAGAGTCCTTTGTCGGAACATTGGCGAGCCCAGAAGGATAGAAGATGAAGATAGCCGCCGCTATTGTTTGGTTTGGGCAGCGACCAGAATGATGCGAAACAATAAGCTCCCATGCAGGCTTGGCACGGGTAAGCTGCAGCGGCACTGGCCCTCGCCTGACTCGGCCGTACAGGCTTGCAGCGCGTCTCGAGTTGGTTCCGATACAGGGCAGAGAGACCAGGTGGTGTAGGAGCTAGGATGGAGTCCTCGCCTAGCGACGGAAGACAATGTCCTGTCACACTAGTCGCAGATCCACGTTGTGCATATCGTTTAGTCAGGAAACCACCATGAGAATTTCATGGCGCATATCCTCAGACCAATTCCTGCTCTTCCTTTGTCGTGCTTCCCCCAAGGTGCCTGCGCGCAAACTCGACATATCCCACCGGGCGGCCTTGAGCGAGCGAGAGCAGGTCCTGGACGCCGCCGTAGGCAATGCCGAACATGAGGCCTTTTCGTGCTGTCCTTGCAGTCTCGGGGACGGAGAATCGGTCTATTGTTCGGGGCAATTTTGTTAATACGGAACGACATCAAGTGATGCAATGCATTGGCATCGTATGACAGATAAGGCAAGGGGGAGGGAGAAGCATACTCAAAAGACTGAAGCCTCCGGCGACGGCCAAACTAGCCCCGACGGTGTTGAATAAATCCTTGGAGCCCCTGTAGACGTCGAACAGGTTCTCGGCGCAGAACATGGCGGCCGTCAAGACGCTCATGCGCATGCCCGTCTTGAGACCCTCCTTGATGCCGCCGAACGCCAAGTGGTAGTTCTTGCTCTTGTGATACATGTACCAACCGGCGGTGGTGTTGGGGAGTTTGTGGGCGTGCTCGGCTCGAAATCGTAGACCCGCCATCTTGCTGCCATAGGAGAGACCCAGAGACATGCCGATCGAGAAGCCGGCGAGGGCGGCTATGGGGATGCGCAGAAAGGGCGGCAGAGACAGTCGTGAGTTCTTGCATAGCTCGTCGTAGTCCTCCTTGGTGAAGGTCGGGCGTTGCAGCTGCTTGCCACGAGTCTGCTCAACCCGTTCTTGTAGGAACCCCATGCTGGCTGGCGGGATGGACGAGGGATTTCGTCTTGTCTTGGGGCAGGTCGAGTTGTAAGCACTTGCTGTATATATCGCAAATGTGGATTGGCAAACGACGAAAAAGAGTCTTGTAGCCGACAAACGTCTTCTCTTGATTGGTTTCTGCTTCTCGGTGTTGATTGGAGCTTTCGGGGTTGCAAGAGGGGAGCTCGGGCCCCAGCGAGGAATAGGCAGGTCAGGCAGGTACGAGGTACTTGCTTGCAGCCCGCACTAAGGATCGCTGCAAGCTGCAGGCACTCAACTCACTTCAGTCTGCAGTATCACGGCTTCACGTGTTTTCGTGTTCAGCCTGCCACAACCGCAGCGCGTTTGCATCCCTTCCCTGTCAATTATCCCTGATCATTATCCCGATCATATCATCACCAGAAGTTGGCCTCAGTTGAGACGAAGAAACCAAAACATCAGCATCCAACTGCCCTGGATAACAGTCGCAACAAGATGGTGAGAGTCCAATGCCACCAGCAAGCTTCACCGTATTAATTATACTTTACAGGTTCAACGCGACAACATCACGGATGTGGACATCACCATCCGGTTCAAGCATGGCACCTGCACGATCTTCCTATTTGTAGATCCCATGTCGACATTCGCCGATGTGTCCAGCGAGCTGCTGGAAATCCTGAAAGAGCGGTATCCCGATGGGATCTCAAGCGCCAAGTCTGCTCCCACTGCACTCCCCGAAGATGCATCTCAAATTGCCTACGGCGTGCCCAAGTCGGCGGCAGACCACACACAGGGCTGGAAGCCCTTGAAGGCCGGCTCTTCGGATACGCCGGTGTCCAAGGGCCTTAAAAACGGCGCCATGGTCGCCTTTGCGTTCAAGGACGGCAAAGGTGAGGTCGACTTCGACGTGGACTTCCCCACCTACGACGACGAAGTGGAGGAGGAGGATGAGATGTAACAAAACGCGATGACGCCTTGATGAAGTTACGAATCAAAGGGATCTGGATTTGATTACCATGTTGAGGGATAGATGCGGCTGTTACCTAGACATCTGCCACGGCCACGGCCACGGGTGCTTCTTGTAAGCGTGATCACATCCAGGCAATTAAATGTATTCTGTCAGTACAAACCAGAAAATATCACAGACTTCCACATACATAGTTGTGTTGGTATGATGTCATGCTCGCCAAGGACAGGCCACGAAGAAAAGGGGCGGCATGGCTGTTTCTCTATGGAGGGGGCACTCTGTGGTCTTTTGGCAGCGGTGGGTCTTGGCGATGCCCCTCCGTTCATCGTTGAGTTCCAAGATTCAGAAACCAACTCCATCTTGGTAGAATGGAGAATCCGAAGTGACCATTTGATTGCAACTACTCATTTCAATTGAGACTCATAGAAAATCCGATACTGATGTTTTGAGCCTGACTCTGTCGGGATACATCCCGTCACATGCAGTGCAACCCCAAGGCCGTTTTATTTTAAGAACAGGGGGTTGTTGCAAGATGTCAATGGCGGGTCGGGGGACACAAGTTTTCTGTCCGGTCCCCTATTTTTTGCAGCCATGAGCCAGCCATAGGTAAGCGCCCCATCGGTAGTGAAATTGCATGGCCAACCTGACTTGCCCTTGCATTGGTAGATGTGTATGCCCTCAAAACCTGCGATGTTGTTTACTTTTCTGGTCTAATCACCCAACGCTTCGCACCTGTTCCCCAGCGACAGGCGAGCTCCCCCAGAAACATTCTTTTTGCATAGTTTTTGGCTTTTGGTTTTCGTCCTGTCTCAATACTTCATTTGATTCTTTTTCTACCCATTTAGAGTTTATCCCCCCCTGTGCTACTTATAAAAAAGGTCGGGGTTCTGGGCCTCACATGCCGCCATCTACATGACGCCCGCGGCCCTCCTTCGCAATGTCTTGCGCTTGCTCGTCCCCGTCTGCGTAGCCTGCACCGTCTGGCTCTACCTCTACCCGGTGTTCCTGGGCTGCGCCTTTCCGACACCCGCCGACCGACCTGACCCCTCGACCGCATTCCAGTCGACGCTGCGCCAGCACATCGGTTTCGCTGGCAAAGAGACGAGCCATGCGCAATTCCGCCTGCTCGCCCTGGGCGACCCCCAGCTCGAGGGCGACACGTCCATCCCGAGCGAATACCGCGATGTCTTCTCGCACATCAAGGACGTGTGGCGACACATAACCTTCCAGACGCACCACCACTCGCTGCGGTGGCGCATCCGCCAGGCCCTGCACGACCTCGTCGACTTCTACATGGTAGACATCCCCGACGCCTTCGAGTCGATCCGCAAGCGCATCGACCTGTACGGCAACGACTACTACCTGGCCCACATCTACCGCACGCTGCGCTGGTGGGCGCGCCCGACGCACGTCACCGTGCTGGGCGACCTGCTGGGCAGCCAGTGGATCACCAACGAGGAGTTCGCGCGGCGCAGCTGGCGGTTTTGGAACCGCTCGTTCGCGGGAGGCGAGCGCGTCCCCGACGACGTGGCCGCCGACCCGAACAACGAGTATGACGTGACGGGCTACCTCGGCTCCTCCGACCAAGCCAACGCCAACGCCAACGACACCGTCTGGCAGCGGCGCATCATCAACATAGCCGGCAACCACGACGTCGGCTACGCGGGCGACCTGACCTACGAGCGGCTATCACGGTTCGAGGCCGCCTTCGGCAAAGCCGCTTACGAGCTCCGCTTCGAGCTGCCCGTCACGAACGCGACGCTCAACGCGACCCTGTACAACGCCGCGACGAACCCGGACTCGACACGGCTGGTGCCCGAGCTGCGCATCGTCGTGGTCAACGACATGAACCTCGACACGCCCGCCCTGATCACCGACCTGCAGGACAAGACCTACTCGTTCGTCAACGACGTCATTAACACTGCGTCGGCCGTCGAGTTCCAGGGTCACTTCACCGTGGTCCTGACGCACATCCCCATGTACAAGCAGCGCGGCGTCTGCGTCGACCCGCCTTATTTCGATTTCCATTCGGCCGAGGAAGGCGGCGGCGTGCGGGAGCAGTACCAGCTGTCGTCCGACGCCTCCAAGGGCTTCCTCGAGGGCATGTTCGGCCTGCACGCCAACCCCGATGCCCCTGGTGGTGGGAAGGGCCGCCGCGGCGTCCTGCTGAACGGGCACGACCACGAGGGCTGCGACACCTGGCACTTTGTAAACCAGACCGACGACAAGGAGCCCGGGGACCGGACGTGGGACGTCCTGCGCTGGGAGGAGGCCCAGGCCCAGGAGGTTCCCGGTCGCGCGGGGCACCCCGGACTGCGGGAGATCACCGTCCGGAGCATGATGGCCCAGTACGGCGGCAACGCGGGCCTGCTCAGCGCCTGGTTCGACGAGGAGACGTGGGAGTGGAAGTACGAGTTCGCCAACTGCGCCCTGGGCACGCAGTACCCCTGGTGGTTCGTACACGTCACCAACCTCATCGTCGTTATCGGTCTCCTGCTGTATGGGGTCTTGATGGCGCTCTCTTCGGCGGGGTACGATGTCGACAAGTGGCCTGCGTTTATGGTTCCTGCATCTGCGAACACAGCATCTACGTCTGCAACAACAACGACAAAACCTAAGGAGATACAGGAAAATGGCAACGGCAACGGCGAGGCGGCAGCAGCGGCACCTTCCAATGGGCACGCTAATGGGCACGAGGCCAAGAACGGTGGTGTACATATCACTAATGGGGTATTGAAGAAAACATGAGATAGAGGGGTAGTTTTCTTCTTCTCAGGGTATACCTAGGGATATTGGATTCGGGAAATGCATAGCGAAGGGAATTGTGCATAGTGGATATAGGTTTGAACTTTTGTATCTTCATGTATAATCCACGAAATAGACGTAAACCAACATGCTGCACACTCAAAAGACGGCTATACCATGACCGGGGGTGCCTGGGCATTGGGAACACAGTTTGAGCCCTGACGTTAACTACAGTTGAAAATCCAATACGACCACATCAACCTTTCTCTCATATTCTTCAGCTTTGAGGTCCGGGCCTGTTGGCATTGTCAACCGTTCCGCCGCGTACCGCCTGGTGAAGACGGAGAGCACGTTGTCGTGATCGAGCCGGTACGTGTCCACCAGCGGTTCGGTGAGCGGGAACATTTCCCCCTGCGTGGTGGTGGTGCTGCTGCTCCAGACGAGGCTGTACGTGCTGTATGCGTCGCTCTTGGCGGCTCTCCAGATACTCAGGCGACTGCCGCCGCCAGGGAGGACGATGTACAGGTCATCGTCCCTGCTCACTGCCAACCGCCCGCGCTTGCCGCTGACGTAGCCGCACGGCAGGGCGCGCGACGTCCAGGTTTTGGTGGTGGGGTCGCGGTAGTAGTGTTTCCATTTCACCTCCTGGATGGTGCCGTCTTTGTCGTCATTATCAGGGCCGCCACTTTTCGGGTCTGAGGATGGGCAGCTGTCCCGATTGAGCACATGGACGCCCCCGCCGTGGTCGACGGCCTGCGCCTCCTGGTTCGTCAGGCCCGAGCCCTTGGGGATCCGGAACGCGGTCACGCCGGGGGACGAAGGGGTGATGCTCTCGCCCCGGGCGAGGTCGGCGATAACGTCTCCGGCGCCGTTGCGCCAGATTTGGCCCGCCGGCAGCAGTGTTGGTTCTTGCCCTGTTTCTGCTACTGTCGTTGTGGGGGAAGAGTAGGCGTAACACAGGTCCCGGTTGTTGGCGGCCGAGTTGGGTCCCGCCTGCTGCTTGTGCTTGGTGTCGGCCGGGTCGTCCCAGCCCTCGTACCAGACGAAGTCGCGGTATACCCAGGTGACGTACAGAGTGCCGCCGCGGCTATCGAGGCCGTGTATATACGGGTTGTTCTGGATGCCCTTGAGAAAGGGTGTCGTTGCCGTGCTTGCGCCGGTAGCAGAAGAGGGGGAGAAAGAAGAGTACGCGCCGCGGCTGGCCGAGTAGAGATATAAGTGGTCGTCGCCCAGCCCGGCTTTGCCTGTTCGGAAGGAGAACCAGAGGTCGTCGCCTAACTGGCCGAAACGCGGGTAGGTTATGTAACTCAGAAGCTCGTCGTGAGGGACCGAGGACTCCAGGCCGGGGAGGTGGTGGAGTGTGGGGGTGAAGTATTGGGGTGACCAACTGAACGACTCGGGGTCCGTCGCGAGGCTCGGTATCGAGTGTCGGTATCGCAACTGATCGCAGTGGTGGTCGTATGAGATGTGAATCGTGCCGTCGCCCGGGCAAATACCGAGCTTCAATTTGTTACAGGTCAGGTCAGGTTCGTGCATGTATGGGAATGGTTCTCCATCAAGCCGGGCCTCTCTCAACTCATCTCTGCCCTCTACACAAAACCGGGATTTCATACTTGAACTGTATTATGTCCGTCGTCCGTCGTTTGCGGATGGTCGTGGAACACAAAGGTCTCCCACTGCCCTATTGGCAATTTCCTCCGTGATAAGTGGACGTATAGAGGCTCCCGGTCGCCCAAGTCGAGACGACGAGAGCTGTAGAAGCACGCATACTGCCAGCCATTGAAGGACTGGATGACATCCTGCTGGAAGGCATTTCCGTTGAGAACGTGCTTACGCCACGATGGGTCGGGTCCCAGGGCAGAAACTGTGGGCTCGGAAAGCATTGTATACGATGCTGATGTCAACCGCTGCCGATTCACTGCTTATGAGTTTACAGTCTACAAGTCCACTGGCTAAATGCTTGCCCGCCAAAGTATTCTGTTGCTAGTATCATAGCAGATCTGCATATAGCTTCTCCTCATCTTGTCAAGTTTCGCATGCGATAGCCGCCATATGCCCTGCATGCAATCTCCAACTGGTTCGTTCTGCAGCAAGATGATCCACTCCTCCGCAGTTCTATGTGACGATGATGAGAACATACAGACACAATCCCCTCATTTCTCCACGCTGATTCGAAACGGAAATCATGGCAGCGACCAACTTGTTCAGCTCATTCACTCTACTTCTCCCAGGAAGAATTGTCCGGGGCATTCATGTGCCGAGATGGCGAGTCCACTTTCCCTCCATATTTCTGGCCATTTCCCCATGTTCCCCAATCTTGCTCCTCTATCCCCGCATTACGGCTAAACATGTCGACCCACTGCTGCTGGCGTATCATCCTCGATGCTGACCACACCTAATATCCATGGAGACCAGACTCTGGTTCAATGGGATTCATTCTTTGGGTCGGTCGCACATTCGGGCCTATGCTGCCGGAGACTGATAGCAGCAGCATATGTAGTGATGTGCCTCACGTTGATAGGCTTACTGCATTGGACGCAGGGTCCAGTCGGGTTCTGCATGTTCGCAGGGGGCACACGGTACAAGGAATGAATCAACAGACTGCAGGTCCATCACCAACCTAGCTCTTAACGTATTCGATTGAAGGTGCGAGATATTCCAAGGAAGCCGCATGCCCTGCTTTTATCCTCAGTGGTGGACATATTCCAAACGGCGCAGAATCCAGATCTATTCTTCCCAGCTTTCCTAGTTATTCGCACCCAAGAGCTTTCTTTTTGGATGTTTACAATATATTTATTGCCGAGAGTAGCTTCTTGGCCACACAGCAGTTCCCGCTACCCCGGATCCTCTAGCTGACAAGCGTTAACCCTTGTCCCCTCCGTACCCGAGAATCCTATCCTATCACCAACCAACCCCCCAACTCATTCTACCCACCGCACAAGCGGGACTAGCTGCGACAGGGTCACATTGTCGCGATGATCACTGAACTCTGGTACGCAAGGTCTGGCTCATCTTGCCATGGTATAATCCTGGGCTAGGAGACAGATGCTGGCCTGATTCAAGCACTCTCTTTGGTGGATTTTCTGCCCAGTCCCCAACACTCAGTCTTTCCACCGCTCCCATGCACGTATTTTGCCGAGACCATCTGCCACCTATGGCCATCCTCGCTCGACTCGCAGGTAAAACGATGCATCCGGGTGGATATCCGTATACTCCGTTGCATTGAGTTCAATTGCTGCTGCAACCGATAACCACCATGGACTCTGTAGCTATTAAATATAGAGACTCGCGCTGCCCTCCCCCTTCCCCCCTTTTACATCGTCGCTCGTCTGCTTCGAAACTATCGCCCAATGTGCATGTAATTATCGTGTTTTGTGACGAAGAGTTTCAGCTTATCGCCCACATTCCCCTTAGCGACGACGCGATCACCGGCCAAGGTAGCTTGGAGGGAGCAATATTGTCGACCTAGCCCATCACAATGGCGGCGCTCCTCAAGAAGATCGTTCGCAATGATGCGATGAAATCGGACCCCAACGAGATCTACGGATGGAGAGTCTACGTCCTAACTCTCTCGGTACGTTTTGTCACTTTCTGCCCCCGAGAATAGAAGTCCTTCACACGTGACGATAGCTGACCCTTCTTCGTGGCAGGCCTGCTTCGGCGCCATGTCCTTCGGATGGGACAGTGGCGTGATTGGCGGTGTCATTGAGCTGAAAACTTTTGCCGAGTATGTTTCTGTATCCTGTCAGACGACTACCGACGTCTTTTTACCGCGCACCGCATCATCTTCATAGACAGGGCGGGGTTTACTGACCATGTCTGCCTTATCAACAGCGCTTATAATCTAGGCGACCCAAAGAGTGTAGCGACGGCCAACCTGAAAGGCAACATCGTGTCGGTTCTACAAGCCGGCTGTTTCGCGGGTGCTCTGGCGGCATTCTACCTGGCCGACAGGATCGGTCGCCGATGGAGTCTCATCGGATCTGCCCTCTTCACGCTGTCGGGTGTCGTCATGCAAGCCGCCGCCTCGGGCCATCTTGAGCCCATGTACATCGGCCGCTTCATCTCTGGTAAGACTTTGCGAACAGACTGCCTACCTTACCCCCTTGTTTCCGATCGCTGACCTTTTGTCTTCTTACCCTGTGCACAGGTCTTGGCGTCGGCTGCTCTAGTGTCGTGAACCCCATCTACGTGTCCGAAAACGCCCCGCGAGCGATCCGCGGCCTCCTGACGTCCTGCTACCAGCTCTTCATCGTCTTGGGCGGCATGATCTCCTTCTGGGGCAACTACGCCGTCAACCTGCACCTGAGCGGCCACCGGCAGTACATTGTGCCGCTCGCCATCCAGGGCCTGCCTGCCCTACTCCTATTCAGCCTGATGCTCATCAGCGACGAGTCGCCGCGGTACCTCGCACGCATGGACAAGTGGGAAGATGCCAAGCGAGTCCTCCGTAGAGTGCGCAACCTGCCCGAGACGCACCCATACCTGCAGGACGAGTACCGCGAGATCCAGGACCAGCTTGAGCACGAGCGGCGCGTCATGGGCGACGCCACCTTCTGGATCCTCATCAAGGAGATGGCGCAGTCGGCCAGCAACCGCAAGCGCGCCGCCCTCAGCATCACCCTCATGGTCTGCCAGCAGATGACGGGCACCAACGCCATCAACACGTACGCGCCCACCATCTTCAAGAACCTGGGCGTCGTGGGGCAGTCCAACTCGCTGCTGAGCACGGGCGTCTACGGCATCGTGAAAGTGGTCTCGTGCTTGGCGTTCCTGCTGTTCATGGCCGACTCTCTCGGCCGCCGCCGCTCGCTGTTGGTGTCCTCGGTCGGGCAGGCGTTTTGCATGTTTTACATTGGTATCTACGTCCGCGTCTCGCCGCCCGTCGATGGCGCGCCGGTGCCGCCGGCGGGGTACTTCGCCCTCGTCTGCATCTTCGTCTTTGCCGCCTTCTTCCAGTTCGGCTGGGGACCGGCTTGCTGGATCTACGTGGCCGAGATCCCCACTGCACGGCTTCGACCATTGGTAAGTCTATCGCTTGCATTATGAAAAAGAAAAGTGGCATACTGACGTGTTATAACCGCAACAGAACGTCGCACTTGCTGCCGCCACCCAGTGGCTCTTCAACTTCGTCGTGGCCCGCGCCGTCCCCAACATGCTGGTCACGGTCGGCGCCCACGGCTACGGCACCTATCTCATCTTCGGCAGCTTCTGCGTCTGCATGTTCTTCTTCGTGTTCTTCTTCATCCCCGAGACCAAGGGTAAGTCCATATTTCAATCCTCTTACCGAATTAGCTTGACGTGTTTGGCACAGTGAAACTAACCTTCATCAAATTCTCTAGGCGTGTCGCTGGAGCACATGGACGAGCTGTTCGACGGTAGCAAGCGGAACCTGAAGGGTGCGCGGGGAGCGGCGGCGGTCGACCAGGACAACAAGAGCTACGAGGCCAACGTGGAGGTTACGGAGGACAAGGCGCGACAAAAGTCGCAGGACCAATCCGTCTGAGCGGTTGCTCAAGGGGCAGAGTATCCGGACACTGAGGTTGGGATGAAATAGCCGTGTCGTTATTGGGAGATGCGGACATGATATTTGGATATAGACCATTTGAATAGTCTCAATTGCCAGATACTGGAAACCATCAATATCTGACAGGTAACGAATGATTCCTCCATTTGGGAAATTACTCCCAGAACCAAATAAGTTTTATGCATGGGCTTCAAAGTAACATCCATCATCGCGCCCAAACTTCATCTCAGATCGTTTGCGTAGCATCTGCCCCTGATTGATGTTGCCCCGCAACTTGAAGCCAACAAACGATGTGGATGGCTTACGACACTCACTTCGCCGTTCTTCAGAAACACAAATCTGAGTTTATATTGCTTTACATCGTTTTTGTTCAAATAGTAGACAGATCAGCCCGGTGCCCGTTTTGAATCTGGGCTCAATTCATTGATGCAAAGCCACAGCCCGTCTGGCAGCGAAAGCTTGAGATGAGCGGGGAACTTGTTAGGCTCACCCGGATGGCCCGGCCACTACTGCATCAAGCAAAATTGCATCGAGCATATAGGTATGGCGAGAACCATATCATGTGAGGTGATATCTGACAGCTTTTCGGGGTATAAAGATTATTAATCAAATCCTCTTATCAGTTGGTGATTATGTGACAAGATGACGATGAGTGAGCTGGGTTTCAGGTATCGGCGATGCTGCTTGTTGCCAATGAGCATCGGATCTTGGGCGCGAACGATCAATTGCCTTTTGGCCTCCATGCTGACACTTCGAACGGCGCATTGAGTGTATACTGATGCCCCTAAACCAGCGCTGGTTAGTTCCACACGGCAGAGCAGAGGGGGGGGGATTGGGGTCGCCCGTTATCCCGACCGTTTTTTCTCCACGGTCGGCTTTGCAAGCAAAAAGGAGGGTGGTTATTTCCGACGCCATCGGTTTTAGTAACGCCCAACGCTAAAGATCCGCCGCCGCGGCTTTACTGTACCATCCCCGTCAGTTGGAACGCCATCGACGTTATCTTGACTCTGCCATAGCGGCGGGATGCGCGGGATGGTCCCTCTCACACACACAAATCGGATTTAATGCTTTGCTTTTCGTTCCTAACCACGAAAATGGATGAACCCCCGCATTCTTGACGTAGATGTAGAGTTGGGACATGAAGTATATTAAGCACGGCGTCATGCCCTGTCAAAGCCAACATGCCTTTTACAATTTATCAGTTCATATCTCTTCATTGACCATTCTTCTACCTCTGAATACCTAGCGGTTTAGATACTATCTTCATTTACACATAGGCAAGAAAACCAAGCACCCAGGATGCCGCCATCACTCCCCCAGACTTACAAGGCCGCCGTGATCGAGAAGGCCAATGCCCCCTCGTGATCAAAGACCTACCTCTGAAGGCCCCCGGACCGAAGCAGGTCCTCGTCAAGGTTTTGGCGTGCGGCGTATGCCACAGCGACAGCGGGGTCCAGGGCGGCCACTTTGGCAACTCGTTCCCCCTAGTGCCGGGTCACGAAATCATCGGCGATGTGGTAGCCATCGGCGAGGGTGTTAGTCGAGTCGCAGTTGGCGAACGGGCCGGTGGGCCCTGGCACGGTGGTGAGTTCCCCCCATGCAAAACCTATCTATACCTACTTTGCACTCAATTACGTCACTCGAGGACGATTGACTAACAGCACTACACCCACCAGGACACGACAACGCGTGCACCAACTGCGCGCGCGGCCTGTTCCAGACCTGCGACAACAAGCAGATCAACGGCGTCACCCGCGACGGCAGGCTACGCCGAGTACGTCCTCTTGCGCGAGGAAGCCGTGGTGCGCCTCCCCAAGGAAACGGATCCCGCCGAGGCCGCGCCCCTGCTGTGCGCGGGCGTGACCGTCTTCAACGGCATCCGCAAGCTGCACGTCGAGCAGGGCGGCCTGTTCGCGGTGCAGGGCATCGGCGGCCTGGGCCACCTGGCCATCCAGTACGCCAGCAAGATGGGCTACCGCGTCGTCGCCATCAGCTCGGGCGCCAGCAAGCGCGACTTCGCCACCCAACTAGGCGCGCACGCCTACATCGACGCGAGCGCCGACGACCCCATCCAAAAACTGACAGAAATGGGCGGCGCCGCGGCCATCGTCGCCACCGCGCCCAACCCCGAAGCCATCGGGCCCCTGGTAGCCGGGCTCCGCCCCGGCGGCAAGCTGCTGGTCGTGGCCGCCGCGGGGCCCATCACCGTCGACTCCAACATCCTGCTCGGCAAGGCGGCGTCGGTCCACGGCTGGCCGAGCGGGCACGCGCTCGACTCGGAGGAGGCGGTGCGGTTCGCGGCCGACCACGGCATCAAGTGCATGGTCGAGAAGTTCTCGCTCGGGGACGCGAACGAGGCGATGGAGCACTGCATTAGCGGCAAGGTGCGGTTCCGGGGGGTTTTGGTCATGTAAATATTGTTGTACTTGAATCGAAATCATTCCCTATGAATTTGAGAATCCATTGGGCCTTTATTTCCGTGTTAGCTTAATCATCATCTCTTCTGTCCCAAGACTCGGATGGCATTGAGACGCGCAAAGTAAGCGCTCTCTTTCGCATCTCCAGAAAACCTGTCATTTGTGTTGGTTGTAAGTGAGGTGGGTGGGGTGTCTAGCGGCCAGCTGAACTCGACCTCCCCTAAGAAAAACAAAATACCCCTGCACTAACCAACCAACTAACAGGAACCCGGGGCAATTTTAGCTGACAGGGGCTGCTTTTCGCTCCCCCTGCATGTTTCTACAGGCGCCTACGTCATGTTTCGACTTTTCGGGCAGGGCCATTCCAAGGTCGAAACAAGAAACAAAGATGATCCAGCCAGCAAACATAACCGCTATACTGCACATTAGTAGGGATACATGCAAGCAAGTACGGGGCCCATGTCTGGGAAGACCCCGATCAGCTGTTGATATCATCGGTCATAGGCTAAATCGCCAGTTCCTGTAAATAGTTGGACAAACCAGGGAGACCTGGAAGCTGAACTGATAAAGCACATGGGAACCCGCTCAGCGAATGTAACATAAACTCTCACCACCTTTACTCCAGGTGTTCGTACTATAGGTGAAGGCATATACACTCTTTATTTACATAATAAGCTTGTTTCAACAATACTCCACCATGTTCATCCGAACTTCCAACCAGCAACCCGCCCTGACCATGCTATTCCGGTCTCTTCTTCTGCTGCTCCCGGTACTGCTCACATCGGCGCAAGACGTCATAATCACCAAAACCATCACCTCGCGCCCCGGCGAAGCCACCGCCACCGCCTCTGCCGACGCCGCCGAGTTCACGTCGGCCTCCCTCTTCACCTCGGCCATCCTCAACAGCACCAACACCTACCGCGACCAGCACAACGCGAGCCACCTCGTCTGGAACCGCACCCTCGAGGCCTTCGCGAACCGGTACCTGGGCCAAGTCGTGTCGCGATCCCTCCCCCTCTCCTCAAACCTTGCCTCGGACTCTTCTTCTTCTTCTTCTTCTGTGGCAGATTTGGACACCCGTGATCGCAGAGGAGGCAAGTGCGACTTCAAGCACTCGGGCGGCCCCTACGGCGAGAACCTGGCCCTCGGCTGCTCCAACGCGACGAGCTGCGTCAAGGCCTGGGGCAACGAGCGGAGGGAGTACGATTTCGGCAAGGGCGACTTCGGGGAGTCGACGGGCCACTTTACGCAATTGGTCTGGAAGGACACGACGAGCGTCGGGTGCGGGGCGCGCATGTGCGGCGGCGATGGCGACAGCCAGGACGGCAGTGCGCGGGGGTGGTACTTGGTGTGCGAGTACTGGCCCCGGGGCAACGTGATTGGGAAGTTCACCGATGAGGTGCAGGCGCAGGAAGGCGCTGGTTCATCCATTTCGTCAAGGGTTCCGGTAGCATTTGGGCTGATGGTTGGATTGGTGTGCAGTGTGTTGACGACACTGGCTTGAAGAGATTACGGAGTATACGAGATCATGACTATTACGAACTTTTATTTCAAGCGTATATACGTCTAAACTAGGATTATACCATATTACACAGTATGTCTAAGTATGCATACCACATCATCAGCCATTACACATTATGTTGAGAATCCACCCTCGTAGATCATGTGTCTCTTGGACGCCGGGGCCTTCCCCGAGGTAGGGGTAGTAGTAACATTGCCCAGCACCGTCCCCTGCTCATTCGCCATGCCGGCCCAGGTGCTCTTGAGCGACCAAATGGCCACGCTCACCTGGGCCCCCGCGGGCAGGTCCCGCGCCGCCACGCTGACCACGGTCAGGGGCTGCGTGGGGTACACGAGCACCGTGCCCGCGTGCCGCCCGCCGTCGAGGAAGACCTCGTACATGCTGCGGTCGAGGACGGCCTGCACGCGCCATGACGCCGTCTTGTCGGCCGCGCTCTCGTAGTAGACGTCGGCGACGCTGAACTTGTCGGTGAAGAAGACGTTGTCGAACCCGCGCAGCTGGCCGCGGTCCACGAAGAATGGGTTGTCGCCGCCGAAGTAGAACCCGGACCGCAGCGACTCGCCCGAGGCCGGCGACGTGAAGGTCAGGTTGAGGGTCGTGAACGACCCGGCCTTGGCGACGTCGATGCCCGTCACGTTGGCCTCGACGTAGATGGCGCCGGACTCGACGTCGGCGTAGTCCACGGTGACGCTGCCGTTGCCCATGGTCTTGGTGGCCAGCGACTCGCCCATGATGGGCTTGGCGTCGTAGATCTCGTCAACCATGTTCCAGCCGATGCGGGGGGACTTGGTCAGGTAGCTGGCCCGGGGCAGCGTCATGGCGCTGCGCCAGCCCTCGTTGTTGCCCGTCGGGACTTGCTGCGCGTATTGCCAATTGCTCGCCCAGCCCAGGCTGATCGGGTTGCCCTCGACGCCGTAGAAGAACTGCGCCGCGTAGTTGTCCTTGGCGAAGTCGGTCAGGCGCGTCGCCGCGTCCACCGTAGCAAAGTGCGTGCCGTTGAAGTCGCCAATGAAGTACTGCGTAATCGAGCCGCCGAGCGGCGCGCCGGGCTGGACCGAGAGGGTGATGACGTACTTCTCGTCCACCACGGCGCCGCTCTTGGGGTCGCGGACGGGCATCTTGACCAGGTTGGGGCACTCGTACTGGGTGCCCAGGAGGCCGTGGTTGGTGAAGTTGGAAGCCCACGTCCACTGCTTCAGATCCGTGCTCGTAAAGATGCCGAGCGCGAACTCCTGGGCATAGGATACGACCATGGCCCAGTGGTCCTCGTACCGGATGACCTTGGGGTCGCGGAACTGGCTGCTGGTGCTGTTGATGACGGGGTTCTGGGCGTAGTACTGGAACGTGTAGCCCTCGTCGTGGGAGTAGGCGATGGCCTGCGTCTGGGGCCCGCCGGACCCGTCCTCGTTGTAGCGCGCGAGGGTGAAGATGGCGACGACGCCGTTGTCCTGGTCCGGGAAGAAGCCGCTCGTGTTGTTGGCGTCGACGACCACGCTGCCCGAGAAGACGTACTGCTTCTCCTCGGGTGGGAACAGCGCGATCTGCTGGTTCTCCCAGGTGTAGCCGTCCTTGCTGGTCGCGTGGCCCCAATGCTGTTTTACTTGGGTTAGCCTGCTGGGTAAACTCATGGCAAGGGCGTGGCGAAGGGAAATTACTCACCTGGTTGCCTGCTCCCAACCCTGTCGGATTGTACTGATAGTACAAGTGAAAGACGCCGTTGAGGTAGAACATGCCGTTGGGGTCATTCATGAAGCCCGCCGGCGGCGAGTAGTGGACTTGGGGCCGCAGCGGGCCGGTGTAGTTGCCCGGGACAGGAGTGCCAGTTGGGACGGCCGGGTTGACATAGGTACTCACACCCTGAGCCGCCGTGACGCCGCTAAGGGCAGCCACGGACAGCAGGAACCTTGGGAACAGCATCGTGGAAGGAAAAAAGCGCAGGGCAGAGATGCGACGAGAGTGTCAACTGAGCTGAATTCATTCCTTCATCCATGACAGCAACAGCGGCCAGGGGGCTCTTATACGCAACCACAACCATGTCGGAACTCAGCTGAACGGCATGTTCCGCCGGCCGGCTCCATATGCGGCCCCATTATGCCAATGACCGGGTTTTGAATTTTCATGCACCAGTATGTAATAGAAGACGTCAAGGTGATCCCAGATGAGCTGATAAAGTTGCCAAGGATGGCGGCGGTGATAGAAGCACCGAACATTGACCCGAGAAATGGGGAGAGGGCATGGCTCGCTACCGCCACGCTACTGCTACCGATGCTGCCGGCAAAGACTTGGCTTTTCTTGGCTACCCAGGCTCCAGCCATCTCCGAGCGAATGCGAGTAAACCCAGACAGATCCTGCTAGGAGCCACGGCTTTGTAAGCGATCAGTCTTGAATCTTGACAGGCCAATAGAAGTTCGGATGCTTCCAAATGGGCGAGCTACCCGAGTACTACTAGAGCCATATTGTTCTATTGGAGCTTCCCAGGCAGGAAGGGGGAATATCCTTGCATCATGCCATTAGAGTAAGCTGGGGAGATTCTCACTAAAAAATCGACCGAGAAGCGACCCCTGTCGTTGGTCGTTGCGGGGTAGGGTGGTATGACGGGGACGCGGAGTTGGGGAAATTGATGACATGGGGGCCCGCATCCACAGAACGAAATAACGGTTCGCCCCCCCTTGGCAGCTCAGTAAAACCTGCAAGAATTCCCTCAGTCGCGTCGCCCAGCCGCAAGGCAAAGAAAGCCCCATGCGATGCATCCATCCTTGTGCACGCTTAGCAGTAGCGCATATATGCACGTTGCATACCGCCGCAAACTCCAATATTTCAAAGTCTTGGGCGGCTCGTGACTTGACAGCTCAAACTCTAATCCGGATGATGGTGACACGAGTCTGGTACGTGGTGAGTTGCTGCAGCAAGCTACGCGAGCTCGAACTACATATGTATGTATGTGGATATCACACCGCCCCTGCGCCCCTTGTCAGTTCTCCAGCACTGAAGTCTTCCTTTCGTTTTCCTTTGCGACGAGTCATGTATTGATTACTGCTTCTGTAAGTGGCAGTTGTACTATAGGCTAGGTATATATATTAAGTAGGTGATGGTAGTAATGTGGACTTTGTAAACAACAGCCGGTGCTCTGTCCTCCTCGAACCATCATTTCGATGCCATCTCCTTCTGGCCCGCCGGCACGGGGAACGGCCCATTCTCCGCGAGAGGGAAGTTGGGCGTGCCATCCGCATTCCAGTCGAACTTCTGGATGCGCGCGGTGCGGTACAGGTCGGCGACCGGGTGGGCGGTGGTTTGGGCGTGGTAGACGATATAATCTTCCTTCCCGTCGGGCGACGTGGTGAAGCTGGCGTGCCCCGTCCCGTAGACGCCCGCCTGCGTGTTCTGGTGGAAGACGCAGCCCTCCTTGTGCTTGCGCCACGACTGGTACTGCATCGGGTCGTTGCCTACCAGCTCCAGCATGCCCAGGCAGTAGTACGGCGTGTTGACCCGCGCCGCCGAGTAGATGACGAAGTTCTGGCCCGTCTTAGGGTTCGTCAGTTGTTGGGGACCCTCGTTAGTCGCCAGTCGGATGGGTCGGCCGTAGGGCACCTGCTCCCATGGCTGGTCGGGCACGGAGATCTGTAGTCACAATTAGAACATCGTCTTATTATGCTTCTGGTCACCATTTCCAAGAATACACTCACCATTTGACGGTCACTCAAGCTGGAAACAACCGTCCAAGGATCTGACATCTCCGTAATACACAGATTGGCGGGCCAGGCCGAGTAGGCATTCTCCCAGCAGCTGTAGATGTGGTACAGCTTGTCCTTGTACGAGAAGTAGGTTCCGTCAATCGCAAATTGGTCGTAGGTGTTCAGCATGCTCTTCATCGGGAAGTCGGAGGTCCACGGGTCGGAGCCGGTCGACTCCAGCACGAACATCCGGTGGTTGACCGCCGGGCAATTGATCGGGCAGATCGCGTCTTGCAGCGGCGGCGGGTTGTCGCCGTCCGGCGTGGCCGTGAAGATGATGTACCACTTGCCACTGATGTTGTGGATTTCGGGGGCCCTGGATAATGCGACAGTCAGTACAAGCATACATAAGCGCAACCAGGTTCCACGACGTAGCGCATGCGACAAAATACCTACCAGATGGACGTTGACCAAGGCTTGCCAGCATCGGCGCCCGTGGCGTTGGGTTTGAAGACCACCCTAGTCTCTGCATCATCCCAATTGTCCGTCAAAGACCGAGACCGCTTGAGGGTGATGTTGTCGTTGGTAGAAAACGTGTACAGGTACCAGTCTTGGCCCTCGGATGTGTATTTGGTCATGAAGGGATCCCCGACATTCTCGGTCGAGACGGGATTCGAGAAGGTCGTGTTGGTCTTCTTGTCTGTCCCGATCTTGGAAAGATCCCAGTTCTGCGGTGCCGCCTTATTCGGGTCGAAGGTCTGCGCGGTGCAGAGACCCGCATGCGATGCAAGAGCCAAAAGGCCTGTAAGGATAACTGACTTCATCGTGACATGCGCTTATGAAGTGTAAACGATGATGAGAGTCGTGACAAGCAGACAGACAGTCAGGCGCGTCCGGTCAGAGCAGATCAGAACGACTGAAGAACAAACAGCAGGTCGACCGGTCAACAAGGCCCGGGAGATATGTCTCATTATGTACTCTCACGCCTGAGACCTGACCCGTGCCGGTCTGGACCGTTGGACCTGTACGATGACGATTCATGAGGAGCAACATGATTGACTCTCTCCGATAGTCCCTCTGGTGCAGGCTTCCCCCGCAATGGAGAGCTGCTCCATTCCCCACAGTCCGTTGGACACGGGGAGCAAACTTCCATGGGCCGTTACATCGTCATGTGTTGCGGGCGAATCCCAGGAGCAGATACATCTCCGAAGACATTCGTTTCCCGCTGTAGCAAAAACCGTATGTCTTAGTGCATGCTTATCCTAGAGCAACGCGGGGAGAGGTTGGGGAGGGAGGTGAGGAGCCCCCTCGGCGATGCAACATGCTATAGGTCGACTCGTTAGGTGCAGGGAGCTTGTGCGGGGTAGCTCGCATGTCGACCGATTGACTGACTTGGTTGCTTGGGCAGGCTGTCTCGGCCCGCCGAAGGATCACGAGTTCGGGTTACATCAGGGTCACCTAGGAAAGATGCGGTGTGCTGGCGCTTATGCATGTTATCTTGCAATACCATACCTTAGGCATGTAACATGAAGACTTGTAGAAAGGGGATCTGTAGTAGATGAATTTCATCGATAGATTGGAGCACAAGGTCTAATAATTTGCAACGGGTAGGTTAAGCACTCCGAATCGAATATACCCGCTGAGGGGTAGCTTCAAGAACAGTGGGATCGCGCCACGTCGTTAATAAGATGGCTCAAACTGTACGTTATGCGTCTCGAAACCAAAATAGATTCAATCAGGTACATACGATTGCAGAGGCCGCTAATAGCTTCGCAGTAGTCCGGGATCTTTACAGCCGGCCACCGCTTGGTCGATTACACGGCAGATTCCCGTCCCGGCCTGCGCTACTTTCCCATTGGGGTGGATCTCCCCGCACAATGGACGCCACGGCGGCCATGCAGTATGAAGCGGCGGCGGCAGATCAGACCATGAATGCCTTCTCTCCCGCTTTCGTCGATGAGGAGCTAATGCGCGAGTCGACGGGGTCATCCATCTATGAGCCTGATCATGTCGTCGGAGAGTCTGGAAGAAGGTATCATGGATACAAGGAGGGCAGCTACTTATTGCCGAATGACGAGGTCAGGCATACCAGTCCCGTCGCCATTGAGGAGTCCTTGCTCATCGACCAGCTAGGCCAAACAAGATCGCCTCGACTTCCAACATGCCATGATGACCCTCATACTCGGTGGCAAGCTGGCCATGGCGCCGATCGTGGCAACGCCCAAGAAAGTCATGGATGTGGCCACAGGGACGGGCATCTGGGCCCTTGAGTTTGGTTGGTTTTGCCCTGGTCTGATATTTTGAAGAAGGGCTGCTCATTTGTTGACTTTGCCTAGCCCGAGCGAATCCTGGGTCGTATGTCGTCGGGACGGATTTGAGCAAGATCCAGCCCGAGCCAGAAGTCCCGAACTGCCACTTTGAGAAAGACGATTGCGAAGAGGATTGGCTGTGGGATCCCAACTTCGACTACATCCATATCCGGCAGATCGTCACCGGTATTCGCGACCCCAAGAGGCTCTTCCAGCAAGCCTATGACAATCTCTTACCCGGAGGATGGATCGAGATCCAGGACGGTACCATGGAGTTGGATGGAGAGGGCGTCGAAGGTGAGGCTAGCCCCGGCATCGAACTGTCACACAGATTGCTGACCCCTCGGAAGACTCACAAATCCGCAAGTGGTTCGACTACTGTGCTGCTGGTGCCACGGCGAAGGGATTTGACGTGCGCAAGGCCAAGAATTACCGTAGCTGGCTCAAAGATATCGGCTGTCGGTTTCCCCCATCCTTTTCCATTCCCGTGTTCCTGATTTTCCTGAATTGCACGGGGCAAGGAGTACTCAAGCTGACCAAAAACTCAGTCACGGAAATCCAGGCGCACCGATTCGAAGTGCCCTGCAGCCCGTGGCCCAAGGACCCGCAGGCCGCGCGGATCGGAGCGTACCAGCAGCAGAACATGCACGACGGGCTGCGGGGCGTAAGCTACTTGCTGCTCCGCAACGCAGGCATGTCGCCCGAAGAGATCGAGGAGTTCGTCCGGGCGACCAAAGTCGAGCTGAGGGAGGGCAAGGTCAAAGGCTACAGTTACTTGTGAGTTCCACCATCGCTGAAATTTCGTTCCTACTGACCTGGCGACTTAGCTACGTGGTATACGGGCGAAAGCCTCTATGACACCCGTGAGGTTTGGTGCCCGCATCGTGAAGCCACACACGTGGAGAAGACCGGAGACTCTTCCGCAAGCCTGATTGAAATTATTGGAGATAGCAAGTACATACAAAGAGCCATCAGCCTACCTCGAGATTTCCTTAGAGCTGTATATAAGACCAACCTCATTCCGCAGGTATAAGCATCGCCTTGTTCCTTTCCCTGCAGTGGACTTCAATGTTGGTAACCGTTATGGGCGAGCTAGCATTTCCCCGTAGCTGAACCCAATGGCCCGCAGCCCGCTCCCGGGGTAGGTGGGGTAGCTGTAGGTAAGTACCTATTATAGAAGAAAAGACCCCTAAGAGCAAACTAATGGCAATTGAGCTGAACCAATGACGTATTCCAAATTCCTGTCGCGCAACGGCAACGCGAACGGGCAACATTCCATAAAGCAAGTGTTGACATGTCAGAAAACAACAGTCGCAAATCGCAGCACCTTGCAGCAGCACCAATGGATGGCTACGAAGCCAGGCGACTGGCCAACATCAAGCGCAACGCCGAGCTGGTCCAGGACCTAGGCCTGGAAGACAGCAAACCCGAACAAGAAGCGAAGCCGCCGGCGCCCTCATCCAAACGTCGCAAACTCGACCCGGCACCGCCTACTCGCACCTCAAGACGCCTGGCCAGCGCAACCTCCCGACCAGCAACCTACAATGAAGACGCCCTCATAAAGCAAACGGTGTCAGACACCCGTTCGTCGCGCGCCAAGACCAAGAACGGCGCCAGAAACAAGAGCCAAAAAACCAAGACCGAGACGGCGAAGAGATCCACCACCGCATCCCCCGCTCCAGCGGCAAAGCACCCCGACCTCGACACCCTGCGCGCCGGCTGGACCTCCTGGACCCCCGTCGCCCCGCCCCCCACGCGCGACGAGACGACGGGCAAGTACCACTTCACCTCGCACCCAGACTTCCGCCCCAACAAGTCCCCCGAGTCGATCCTGCGCGAAGGCGCCTTCGGCGGTACCTACTTCCGCCCTCTCTTCTCGAAGCGGCTGGGTACTACCATCGAGGACGACTGGCGAGAACTGCCATCGGAATGGACTTCGGGCGGCGGGATCAACGTGGAAAAACAGTTGACGTCCACCGAGTACGACCCCGCCGTCAACAAGTACGGCGTCAGCTGCGGGCAGTCGATCGAGGAGTGGGAAGCCGCGGGCTGGATCCGGCATGAGTACGATGTGCGCGGGTGGTTCCAGTGGTACTGCCGGTTCTGGCTGGGACGGCGATTAGATGACGGGAGCGGCGAAGACGAGCGCCAGATCTCGCGATGGAAGAAGTGCGTAGGCGAGACCGGCCGGTGGCGGCGCATCCTGCTTAAGAAGTACGTGCAGATGGGCGTCCGCAGCGTGTTCGACGAGGATGACGACGACGAGGAACGGGGGGAGGTGAGTCCCGTCGTGCATCAGACTTGTCATCATTGGGCGTACGAGGTCCGGCAAGAGGCGTTGGATCGGTTTTGGGCAGAGGGGAAGTAAACTGTCTGGATTATGTCGAATCGGCCTGTAAAAGGCTTGAGGAACGGTATGCATGCGATATGTCGAGTACGTAGGGCTATGCTGTTGCTATGTGTCAATGTTAGAGATGGATTGGTAAATGCCTATAGAAACCAATAGCTATGAAAGAGGACTCGCGCAATCTAAGATACCAAATCGTAATTCTCCCTACGTATAGCATACACTCTTCCGTCCCCTTCTAAGTACGACGTCTGAAACAAAGAGAAACCCCCCACGGCACCGGAGACTCCCAAGCCGAAACGGCCCTCCACTCCACCGTCCTCTCAAGCTTGGCCCCCTTTCGAATAACACCGGCCACGAAGTCGCGGTCCATGAGTAGCAACTTCGGGTCCGCCTTAAACGCGTCCTTGCACCGCCGGAGCCAGAACCACCAGTCGTCCATGGTCCCGTACTCGCGCGTCCAGTACCCCATCCACGCCTTGGTCGTCTCGTCCTGGGCCATGAGCATCTGAATCTGCGACCACGGCGCGCGCGCTCGCATCCGAGTTCCCTTGTCCCTCTTGTCCCCGGGGACCGGACCGGTGTCCGGTGCATACAGCTTTTCCGCGAATAGCTTCTGGCGGCACCGCAGCGCCGCCCGGTCTTTCACCTGCTCGAACTGGACGGTGGCTGTCAAGCGGCTCATGGGTATCGCCGCACCCGCACCCGCCGCCGCCGTACCACCGGAACCATCGGTTGCTGCGTGGTCGTCTTCGGTCATATCGCCGAGAAGAAGCTGGGGCGCATGCTTATCCAGCAGCCGCCACCCATACGACATGTCGAATTCAAGCCGCCCCAGCTCCGAGTCTGCGAGCACGCCCCACCACAGCATCAGGTCTCGGGCCAGCCTCTCGTCGCCGTGTCGTTCTCGGAAGCAGCAGTTGCACACCAGGTTGTCGATATACTTCTCCGTCAGTCGCTCGCCATCCCAGTTCTCGAATTGCTGCTGTATGGCGGCGGCCCCGGGCGCCTTCGCGAGGGGCTGCCACTTGTGGAACGCGTCGCCGCATCGGAACGCGCGGAGCTCCTGCCAGCGCGCGCACCCCCGGCAGCGCACCATGTATAAGGTCCACGGCTCGTTCTGGCGCAGCTTGTGGTAGATGCGGAAGTGAAGAGGCCTCCCGGTCTTCGGAGGTTTGGCTTCATCATCCTCGCCCAGAGCTGAAGACCAGCCCGGAAACCAGCGGTCCAGGGCCGAGGGCAACAGGACCTGTCGGCTCCGCACGATGGGGACATTGGCGGTGCCGATATTAGGGCCCGAAAGTCGCAGACCTTGCTCATTGACGGAATGGGACCGCACTTTCATCTCGCCGCGCTGCCAGCGGCACTCGTTGCACCGGCGCAGGTGGCGTCGGAACCCCGCCCGCTCCTCCTCAATGGCGGCGGCGGCGCGATCGAAGATGTCGCGCTCCTCATCGATGACCATGCACTGGAAGTACTCGAGCCTGCAGTGCACGAATTCGCGCAGCCCCGCATCTTGGAACGACATGAGCCGCTGCAGCGGGTCCTGCGAGTCCTTCGGGATCCCCCAGTTCCAGCTGAGAGCGATCGCGTACTGCTTCCGAATCTTCTTCTCTTCCGCGCGAAGAGTTCCCCGATTCTGGATCGCCAATTTTCGATTCCTCAGCAAGACGTTCGCCGATGGTTCCCAACTCGTCACGGCCCTGCTGCTGGGCGTACCCGGAGTGGGCTTGCGATAACCAAGACGCAGCAGCGAATGGTTATCGAACGCCGCGTCCGGCAGCAGGCGCAAGCAGCCCGAACAACCCCATCGCATCCGCGTCCATGCCTCCTCATCCCAAGCGGGCTCCAGCTCGTAGTCATTGGCATGGAAGCACGGCACCGGCCCACCGTACTCCGCTCGACACTCGAGGGCCAGCAGCCGCTCCACAAAATGGACACGACTCGGCTGGATGATGTGCCGGAACTTGGGACAGGCCTGGCTCGCAGCGATGAGACCGACCGGGTCCAGAAGCCGGAAGATGGAGCACCAGATCTCGACGGGCAGCAGATCCATTGATCCCAGTGATTGATGGATTGGTCACTCCCGAGCTCGGATATGTACCGAAACGGTGTGCTAGCCTAGACGGATTTCGACTGCGTATGAGACCCATGCAAAATGTCCTAAATGAAAAAAAAGATGCAACACTCTCGGTGATTTGTTGTTGTTCACATCAATATTCCAGTAAATTGTTTACAAGAAGATGGGCAGCAGTTGAAAGATTGGTGCGTGCGTGAAGAACGAGCTTCGGGGCGACCACCAGGGTGGGGTTGTTGTTGTTGGTTGGTTGCACGAGATCGACAACGGCTGACCAGCTCGTCGGATCCCAATGCAGATCGCCGCACAAACAATCTATATATAGAAAGCGGCAAACGTCTTCCCATCCAATCAGCTCGGGTTCCTCCAAATACGATACGCATGTGTATATGCTCACTACCACTACCTGCAAGTTTTAAAGTGACCTTAAATATGTTTGGACTATCGTTATTCCTCAGAACTTAAAATCAGTTTCTAATGATTGTGGCTGGTCAGAAATATCGATGCCAACAAAATCCCGTTGACGTACATATCAACACGGACAATATGCTAGTCGAATCAGTGTCAGTTTCATTGGCTCTCATTGATGTATGATGCTATCCCACTACTGGAACTGCTGATTATTCCATATAATAACCAGCCAGCCCATTACCGTAACTGCTGATTATTCCACATGATTACCAGCCATTCCATTACCATAAGTGCTAGCTATTCCACATGATTACCCCATTATCCCATGCCAAAGATACAGTTACCACCAATATCCATCGTCATCATCGTCGTCGTCATGCGTCAGATCGATCACGACGGGATCCACATCCATGCGCATCCGCTTACTCGACTGGGCATCGCCGTCGTCAGGAGCAGCGCGCTTGCGGTTATTCTGGGCCTGCAGGCGCAGGTTATCCCGCTCGAGGGTCTGGGCGTATTCGCGAACTTGCTCGTCATCCATATGATCAGTACAGGAGACGATGGCCTCCTGGATCAGTCCCTCCATCGATCGATATCGGAATTCGAACTCGGCAAATGGGCGCTTCCGGGGATCGGCCCAAACGCTCTTCTTTATGAGACCGTCGGAGCGGCGGATGGGGTTGAATGGGGTCTCACGGCGATTGTCAAAGTCGACGCTGTGGGTGAGGGCTCGGTCGCCCTTGACGGCCTTTTCGGCGAAGTGGTCTTGCCGCATAAGAACCTCCTCGGCGCTCTCTTCACGGCCACCTCGACGGTTGGGCTCCACGAAAATGCCCTCCTCCATATCGTAGACCGAAACCTTGATGGTGCCGATTCGGGAAGCCTCGTGCTTGTGGTCCTCGATTTCCTGCAGGGAGAAATCGTCGTTGGGCACTAATAAAAGGAAGGAGCAAGTTAGATTGATATCTAAGATGTGAGGAATGAGTGGATGAGGCAAGCACTTACAGATGGAGAAATCGGCGAAGCGGAACTGGTAAGACGTGATTCCGCGCTGGCCCTTCCAAGATCCGCCATCAACTTTGACACCCCATTCGCGGAAGTTGTGACTGTTAGGCTCGTGGAAAAATCCGGCTTCGATGGAATCGACATGAACCCGGAATGCGATGTGATGAGACAGCTGTTTAAAGTCCGGATCCTTCAGAAAGCAGACCGCGAAGTTGGCTCCGGTCTTGGACTCGATGTACTTCACCACTTTTGGGCAGGCGCCTCTTGATGGCGGACGGTGGCGGACGGCGTAGGGATCGGTGTATTCTCTGACATTGTAGCCGTCGACCTGCACGGTCACCTCGAGGCCTGGGATCGCGTCGAGGATGGCCATGGTCGGGTGTTTGGAAGGTGAGGTTGGAGAAGTTTGGATTGAATGGCCTTGATGCGTGGGGCAAAATATCCTGTTTGTTGGTTACCTTTTGGCCCATCACTGGAAGGAACGCTGCTCGACGCGCCTTCCCCATGGAATAAACAGTCGTTTCCACGCATAACAGGAGGAATAAACGCGTCATGCCGCAGATGTCCCACATGAGTCGAAGGGAGTTCGAGTTGGATAATAATCTTACACTGGCATCATCAGGAGGATAGCGATATGTACGATGTTCATGTTTGGGCTGTTTGTGTTTTGTTCTATTATAGGGAACCACACAACGGCTTTACCATCACAACAGATTTCAGCGTGTCTTCGACGTGTACATATCGTTCTCATCAATGGTTATTGCATTCTCGTCTGCGCAAATCTATCTAGCTCGTTCTGTAGCACGGTACCAAAAACCTCAAGTCAATCCATTAAAAGCAATATCACCATGATGGATGACCTTTTGAGCAGTCCCAATCCCTTCGATTCCTTGTGATACACTGAGTCAGAGGCCCCGACAATGCCAAAAGGCCATGCCATTCCGTCGCTAGGTAGTGTCCAGTTACACGATGGGCTGCTTGTTGTGCATCTACTCGAGATCAATCTCGACTTTGCCGTCATCACGGACAGTCTCCTTGTATCTCTTCTGCTCAGGCTCAATGGTGTGTGATGCAGAGCGCTTGCGGTTGAAAGCATTGTCATGATTCTCTCGCTTGATCTTTCTATCGCCGTCTTGCTTAACATCTCCCTGTAGCAGAAGATCAGTGAGTTAGTAGCTGAAAATGATGTACATTAACGGTCGAACCTACTTGTTTCTCGTGGTTAAGCCAGTTTCGGGCCAGGCGACGTAGCTCCTCGGGGCTCATCTCATCCACAGCATCGGGACGCTCCAGAACGCCCTCTTGATAAAGTGCTTCTATTAAATTGTTAGCAGGACTTCTTCAGTCTCACACACGGAATAGCTTACCTTTCGAACGGTATCGGAACTCAAATATCGCGCAAGGAAGCTTGAGAGGGTCACTGAACACGTCTTCTTGTGTCATGGCCACAAAAGAAGGGTGTGGTTTCGACTCGTACGTGCTACGGCTGCTTACGGTAGTTCCCTTGAAAGCCTTCTCGGGTACCTCCCGGTCTAGAGTAGGAGGTTTATCCCAATAGTAGAGACTGGGCTCGGGAACTGTTGAGGCAGACATTCGGTAGCAAACCACTCTGATCAATCCGTAATACTTCGCATCACGCCTAGCTTGCTCGAGCTTCTCCATCGGCAAGTTCGTATCTTCAACTGTCTTTCTGTTAGCAAAACTCTTGGACATATGTTTTCAAGTTACGCACCTGTCACATCACTGAACTTGAAGAAGTGCTGGGTAAAGCCTTCGGCATTACTGCCTGACACTACGTAACTGGTCGTGTGGGACCAATCTCGATTGCGATAGCGGTGGTTCGTCGAAGGCTCATGGAGTGTGGCAAACTTGTTCTTGTCGACTGTGAACTTGATACCCATATGATCGCAGTCTTTAACAAGTTCTCTGGTGATCTTGATAGTGGCGCCAAACTTCTGGCCAGGGATCGACTCGATGTACTTGACGACGTAAGGTATATCCTTGAGGGGACCTGCGTCGAGAAGCATAGGGTTTGTGAGATTGGCCACGGCGACTAGGTTGTCAGTGACTTTAGAATCGCTGTCGTCATCTGGCTTGTTGTACTCTTGGACTCTCTGGCCGTTGACTTCCACCCAGGCCTGAAGCCCCTTGATTCCCTCGATGACAGCCATGGCTGAGATCTTGAGGTAGATAGTGAGAGTAAATCTCGATGGGGAGGGAGTTTGTGACAAGGTGAGAATGTGGTTTGTGTGGGAAGCTGGAGAACGCGTTGAGAGATTGCGAAACCAGATGCCGCCCGCAGGCAAAGAAAAGAAAATAGGTGTTGTGGCCAGATCAGGTAGGGGATTGATGGGTTTGTTATTGAATGGCTTACCAGTTGCCTGGTGGGGAAAGTTGGTGGGTGAGGCAGAAGTGAAAAGGTCTGGGTGCTGGGAGCTTTGGCAGACAGACAAGTGGTGTGTGGGTGTAAGGCACCTTCCAGTTCCCACCTCAGGCTGGTAACTTAACAAGAAAACGTTCAATCGCTAGGCACCTGTTGTGTTTCGGCCTGATTGTTTGCAATGCTCAATTATTAATGGCTAAATCTTTGCTATGGTAACTGTTTTAGATGTGTTTTCCAGGGCTCCCAGATACAATTGCGTGTTCCCAGGGCCTTGTACACGGGCAGTCACGCCCTCGCGAGTCCAGACAATAAGTTCTCTTATGCACTAACTGTGCCATTCCCTCCGTTGCCTGTAGATATTTTACCTAGCACCAAATTGCTAACGCGCGTGTCATGCTCCTAAATACTTCGCTTCCCTGTGATATGCATCGCGTTTCCTTCTTGTTGTGTCTAAGAACCCCAATTCTCGAAGCAATAAATATCGTAAGCCAAATGACTATCTTGGGATAGGCTCGAGTTGGCTTGAGTTGGCTCGAGTTGGCTTGATACCCGTACTATGCGGAAAAAAGGGAACTTCTCCCCTCAGATTCAATGTCATCGTCTGGATCAGGTTTGATGTTGTTGTGATCGACCTCGGGATCTGACTCCTCGGCAGGCGATTCAAGGTCAATTTCGGGGAGTCCGTCGTTACGGGCACTCTCTTTGTATCTTTTACGGTAGGGTCCCAGATCGGGAGCTTCGGATTGCTCGCGCTTGAGTCTCTGTCGAGCGGCTCCCCGGAGAGTTGCCCAGTAGTATTACCTCTTCTGCCTTTTTCCGAGTTGTATATCGCAAAGGCTCTCGTTGCTCCTCCAGTGACAATCCGTTCTCAGGATCAAACGGGTTTAAAACATTTATATTAATAAAAGTATTTTAGAATTATAAATATAATAATGTGGTTTACCACCGAGTAGGCCATATCACCTAATAGGCCACCTTTTCCATATCTCACCACTTCCATATAAATCAATTTAACCATAACGCTCTAAATTAATTAAATTTATTTATTATCTAATTTATTACTCGATTCTATATCTTTTTTATATGTTCGTATATTATAACCTATCTTGCTATAAACACCATAACGCCTTCTACCGGCTGCCCTCCGCTTTAACGGACCCCCCGTTTCGCTTTTATTAATCGTTAGACGCTTCCCTTTTACCTTCTTATCCTATAGCTCTTAAAATTCTTATATAATAAAAGCCCCTTTAAGCTAGATATATACCTTTTTAACTTTTTAACATTTAAAAAGTATTAAATTAACCTCCTTTAATATATATATCCGGTCGCGTATAAGGGTTATCTTATAAGCTATTCTATTTATACCCTTCGTTATTTAATTTATAATATTTAAAATAAGTATCGGGGAGCTCCTTTAATAAATAAAGACCCTACTTTTAATAAAAATAGAGTGTCTAATTATTTATTAAAGGTTAGACGGCATTTAAAGGTCGTAAATACTAGCCGTCCCCGGACGTAACGGGTTAAATATAAGTGTCCGAAAATATATATCTAGTTTACTAATTATCTCGTTTAAATAATAAAGTATTAAACCAAATATATTAAATCTAGATTTAATATTATTTTCCGTAAAAACAATAAAATATACGGCTTTAAAAGTAATAAAAAACTTTAGCTTCATAATATAATTTATTAACGTTTTAATAAATAGCTCGATTTACTTTAAATATATACGCTTTAATACCGAATAAAATACCATATCTAAAGGCTAGAGTAAGTAAAATAAATAAGGAGGCATATTAATTATAATAATATCGTTATCTTTATAGTATATCTCGAATTCGGCCGAAATATAACTTTTATAACCGTCCAGGATTAAAAGGCGATAACGACCTTTTATTCACGATTTAATATATTTATTAAAATACTTAATTTAGTCTAAACCCGTTTTATTATCGGTCCAGCCGTTAAAAGTCGGTTTAATTACTTAATTACCCGGTAGGTTATATTCGGTAACCTAATTCAAGAAATAATATTAACTTTAAACGATTAAGAACGGCGGAATACACTAATTTTAGGAATTAATATATTTAATAACCGTTAATTATTCCCTATTACTAAATTAAATCGATTTCGCCTTCCTACGCCGATCGATGCGTATTATTATAAATATCGACCCGATTATACCTATTATAAAGCCGGTCTTATCGAAATTTTATATATCTTTATTTAAGATACCGTATTTAATTTTAATATTAACGACTAATACGAACTAATCAGAAATAATACTAATATCCTTATAAAGAGCCCTTTAATAATTATATCGACAATTTATTTAGGTTTTAAAGTCCGGGTCGCAATCGATAAAACGCCTAACCTAATATTTATTAATATAATCGCCGCCGCATAATTTTAAAAAGAGATTAGTTATATCTCCTATAATATTAATATTAAGGGATATCCCTCGGGTATTTAAATTAAATATATAATTACGAAATACCTCCTCTTTTATTAAATCTAATTTCCGACCGTTCGATCGGGTTTCGCGTTAAGGTTCGGTACCGCGGAATCGGTTACTTAAAGTAACTTAAGGGATATTATATACTTTTATAGTAATTCTTTAACTAATTCGATTTAAACCTTTTTACGTCGCTTAAATTATTAAAACGATACGATCTTCTTTAAATTAAATTGGTATAATAGTTATAAAGATATTATATGTTAAAGTTTAATAAAGTAGGTTAGAGGGAAAGGTAGCCCATTCGGTAATATAGCTTACTCGGTAATAAACCACGTTATTATATAAATAATATTTTATTATTGCGTTCTTACTTTTATTTAAACATTAAAGCTTAAAAATAAAGAAAGGTTACTTATTATTATTTATATAGATATTATTAGGTAGTTCAAGACCCGCGGCTCGAAAACCTCGCCCGTCGGCTGCTCTTGGCTGCCGGCGCTAAAGAGGGAGAACTGTCTTGCCCCCTCGGCCATCTCTCCTGTAATTGTCTCATTCATCTTGTAGACGAACAATCGGATTGTGCCTAGGTTCTACGCACTCGGGCGCTGTCGCTCCAGGCTGTCCAATGGTGCAACATCAGACTCAACTGTCATCATGTTAGCCAGAGTCCCCTGATTGATGGAGCACGTTCACATTCGTCAAGGAACTGGGACATAGTGACATACCGATATCAAGGTTACCGAATTTGAAGACATAGTCGGTGAGGAGAGGGGTGGTCGAGGATCTGCCTGCCGAACGGCAGCATGATCATAATGGAGGAGCGCCCGAGGATTTGGAATGTCATCATAGTCAAAATGACTATTGTTGACATCGTCCCGGTCCACCACACAATCGTGGACCGTCTCGTATTTGACGATGAACTCGCTTTCTGTTACCAAGTGCCCCATCGGAGTTCTGATGCCATCGCACTGAGCTTCGATGGCCAGGTGGTGGCAGTCGGGAACGAACGGGAGCTGCTTGCAGAAACGGAATCTAAACTGCTGGTCCGCAGGCGCCTCAACGTATTTAACGACAAGTGGGATGTTTCTGGCGTCCAAGGTCACAGTATAGGAGTTATCGGCAGCCTCCATAACTATTTTGGTCTCGATGCCGACCCTGCAAGTGTCGGGTACGTCGTACTCCTGGAGAGCTTGTCCCCCCACTTCGATGGTTGTCTAGAGACCGGGGAGGTCTTTTAGGATCGCCATGGGTTGCTGTGGCTGATGGAGGCAATGCTCTGTCGTAGATGCAAGTAGCGGGGAAATGTCAGTAGTGGGAGATATCATATCCAGAAAGGAGGACAGGCTGGTTTATAAGGTGCATGTTGGCTCGTCCGGTAGGTCTCTCAGGCTACACTTTACTTACACTTAGGCGACCATCAGTTGGGGGAACAAAAAGACACAAAACCCACAAAAGTAGAAACTTGCCAGCTCAACAGACCTGTCTTGCCTGGGATATCTCTCAATGTCACATTTAACAGGTCAACTCAAGCATTGTGGAAGCCTTTGGTCGCGTCTAGGTAAATAACTCTTGTTTGCAAAGGCTTGAGCCAGCACACCCATGTCTTGACCATGTATGTAACTTAGGAACTTCTGGGTCATTGTGAAAAGTGACATGTATAAAAGGGAAATTGGAAGAAATAAACCTTTTTATTTGAAGACTCTTTGCCCTACATAAGAGGCGTTAATAATACCACTTGGGGCATACATCAGTAGGTATGAAGCTTAGGTACTTGTAATGGATTTGGAATGAAAATGTATTGAATCATGTGCATAGTATACAAATGGCAGTCAGTCAATGACCTCCTTACATCTGCGAAACCGTAACCCGCTCCTGCACCTTGTCGGACCCCACCGCGGCCGGCTGCAGGCAATCCACACTCTCCGAGACGGTCTGCATCTCCCCCGCGTCGGCCTCCTCGCCGAACGCGTCGCGGCCGCTGGCAAAGACCTTGTCGAAGTCGTACTCGAACCAGCGGATCTGGGGGTCGAGCCCGGCGAACTTCCAGACGCCGCCGACCTTGCGGTACCAGTGGGTGTTGGTGGAGTGGGCGTGGCCCTTGACGGCGACGGCCGACATGGTGGCGTCGGTGTAGCGCTGGTGCGGGACCCGCAGCTGGTGCGTGCCCACGACCTCGGTGTCGCTGACCTTGACCCACTTGCTGCCGCCGATGAAGTGCTGCGTCTTGAGTAAGGGGTCGCCCAGCACCGCCTGGTTCGAGATCATCGAGATGAACTCCTCGGCCGGCATGGCCTCCCAGATCTTGTCCAGGAAGGAGCGGTAGTCGATCTGGGTGACGGGTTAAAATTTGGATAATCTGATGAGTTTTGAGAGGAGAGGACTTACGCGGAGTTCGGGGGCAATGCACTTCCTCAGCCTGTCCCAGTCCTTGGTGTCGTAGCTGTCGGCCCACTCAACCAGGCAGGCGTTGAGGCCGAGGTAGTCTGTAAAGATATCAGTAATGAGCCTTGCTAATGGTTCGGAGAAGTGCTTACCGTCGAAGGTGATGTTTCCGGCAGCCATGTTGATGGTATTCAGGGATATGTGTGTGTGGTGATAGTTAAATACCAGGTTTGATGATCTAGTGTAAATGGCAAGAGTGGCTAGACTTCAGACCAGGATGGCGGGAAGTGTAGCCTATATATGCGACCAAAAAGGTTTGCTATGACAAGACATTCCTTTTCGTCGGAACCCCGACCATGGTGGTGGTGGTGGTCCGGACTGGGGCCCCACTGGCCTACGAGCGGCCGGCCCAAGACAATTTTGGACCCATTCGCCGGACTACCCCAACTACATCACGGACCTCGATCCCTGCGCCAAGATGGATTAGTCAGGGCGTCTGACCGCGTCTGTCCTCCATTCTGCAGCGTTTCATACTAGGTAGGACAGTCATTCGGTGGTTCCAATTGAATCCTCGTATGCTGAAGAAGTTGCAGTCTGGAATGATCTTAATTGGATTCATATCTACTCAACACAAGAGGGAACAGTGCTCTCCTTTGATAACAGTATGTAGTCTACTGGAAATTGCCCCAACAAGGAAAAAGCAAATAAATGGGATCGGCTGTGCTAGCTTTGACACTGTGCTTACCTAGACCTGTGGCAATTGGAACTTGCGAGCGCTTTGCCAATTCCTCCACCTTGAGAATGCATCACGGATCCAAGGAGCAATGAGGATTTGCCCTCGAATCTACCACCTGCTAACTTTTGAGTCGCAATCCTCCCCGCTGAAATTCGCAATCGGCTTTCTTTTTCGAACCCTTCAAGCCAACGAATTGATGCGGGGCCGCATCGCAATCAGTCGTACCCAAATTCCACAGGCGGCCACGCGTAAAGATACAAATCCGAATACAACTCCTCAAACCGCCCGCACCGGTGCAGCACCACATCTTTCCCGACGCCCTCCCGCTCGAGGACCTCCACCATAGAGTCCAGCCCGTGCAGCCGAGCAAGCGCCATCGCCCAGCCCCCCCGTCTCCGGAGTGTCCAGCCGGGCGCCTCCACGCCCGCGCAGCAGGCGAAACATGTCCATGTCCTCCTTGAGCACGGCCAGCACGATAGGTGGCGGGCAGCCTACGTCGACATCGGCCCCGGCCAAGAGGAGGACTATGGCGATGTCGAGCCGGTTCAGCCGCGCGGCGACCATGAGAGGCGTGTTGGTGGGGTGAAACCAGTTCGGGTCGGCGCCGCGCTCGAGGAGCAGATGGACGATGTCGAGGTTTCCCTTCTCAACGGCTTGTATCAGCGGCTTGTAGGGTCGGCAAAAGGGCCCTTCCTCCTTCCCGTGCTCGTGGTTGGGCGAGAGGCCTTGATTGAGCATGTACCTGACCATGTCCGTGTGGCCATGCCTCGCTTTTCGGGAAAGCAGCTCAATCCTTTCCGAGGAGTCGTTGCCAAGGATGGATATGGCTTGCTTGTACTGGTGCGGATATCGCAGCTCTTGGACAACGTGTTCGATGGACTTGCGCATCGAGTCCGGCTCGCTCCCGAGGGCGAACTCGTGCGCCTCCATATGGCCAAAGATGGCGGCGAGTTCGAGGGTGGTCCGGCGCACGTTCCTGTGCAGAGGCCCACCAGGTACGTAGCTGGGGCTGGAAGAGAGGACAAGACGCATCATGGACAGGTTCCCGCTCATTACGGCGGCATCGTAGGTTCGACCAAAGACTTTACTTTCGACCTGCGATGTGTGTCCCCAGGGGCATAGTAGCCGGCTCTGCGAGATGACTGTCTCGATGTACGGCCGACAGCCTAGATAGGCGGCCGCAACGCAGAGGTCGTCTTGAAGCTCTACTTCAGAACATTGGGCTAACCACCGACTTTCGTGGTTACGGACCTCATCTGGATCGTCGGACCAGAACAACATCCAATTGATACCCGGGCCATTCTCATTGGTGGCAGCAAGGCGGCAGAGCCATGCCAAGCGAGCCATAACGGCAGGCCTATCGGTGTTGCCACACTGCTCCGAGATGAAGACAGCGACACGACGGATGCGCCCCAGTAGCGAGTTGGGCTCTGTCTCGATCCATGTATGATAGGCCAGATACTGGAAAACCAGGGAGCACCATTCCGTGTGGGTTGGCTCGCGCCGCGGGACCAGGATCCATTCGGGCGGGGGCGACTTTGGTACTCTATGTAAGAGTTTGAGACGGAAGATGACGTCGTCAATGTAGTGCTTGAACATGCCTGTGAGGGCACAAGTGTGAGAAGAGAGGGAGGTTCTGCCATAGGGATCACGTGTTTATGGAAACTGGCAACATACGACTGACAATGCGTAGTCTCATGACCCGCTTGAGTTCACGAGTACAGGCAATGAATTCAAACACCCGCCCAGCGAGCTCGGGAGGGAAGTCAAGCAGGTGCATCGTGTCTGGTGATTGGGCTTGTCGGATCCTACGTGATGGTGTATGGGTGAGGGAGATGGGTGGCACGTTTGGCGGGGTGTTCGTGCGGGCGTTCTGGTCTGAAACATGGAATTGGAGGGCACAGGCGCACATGCATGCATAAAGTTCCAGGGGTGCATTAGCGCCTCTGTTTGTGTATAACCTTTGTAGTATCATATTCAGGGGTAAGTAACCTTAACATATATCTGTGGCTACCTTTCTAGGAGAGACGCGACAAAAACCAGAGGGGAAAAAACCGATAGCCGGTTTAAACATCAATTCAACGAAAACATACGACACCACCATTACCATAAGGGAATCAGCTTGGGTGGACCGCCTCAGCTGTACATATTGTGACAGCTGCTAATTAGCCAACGTCACGAGAACATACAGCCTCATTTCGCAAACAGCCCGATCATGCTGCTGGCTGCATTAATGGGCCTGGGAAGCTCGGGCATCAGCGTCTGCACCCACCCCACTATCTGCGGTGCCTGGATCGAAATCTTGCAGCCGGTAGCGGTCGACTCCATCTTAGACTTGGCGTGAGAGTCGGACTGTTTGTGAGAGCCCGAGATGGCAAAGGGCCCGTAGCCGACGGAGAGGTTCGCCGCGGTGTTCGAGGCCGAGACGGCGCTCTCGAGCTGGGTGGTGTCGCCGGAAAACTTGGGGTTATGCGTTAACGAGAATGAACGGCACAGACGACTTTACCGAACAACTAAAGGGGGGTAGGAATGGGGTGCTTACGCTCAGCTCGACATCGGCGGCGACAACAAAGGCGGTCGGGTACGACGAGAATTGCTGGTGAGGGCCGCTTAGGGTCTGGTCGTTCTCGTAGAGCCTCTTCAGCTCCTTGGGGCCGGGAGAGATCTCGAACCTGGGAAACGCGCCTTATGGTGAGTACATGTCATCTCGTGTATGGGGATGTTACTGATTCCGAGACTTACTTGCCGGAGTCCAACTCCGCATCGTTGAAAAGCTCCGCATGTAGCCAGGGACGGTCAATCTCAACGACCATGCAGTCCCTAGTGATTTCGACGTCGAGGTTGGACATGGAAGACATTGCCTTGCTGGATGTAGTTGTTAGTGGCTATAGGGCGGCTTGCGACAGTTTGAGAAAAAGGAAAAAGATACTTACGCGCTGCTTCTGGTGTGGGAACCGCCGCCTGAAGCGCTGAAGAGGCCCCAGCCGACTTTGGCAGCGATAGCACTGGCTGAGTCCGAGGTCCATGATTCTTTGTTGTCGCTGGTACGGGATGCCTTGCAAGAGATCTGTGAAACAAGTTAGCCTGCGCCCCGTGAAACCCCCAGTATTAGGAGGATTGAGCGTACCCTGGTCCATTGATCTGCCTCCTTGGACACAGATTTGACCTCGAAAGCTGCGTGTGCGTGTTAGCACTTGGAATTTGGAAGTTTCTTCCGTATACTTGGTGGAGGGTGTTATTTCTTACCTGGGTTTACCCTGGCTTCTTCGTCGGTGATACTCACTCCTCTCTCGTCAACTACCTGCATCGGCATGAGTTTGCCCGACTCGCCCCCGACCTGGTCCTCCAGCCTCTTGATGTCTGTCTTCAGAACGCCAATCTTCTTCTCCAGCCACAACTTGGCCTCCTTCAAGTGGGTATCGCTATCCGAGCGGGCCGTCGCCCGGTTGCGGTCCAGACACGACTCGGTCCACTTGGCCTGCTCGTCGACCAGCCGCTGGAAGGGGTCGTTCGGCTTAGACTTGACGTCAAGCTTAGGGTCGACATCGGGCTGAGTCTTTTTGTTGGCCTTGGGCTTTCCTTTGGTATTGGGATTGCTGTCGGACTTGCTGCCTGACTCGTAGCCGGGGTCACTGTCGCTGGCTGACACTTGATCGACTCCCTGCGGCTTGGCGCTACCAGAGTCTTGAAGGACTGGCGGGTACTGGTCCATGAATTTGGCACGGGATGTGGGCTCTGGGCGATTCCCCCTGATCTTGTTGTTGTCGTCAATGTCGATGTAGACTTCTGCATACGCCCTGCGCAGATTCGCGTCTCCCTCGCCCTTCTGGTCTGCAATGATAGGGAAGAAAGCCTTCTCATCAACGCCCTGATTATTTTGAAGTCAGCAACGAGGGTAGTGACTTGGAGTTGTCGGGACTAGGTTTTGACGTTTACCTTGAGCAAGACTTCATGCGAGGCAAGAATGTTCCGAAGGCGTCTGAGTTCGGCGCGGATCTCCGCTACCGTAGGCTTGTTATTCCGCTGCTCCCAGTTCAGGACCTTGTCCCTCACGATAGTGGCCCTGCGAGGTGGAAACAGTTAATTGGAATCGTCTGACATTTGCACAGGGGAAATCGGCCTACCAATGGCTAGGCGTCAAGATGACGCTGCTGTACTCGCTGACATTGCCATCCGCAAGAAGAGTCAGGTTGCGGAAGGCCTCCTTGCTGTTCTCGATACGTTTCATCCCAGAGGAGATGTCAACGATACCAAAGTTGAAGTCAATCTGATTTAAGATCAGCAACTTTATTATATAATTCAGTAGAGCGATATTGTCTCTAATGCGAACGTACCATGAACTTGTACCCATGGACAACCCAATCCATATACTTGGTCTGGATCGTATATTTGAACTGCGATACTCACTTGCCAGTCGTATAACCTTTGGTTTGCAGTCGAGCACTTCTTACGTCGCGTCCATGCTCCTGTATCCACTCCAGATACAGGTCCCTCGCCTCCTTGATCTGCTTTGTCGATGCCGAAGATGGAGGCTTGACGGCGGCAAGGTACTCGTTCTGAGCTCGGGTGTATTTCTCCATCTCCATGGACCAGGCCTCCTGCTTCATGACGTAGGTTTCGAGTTTCGACCGCCCGCTAGAACCGTGGGAGTCGTCGGGCGACTTCAGGTATTCCATGGCCTTGGTGTAGCGATCTCGGACGGTCTTGAGCTGCTGGTCCGTCACAACGCTCGGGTCACTCCCGACGGCGCCCGAGACGGAAGCCTTGACCGGGACCATAAGATCGAGGGTGGAGAGGTAGCTGCGCGCTACACTCTTGCCCGTTTTACCAGCCTGTGAGTGACTGTCAGTCTCACGTTTTGTTTATGCTCTACATAAGCTGTAGCTTCCGTACCGTAAACTTTGACAAGGAGATCATTCCATCGACAAGCCTAGCCTCGGCTACTCGTACAGACAATGGTGGCTTGATATTCTCGTCGACCTTGTACAGAAATTCGCTTTTTGGCACAGTGAGCAAAGACCTGCGAATGATTGCGGGAGCGTATTGAAGACTCCATACCTGTAGTTAATGATGGTACCAGGAACTGCAACCGTCAATATCTGATCGTTGGCGACGGTGATGGCGGAAGAGATTGCATTTCGCACAGTCTACGATTTATTAGCAAAGTCGTTGACTTATAGATGGGGCAAGCAGGGAGGACGGTCATTACCTCGGAAGCGAGCTTCATGGCCCCGAGAGCCTTTGAGGCTTCATCTCTCTGATCTTCAGGCATTATGAACCGGAGAATGGGTTTGAAAAGATTCAGATAATATGATCGATGCGGAGTTTGATGGGTTCGTCGCGACAAGAAGAATGGTCTTGACTGTGTGGAAGGTAAGAATGGGTGATCTTCTCAGGCGATGTTAAGTGTTTATATAATTGCAACACGGGTATGATGGAGTCGGGGGAATCGCAGCAATAACGTCGCAGAGGAGCCGAGCGAGACAGAAGTGAGTTTCCAATTAGAATAACGCCGAACGCCTTATCGCTAAAACATGATCACTTAGCTTGTCCCGTTATCGACCAGCCAATGGCATAAAAAAGATTAAGCTTGTCAGGGAGTTGAACGTGAGTGAGTAGCTGGATAGCCCGGAAAGGTTAGGGTTTCGTTGAATGCCGACGCAGTCGAGCTGATATCATTTTGGTTAAAATAACTGTCGCCTCCCGTCTGATTCAAACCCTGGCCGAGTCACATCTCAAGTCTGTCGGAATATCATTTCCGAATAGAGCGTCAACTAGACAATATAGATGTCTTCATTTCACAGTGGGCCGTACGCAGCTGAATGGGTTTTGGAGGTCGGGACCGCTCAGACCTGTCTCAGTAAAGCCAAAAGCGAAGATCGTTATCAGGGCCTCTTTGTGCAAGGCACCGTCGTACAGGCGATTCTCACTAACTTCGCGACGACCTTACCATTGCATATATACTAAAACCCCGCATCCTAACCAACCCGAACCCTATTCTAGCCCTACCTAACCTAACCCCCCAACCCGAACCTTAACCCGTCACTTTTGGAGAGAGATATCGCCGTTGAAAGTTATCAGAATCGTGAGGTACATGTCAAGATGAAGGAATATTGCGTAACACTGCCCTGCACAGTTACGCCGGTCGGCCCGAGCAGAACTGGGACTTGTATTTCCGGTATGCGAGAAGAATCGAAGATGAGAGATTCTATGACTACCATTTCCCTCCAATGCCAACTTCGCCTCCCGACGACAGGCGGTTTCTAGGTAGCGTATTTCACACAAGATGTACCACGGTATCGTTATAAAGACATGATGTGTGAGTATTAGCTTCCGCATGAACCCAGTTTATGACATGTCATGATGCACTACAAGTTGGCCATGGACGACAAGTCAGGGATTATGAAGGATCTGGGCGGTACGTTCTACACCTCGGTTGATGAGGTCCCTGGCCTCGCAAAACAAAGCCTGTGGATGAGGCTGCCAACTTAGTTCAGTCGTCCAGGCGGCGGTTGCACAACATCGAGATTTTATATAACAGACGAAGACGATTACAAGCATGGAAGATGAGGTGAGGTCAAGATGGGCAAAGGCGCCGCTCTTCTTTGGAATACTTCAATTTTAGTATCCCGACATCGATCGGTGCCATGGCCTCCTCGGAACCAGCTTCCGCCGCTCCGTTTTTTTGTCTCAGACCTCTGGGGACACCGGTTGGATGCTGCAGCGGCCGCTGTGAGATCCGATGTCACGTGTTCCAGCTCTGCTTCTCAACTTGGCAATCGCACGGCAAAGTCACTTTCAAAGCGAGGCGAGTTTGGAGAACCTTTTACTTCGCCCACCCGCGCTGTCATTCAAAGTTCCACGACGTCAAGTTCCGCTTCCTGCCTGTCTCTCTTTCTCGATTTCTTAGGACTGCAACGCTTGATATGATCTAAGAGGTCCGTTATCGACCTGTTCGACCGATTAGATCGACCCAACGAGAGGCCACAGACCAAATCCTGCACAGTCCAGGCCTCAGGCTTCGTGCTTTTAAACTGAAGGTAGTTATTAAAGCCACTTTGAACTTCATATCAATAAAGGTATGTGGACTCACCGAAAACCCCACATTACCGTATTCAGGTTTGTAGCAAGTATCCGGATCAGCACCATGTTCTAGCATTTGCGTAAATACTGCCATCAGGTCGTCAACTCGGCAGTATTGGCCCTGCATATGAGCCCAGGCCATCGTGTGTTGCCACAGTGTGTGACCCCTGAATGAGTCATTCGGACTCGCACCGTGGAGCAGCATCTGCCTAAGAACGCCAATGTTCACTCTCCATGCCGAGTGTATCTTGTGAATGTCTGGCGCAAAGTCCAGTGCGAAGAATAAAAGTGGAGGCCGCGGTATTATCTCACTGGGCCGTTTTGTCCCCGTCTTAATGAAAGCGTACCAGCCGATTCCACACTGGACTGATATCTCCTCCAGGTTCTGGCCCCAATGTGTATGTGATTGATGGGCGGGTGCCGTGGTTGGCCAGTATCGACCAAGTCCGAGGCTTTCTGATCTCGATAACAAGACTCGATCAATCTCTTCGAGGAGAAGGATTGCATCGTTCGAAGGGGGGCCATCGAGGCGTGATATGTGTGTAAGTATGTCAATCCCGGTTTGTCTAAGCTCCCTAAACATCGTCGTCTTGAGGAAAACAGTAGCCCCCTGGAGGTACGAAACTAGAGGATTGAAGTTGCTATCCTGGCTCTGAGATACGATAATCTCCCATACTTCTGGCCATTCGAGATAATCTCTAGCTGTTCGATGTATATATTCGACACGGGGCACAGTTGGTGAGATATAAGCTGTCAATGGGCCTGGGTCGTTTTCTCCGTGGACCTCGAGTAGACCGAATGTCCGGCTGCTGACCATGCGTCCCGACGGTGCTGTTGACGCTGAAGGAGGCGGCGTCGGGGGAGGGGGCCAGTGCTCCAGGAGTAACAGCGCGACGGATAAATTTGCAGCCACGAGTGGAAGGGCGCCATTGTTGTTGTTGTTTCAATGCAGGCGCAGTAGAGTATTTGCTAAGTATGGAACAGAAAAGATAAGAAACGAAGGCTCTGATCGGGAGTGAGGACAGAGAATTTGGATTAGCCAGCCGGAGGAACTGATCGGTTGACGGATTGGAGCGGAGGGTGGTTGCCTGCAGTTGCGAGCCAACCGGCCCTGCATAGCCACTCCGCCAGGCATACTCCAAGCCCCAAACCAAGATTGCGAGGAAACAAAACGCCATATAGGTCTACTCAATAGACATCGAATACGATGCCTCGGCATGTGGTAATGGAGGCAACCTATGTTCTTTTGGTGGAGATATATACCTTACAATGAATATTGGGGCCCAATATGCGCAGAAATATGTCCTTTTCTCGCCAACAGCTACTCACTCCGAATACCCCTTACGTGTCCTTCCCGTTTATGCAATACCGAAGAAGGCAATGTCCATGGACTCATGCACCGGGACCGTGTGGCCCACCCCGGCTCCGCTGTAGCCTACCAGCTTGGCCGTGGTCGAGGTTCCGTCGCCGTAGATGGTCTGGGTGTACCCCTGCTGAGGGTTGTTCTGGGCCGTCTTGGAAGTGGTGAGGCCGAGGGCGTTGGACCACTGCTTCATCGACTCTTGGTCTGCGAATTGTCAGTCAGTACGTAATCAGCAAATATGCTGTATTGGAACTTACAGTTGGGGTAGCGTAGGGTGTTATCGGCGGTACCGTGCCAGCTATATCGAGGTGTATGTGTCAGTCACAGTTTGTCTCTAGGTACATAAATGTCACTCGGGAAAAGGACGGAAGACCTACATCAACATCCGCGGCCGCGCGCCGGTGTAGCCCGGGTAGTACGACCGAACCGCATCGCCCCACTGCGCGGCCGACTTGGAGACCTGGCCGTTGGCGCACTGGTTGTTCCAGCCGGGCGGGTCCTGAGTGGCGGTCGAGCCCTGGACGAAGAAGCAGCCGTCGGGCACGCCGCTGTAGGCCGACGCGGCCTTGAAGACGTCCGGGTACGCGCCCGCCAGCACCTGCGTCATCATGGCGCCCGAGCTGCTGCCGGTCACGAAGGTGCGGTTGCGGTCGCCGCCCAGGTTCTTGACGGCGTAGTCGACCATGTTGGCGATGGTCTGGCTGTCGCCGCCGCCGTTGTGGGTCAGGGCTGGGGTAACATGATTAGCATACCTGAGTTAGACATGTTGAGGGAGGGGGGCTAGGGCAGGTAGGCAAGCGGTAAACATACTAGCTGTGGACGCTACGTCGAAGCAGCCGCCGCCCGACTTGGAGTTGGGGTAGATGATGATGAAACCATGCTGGTCGGCGAGCGGCTGGTAGCGCGTCTCCTGCGAATAGCCCTGCGCGGAGCCCTGGCAGTGGTGGACGGCGACGACGATCGGCGCCGGCTTGGTGAGCGTTCTCGGCACGTACGTCCACATGCCAAGCCTGGTCGGACCGGCGTTGAAGTCCCGGACCTGGGACGGGGACTGCCCGTTGCCGAGGGTGGCGAGCGCCGTGATGAGGGCGAATTTGAACTGCATCGTGATTTCGGTTGCTGCCAATGTTGTAATCAATCGGTCCAGCTGTGTTGGTTAACAATGCAGTCTCTGAAATTGTGCCTGAGATCAATCGCACTAGTCATTGGGGCTCGAGGGGAGCGCTTCTTATAGATTACCTCTTACTCGGTACTAGGTACCAGTTGCCCATCTAGGGTGTCTCCACCTATCCGGTGCGCCGTTGCTCAGTTGTTCCCCATTCGGACTCTGTTTCTAATTGAGGAGATATAGTGGTGACGTCCACTTACGTACCCCATGCAGGTTCCCCAGAATGCTCGGGAGTTGTATGGCACTGGCAATCGAAGCGGCTAATATCAGGCGCAATCTATTGCAGACTGTGGGGTAGATTGCCGGGTAGCCTGGCTGATCGTCACGCGGTTTGCGGAAGCATCAGACCCGACCGGGGGCCAAGACGGCGTGACTGGTGGACTTTGGGGACCTTAATACGGATAAAGTCACTGGCCCCGGCAATAAACAATTTCCTAATACTTAGTGTCCCTTTGGTCCGGGTGAGCGCTGCAAGGGCATGATTCAGACATTGATGATTTGTTCCTGACCGCCAATCTTCCAAAATGTCATGGGCCCACCCTGCTGAGCTGTGTTCTCATGTTTGGAATGTCGTGAGTTTTGAGTTAGCTTCAATCGTAGCTTCGGGAACGGCCGCTCTAAGACAGCTTAGCTTGGTGTGCTTGGCATTTGGGATGGGGTGACTGGACTCGATGATAGGGATGGCTACGCCTTCGGGCACTTGACCTATTGAAACGATAGAGATGGCTACAAAAGGTGATACGATGCTGTGGCACCCGATTCAGTAGTGATCTCAAATTTTCCGCGGTAAAAAATCGGATTCAAATATTCTCTTTCACGATGACAATAGTCTCTTGCTACTGCGGGAAGTCACAACATTTTTGATGATCGCGCGTGTGAACAAGAACATGAACGAATGCTAAAGTTGATCGTTGAGGGACTTGGCGCGGCCTGAGCCCCCGATTGTCCACTGAAAACCGTGTAACTGGATTTACAGTTAGCAGGTGCACCTACAGAAACAGGCCGTTGTTTGAGCATCATTTTCATCTTTGTATAAGAGAAACGCAGCATGAAATGCGGACATGTTGAAGAAGCGTTCGCGGAATAATTAATTATGCTGTAGTGTCCAATCGCATTGGATCTCTTGTCTAAGTAGTTGCTCTCCAGGGGTAACGTAAAATCTTGAATTGGCCTGAAGGAATCAGGACCCCCGGGCAGTTTAGTGGCCAACACGCAGCAGATCCCGTTGCGCTTGGGCCTACTCCGTAACTCTCTCCCGATTAGCTGCTCCCAGACGCGCCAAATTCCTTGTCTTGACAAACCAGACAGTATCAATCGTAGCATGGGCAAATTGTTCCATCATAAAGTGTTTATTCAAATGCCCCGAGATACGACCGAGCCGTACGATGAAGTCCAAAAGCTTGTGCTCGCATGAGGACACCGAACTAGATAGACTCATTGCGGTCGAGACTGGTGTTCTGAACGACGTGGTAGTCAATTCGTTATGGACCCCCACCTAACAACCAAAGGTCAAGACCCGCGCAATGCTCTACTGGAAACTTGCTTTATTGAGAAGTATGTAACCAGCAACCAACATTCTAAGAAGAAGACAGTGATGACGACGAAGATGACCGAGACGGTGTGGGCAGCGACTCAATCAGTTCGATGACCTTATGGTCCTCAAAGGCCGCCGCGTACCGCTCGACCATGGCCTCGACGCGCTCGCGCCTTTGCATCTGCGTGGGCGTGAGAACCCAGCCCATGCCCGAGATGAGGCACTTCCGGTATTCTTGGTACACCTTCTCGTCGTTGCGATCCAACTTGGGCCCGCCGAGCTGCGCGAGCGTCGCGAGGTAGTGGTCCAGTACCGCATCCTCGTGCTCCCGGCGCCCCGGCTAGGTAGTACGCCACGTTGTGGAAGGCGCTGCCGACGGAGGCGAACTGCCAATCGAGGAACGCGGGGCCGTCGTTATCGATGAAGAGATTGCCGACGTGGGAGTCGCCGTGCACCAGACACAGGAACCGCGGGTTCCTGGTCGCGAAGTGTTTCTTGATCGCCGCCGTCGTGCGCGCCTGGTCCCGGTACGCTTCGGGGATCGAAGGCCGCGCGGGGTTCAACGCCATGGCGTCCCAGGCCAGTGTCAATCCCAGCATGACGGTCTCGTACCCGCCCGCGGACGGGAAGTCGCGCTCGCGCGAGTAATCCCAGGTCGCCGCGTGAAGTGCGGCCAATTGCTCTACACAAGCCATTGCTTCGGACAGAGTAGCGGCTTCCGCGGGCTCACAGTAGCTGATGCTCGGCCGGCGGTTCAGGTCCTCCATGGCGCAGATTCCCTGCATCTGCTCGTGGCTCGCGCCTGCCCACCAGACCTGTGGCAGACGTAGCACCTCGGTCGGCAGTTTGGGGGCGACGCGGGCGAAGAACTCGACCTCTTGGGAGTAGGCCATGTACAAGAGCTCGGCGTACCCGCGCATGTTGGCCATGGTCGGGTTGAAGGAGCCCTTGAGGCAGAGGTGGGCGGGCCTGTCCTTGTTGGCAGCTCCGTCTTCGTATACTGGGTCAACGAAGACCTTGCCGGTCGTCTCGTTCAGAATGGTAGATGTTATGGTGAAAGACTGCACCTTGTGGCCGAGGATGCTACTCAGCCATTCGGCGGAGATTTCCTCGGGGGTCATGGGCATGGCCATGTTGCTGCTGTGTGCCAAGCTTCCCATGATGGTCCTTTTTGCTGTTGAGATGGTAATAAATGAATAACTCAATATGGCTGTTTAAATCAAAGTTGAAGAGGCACCTGCAGTGTTTCTCCGTGGTGCGATCTATGATACCCCTCACCCTTTCCAGACCTTCCATATATACCTAATCCACTGCGGCCAAAAGAGGAGCATGGCCGACCCATACCCTGCGGCGTGACCTCTGCTCCGCTTCAAAGGCAAGCGCCTACGGGTCTGGCATCTATCCCGGGCTGTGCCGCAAACGCGACCCGAAGCAGGGGTGCCAATCTGTACTGGCAGACGGGGGGGATCCTTGGCCTCGCATGTGTTTGGGGTAGGTGCTTATCATGTGCGTAACAATACTTATACCCCCGTGGTGCTCTAAACAAGGCTCACAGCTATCTCCCATCTACATGCTTCGAGAGGTCCTGATTCGCTTCAAACTGAAGCTTTCCATCTTGATCATTCTGGGACTGGGGCTGATGTAGGTAATCCATTCATTAAAAAGTTGTGCCTCTGCTTGGCTGGAGTAATGCTGATCGATAAATTTGTAGAAGTACTGTGATGACCGTACTACGTCTGAAGTATGTGATTTCGGTGGCCAAGATGACGGCGGAAACTGGAATCGCCGGACCTAGCGTTATTAACACCGCCCTGGAAGCCACCATCTAGTGAGTAACCATACTTTCTATTTCCTACGAGACACGCACTCCAGTCTCTTTATAATGCGATACTAACTATTTAGCTAGGAATGCGAATAGTACAGGGGTATAATATACGCTATATAAAGGAAGGAGCTAAATTAAACTTTTAGGATAATAAATAAATAAATGCTCGTTTTCGTTCTTTTTATTATTGTTCGATATTAAGAGTTATAGCGGTTTTAAAAAACGTATTTAGATTTTAAAATTTTATTTAAAGAAAAAGTAAAATTATAATAGAGTAACGTGGTTTACTACCTCGCGGATTATATTACCTCGCGGACCACTTTTTTAATTCTATAACCTAATTAAACTTTAATACGTAATAATTCTATAATTATAATACCTAATTAATTTAAAGAAGATTAAGTCGTTTTAATAATTTAAGCGACGCGAAACCTAATAAATCCTTTAAACGAAAGAGCTATTACGAAAGTATATAACGTCCTTTATACGATTTTATATTACCGAATTAACGGCCGAACCCTATAACGCGAAATCCGATAACGATAATATAAATTAAATCTTATTAAAAAGGAGGTATTACGAAAGTATATAATCGATTTAAATACCCGAGGAATACTTTTTAATATCGTTAATATAGAAGATATAGCTAATCTTCTCGCGGGAGCGCGTAACGGCGAGCGCGTCGGTAAATATTAAGCTAGGCGTTTTATCGACCGTAATCTAGACTTTAAAATTAAAATAAATTAGAAATACGATTATTAAAGGGCTCTTTATAAGGATACGAAGGTTATTTCCGGCTAATTTATATTAATAACGAATACGAAAGTTAAATATAGTATTTTAAATAAAAATATATAGAATTTCGATAAGATTAATTTTATAATAAGCGTTATTAATTTAATATATATTATAATACGCGCCGATCGGCGTAGGAAGGCGAAGATGGTTTAATTTAGTAATCGGGAATAATTAATAGTAATAAAATATATTAATTTATAAGGTTAATATATTTCGCTATTCTTAATCGTTTAAAATTAATATTACTTTATGAATTAAGCGCGCGAATATAATTTATCGGGCGATTAAATAATTAAACCGACCTTTAATAGCTAGACCGATAATAAAATAGGCTTAAATTAAGTTAAGTATTTCGATAAATATATTAAAGCGTAAATAACGGGTTATTATTACCTTTTAATTATTAACGGTTATAAAAGTTATATTTCGGCCGAATTCGAGGTATATTATAAGGATAATAGTATTATTATACTTAATATACCTCCTTATTTATTTTATTTATTCTAATTATTAAATATTGTATTTTATTTATCGTTAAAGCGTGCGTATTCGAAAGAAATTAAGTTATTTATAAAAGCTTTAATAAATTATATTACGAAGTTCGAGTTCTTTATTACTTTTAAGGCCGTATATTTCGCTATTTTTATAGAATATAATATTAAGTCTAAATTTAATATATTTAATTTAATATTTTATAATTTAAATAAAGTAATTAATACGCTAGATATATAAATTCGGACGCTTATACCGGAGTTATTATATTTAAGGACCGTTAATATTTATAACCCTTTAACGCTTTTTAACCCCTAATAAACGACGAGATATTTTATTTTTATTAAAAGTAGGATCTTTAATTATTAAGGAAGCTCTCTAACGCCGATTTTAAATATTATAAATAAGCTAGTTAAATATATAGAGTTAATAACGTATGAAATTATAATTTTATATAAATGGGTATGGACTTTAGAGGTAGTTAATTTAATCCTTTTAAAGCGCCGGAGGGTTAGAAAGTTATATATTTAATTTAAAGGAGCCTTTATTATTAAAGAATCTTAATAACTATAAGACGAGAAGGTAAAAGGGAAGCGTTTTACGACCGATAAAGGTAAAAATAATAATTCGTCGAAACGGCGTATAATAAGTAGTAGGCGCTACGGTATTTACGGCGAGACAGGTTATAATATACGAATTTATAAAAAAGATATAGAATTGAGTAATAAATCGGATAGTGAATAATTTAAATTAATTTAAAGCGTTATAATTAAATTAATTTATATAAAGGTATTAAGAAATAGAAAGAGTAGTTCGCGAGGTGATATAATCCGTGAGGTAGTAAACCACGTTATTTTTTATTATAACTAGTAATTATAATAGTAATTAACGTTAAATAAATATTTAATAATTAATTATTATATATTAAATAATTTAAAATTTATTTATAAAGATATAAAGGATAAAATAAAACAAGTTTAATTTAATGGATTTACCTTTATATTTTTATATCCCTGTAATTAATCTATAACCATATATTTAATTATATTAATAATAATGTTTTAAAAAGCATATATAATAGCCGTTAAAAATATTATATTTTAATAATAAAAGTGATTTAAAGTAAAAGCTAATTATCCCTTACTCTTTAATAAAAAGTGTATAGCATTAACGTAGCTTAGGGATGGGAGCTGCCCTTAGAAGGCGACTCCGTAGCGAGTTGGTCTTCGTTCTGCCACCGTAACCTGTCGTTAATAAAATACCTGGCCCTCTTTCTGTAAATCTCTAGGACCAACGGCACTGACAGGAAAGCCGTGCACAGCACTAGAGGGAAACGCAGCTGGTTCGTAGCTCCTTGCAATGGGGCGTTTGCAATGTAGCTCACCCAAGCCTGTAACGCACCATTGTCAGTAGCTTGATCGTTTACTCGGATATTGGAAACAGAGAGATGCGGGATCTAACGTACCGTTGCACAAGATATCACCACTTGGAGGCCGAACCACTCGATTTCGCTTCCTTTAGGGACGAGTTCGGAGTAAAGCACACGGAAGGTCGAATTAACGATAGCTCCTGAGAGGTAGAACACAAAGTTCTGAACGTAAAACTCCCAGCGGTACTATAGCAAGACACCAGTCAGTCGTGCCATTGTTCGTCGCTAGATGACGCATAATGCATACCTATCTGTGTACTTGTGGGGCGACTCACCTTGAAGCCGAAATCGACGGCCTCGGAGAGACCAATGCACCCCCAAACAGGGACAATCAAAATCATGGCATAACCGATTATCAACCAAGACTCGAGGCTGAAGGGCGGCCGCCAGTCTTGCCAGAAGAAAAAAGGCGATGACCGTCACGGCCCCAAACAAGCTATTGGCCAGCGAGTAAAGGGAGATCTCGAGGGCGTCGGGTTTCATCTCGGTAAAGAAGAGTTGCGACGTGACGCTGCTCACGGCGAAGACGGTGTCGGTGTAGATGGTGTACGAAAGTAGCAGCAGCGCCATGTTCTTCCGCCGAAACAGGTCCTTGAGGGGGGTCAATATCTCGACCCACCACGCATTCCACTGCCGCTTGCCTGGCTTCGGCGCCAGCGCGGGGAGTCCGTGATAGATGACCACGGCGCCCACAACGGTGACGAACCCGGAGGCGGTGGTGAGCAGCAAACCTGACGACTGGGCGGCGACGGCAGGCCGCGTTTGGGATAGGATGATGGCGACCACGAGAGCGATGATGCCGCCCGCGAAGGTGCCGACCGAGCCCCAGATGGACATCTTGAAGCCGTAACCCCGGGATTGCGCGGGCGTCATGTCGCCTACGTTAGCTTGGCTTTCCAAAGAATTCGCATCGGCAATCGGCGCCTTGGGCACAGGCCCCGACGTCACGGCGCCGGAGCTGGCCGAGGTACGCATGCAATGAGGTATGAACATGTTGAATACCACGACGATCACGTAGGTGGTGATGGCGTACACGACATACAAAGCCATGAGAGCGTTGAATGCGGTCACCGTCGGGTCCCTCAACCAGTACACCGGGACGCAAACGACGCCGTAGAGGACGGTCAGGAGAGAGACCAGAACCTTTTTGTTCGCTGCAAGCTTGCCGGTCGCACAGCGCGGTGATCAGCACGAGTACGAGCAAGAGCACGAGCACACGGTGGTGAATGAGGCCACGGCCGTTGCCGCCTTCAGTATTGAGGAATGGGGAAGTGAACTCACTCCAAAAGTCTGCGTAGGCGGAAATCAGCATCGCCAGGGCTCCGCCGAGCCCGAATCCCAAGGCGTTTAGGTACAGTAGGACAGAGTTGAGGTCGAGCATTCGACTTCCAAACGGAACAAGGCAGTAAGTGACGCAGGGCAGCCCATCGGAACTGGCGCCAATGAGGTAGCCAACGACCTGGAGCTGGTAGACTACATACGTGGCGAATGCCGTAAAAGGGATGCCGATCAGAGTCAGGCCAAATATGTAAGTGTTCAGTGCGACGTCACGCTTCCACCACGCCGCCAACGTAAGTAAAAGCGAGGACATGGTCGGTATAGGGCCAGGCAAGTATCGTGAGACAGAGGTCGGGTGTAAATGCAAATATGAATCAAGCGTATCCGGGGGGAGGGTTGCAGTCAGTAGACCCAGGGAATACACAACGGCGGAAAAGTCCTTTGATATGCGGCAGCACTCGGTGTAGCTCGGGGCCGACCATAAGCAATTTTAGTTCCTACATTAGCTATCATGAAGGCGTCTCTGCCTACAGTGCCTCAGGGTAAAAGGCACGGCTTCCTCTTGGGGCTACGGAGTAGACGATGGAGGTCTTTGACTTGTAGTGATACCGTCCTACTCTGGTACAATGTGATAGTGATAGGGCCATATGGGCCTAGAATTGCACCGCCTTGGCCTCACGCATGTACTGGGAATGGGAAGGCTGCATTGGATTGGTAATTGCTGCTTGCTACGCCCATGTGAGCCAATTTGAGCATATTGATTCCTGTTTGGGCCTAGTCCTGAGTCGGCCCGGGGGCGTGGGTCATGGGTAGTATGCTTCAGGCGCTTGGCTTGCAGCTTCTTGTCTGCGACCGAACGACCGGGAGCGGGTGTTTATTAACGGGGTAAGATGCATCTTGCTTTGGTGTGTATTACTGACGCTACATACTTCTTGGGACCGACCTGTCATGCGTCTTTGTTATCTGTCATCCATCATCCATTACACGTCCTCCCTCGCAGAAACAGCGAACCATCATGTGGCGAACAGGGGTCATCTCCAGCTTGCTCGTGTTATCCCTGGCCGATGCGGCAAGTAGCCATGGGACTGGACTGATGGGTTACGGACAGTCGTGGTATGACCCGACATGTGCCTATTCTTGTCGGGCCGTCATCGCGTCCGCTCCCCTGGACTGCGCAGATCTTGACATGGACCACGGTGGTGGAATGGCCATGGACATGCAGGGGCCTTCGGCCATGGCCCGGTGCGTCGCCGACAATTTCTACTTCCTGAGCACGCTCGCATACTGCCTGAGTGCCAGATGTCTGGGCGACGGGGTTGCGACCTCGAAGCTAGAGTCATACTGGGCTGACATGGCGACGGGCGATCCCACTGTCGCGCCCCGATGGACCTACGGCGCGACCCTCGCCAATGTTACCATGGCCCCGAACAGGACATTTGAGAAGGGCGATACCTTGAACTACACTGCCGCCATCTCCGATGTTGACTATGAGTATCAATACAGCTTCAACAGGTTCTTTGACTGGGAGGAAAGAATCCAGTCGACTTATGTGTGAGCGTTGAGACCCCTTATCGTTGATAGTATTGTGCCGAGTTTCTGACAGAATGAAACAGCATCATCATCATCTCGGTCGGCGTAGCCACGCCGGTTGCCTTGTCTGCTATGGGTCACTTGCCCCTATTGAGCAGCATCGTCGATAGGCTCAAGCCTTACCTGGTGTATCCTGCCACCGTGGGCGGCTATTGCACGCAGCCTCTTCCGTACATGCTGGGACACGCTCCTTCCTCGGGCCAGGGCCTATGGGTCGCCATGTTCGTCGTCCTCAACATCGTCCTCGGCGCCATCACCTACCACAACTTCGACCAGCCACACCCCTGGGGCTTCACCCGGACGGGCGAGATGCTGGCCTATGTCGGATACCGCACCGGCCACATGGCCTTCGCCCTGCTCCCGCTCACGCTCCTCTTCTCGTCGCGGAACAACGTGCTCCTCTGGCTCACCGACTGGCCCTTCTCGACGTTCCTGGTGTTGCACCGCTGGGTGGCCCGACTCTGCGTCGCCCACGCCGTGGTCCACTCCATCACCCTGCTGGCGGCCTATGCGGAGCTGGGCACCTACTATGCCGACGTGCACAAGCCATACTGGGTCTGGGGCATCGTCGCGACACTCTGTCTCGTGCTCCTGTTGTTCCAGAGCGCCGCCTGGCTGCGTCGGTCCTCCTACGAGGTGTTTCTCCTCCTCCACATCCTTCTGGCCGTCTTCGCCATCGCGGGGTGCTGGTACCACGTGTACTACTGGAAGGGCCTCACCGGAGTCTACGAGCTGTGGCTGTACATGACGTGCGCCGTCTGGTTCTTCGACCGCATGCTGCGAGTGCTGTGGATAGCCCAGAACGGGGTCCTTCGCGCGACGGTGACCAACGTGTCTGCCGACACGGTGCGGGTCGACATTCCGGGGGTTCGGTGGCCACCGGTGCCTGGGCGCCACGCCTACGTCTACTTTCCCACTTTGCATCCGCTGCGGGCCTGGGAGAATCATCCTTTCTCCATAATCCCCACGGCGATGCTCCAGAGTAATCAGAGCGCCGCCGGGTCTGACCAGGAGAAGGAGGAGCTGCCGTTGACGTTGACGAGTGGTCCGGAAGGGGGAACTAAAGGTAATAGTGTTTCCATCTATGTGAAAAGGCACGCCGGCATCACCAGCCTGCTGCGGGAGTGCGCCGCCGGCCTTCCCGTCCTGCTAGAAGGGCCCTACCGGGGCAGCCGGGCCAGCGAGCTGCTTAAGTGCGACCGCGTCCTGCTGATTGGCGGCGGTATCGGCGTCACCGGCCTGGTCTCGTGGGCGCAGGCGCACCCCAACGTGAAACTCGCCTGGGGCTTGGGCGAGGCGGCGGCGCCCCTCGCCCGCTCCCTCGCCGTCGCCCTAGGGGGCATCGCGGACAAGGAGGTGCGGGTCGGGGGCGCGCGCCTCGACGTGGTGGCATTGTTGGACCAGGAGGCCCAGGCGGGGTGGGAGAGGGTCGGCGTGCTGGTCTGCGGCCCCGCGGGACTGTGTGACGCGGTTCGGGCGGCCGTCGTCAGCGTCGGTCGGCGGGAGAAGACGGTTTTCGAGCTGCATGTAGATGCTTTTACTTGGTGAGGCTGGGCTGGAGGCTGGAGTCTGGAAGTGCACTAGGCGTTTTCAAGGTACTACTCAATATTCTTGTGTTCGGGTCAGGCCCAGGCCCAGGCCACTAGGCGAATGATACCTCGAATCGTAACCAATATTCCAAGCCATTAGGTTGATCCAAGTATACCTCGGTAGTATGCAGACTATGGCAGAGCATCCCCACCATTCGTGGAAATTTTACACTACGTTGAAATCCTACTTTTCAGAACGTTGCATTTAAGCTTTTCAGGCTTCAACTTCTATGCAACTTCAGAGCATCAAGCCTTACATGTTCGGATGATTTAGCTCTGACTGCGAGAGAGAGAGAGAGAGAAAGAGAGAGAGGGTGGGTTTCCGCAAACGGCTGCATGACCCGAGGGGAGGTCTCGTGCATTGTAAAATATGTGATTGGCTGTACATCCCATATCTTGCTCAAACTTGCGCAGAGCCCCTCTTCTACTGTCAGTTGCGGCGTAACTGGACACAGCAGCCAAGCCCGTTAACCCGGGGCCATGGTACCATTAGCGCGAGGTGTAGCTAGCGGATGGTGGGCTAGATTTGGCCGTAAGGCGCACGTACATGAACAGGTCTTGCCGAACCCGATCGATTCTTTCCTTGTTATTAAGGGTTTGAAGACGCAATAAACAAGTGAACCCCCCCAACACTGAATTACTGACTCGTACAATTACACCAACTCTTGACACCCCTTTCGAGGCCTCAAATTGCAGACTATCAGTTGCAAGTCCTCCGAGAAGTCAATATGAATCACGGAACGATGGGTCATGACTCCATGGCCATGTCCATGCCATCGGCCACCAACACAAGCATGGGAGGCATGGGCGGTATGAGCCACGATGACATGTCCAGCGCAATGGGGGGTTGCAAGATATCTGTAAGCAAAGCTCGCCATCGATTCAACGACGGGTGCCGTCGTACTTACCATGGTGCTAAACACGCCTTTTAGATGCTGTGGAACTGGAACACCGTCGACACCTGCTTCATCTCTTCGACCTGGCACGTCACGTCGTCCGGGATGTTTGCGGGCTCCTGCATCGGCGTCGTCCTCCTCGTCATGTCCCTCGAGCTTCTACGACGCGCGGTCAAAGAGTACGACAGATTCCTGGTCCGCCAACACGGTGCCCGGGGGCAGGCGGCGGCCGTCAATGCCAAAACATTGTCCTCTGGCCCCGACAGCGGGCCGGCTCGAGGCCCGAGTGCGGCGGACACTTCGCTTCAGTTCCGACCCACCGTGCTGCAGCAGGCGGTGCGGGCCCTCTTGCACACTCTTCAGTTCGCCGTTGCGTATTTTGTGATGCTGTAAGCCCGCCCAGCCCCAATCAATTAACTAGGTGGTGCAGAGGATGCCCAGTGCTGACTCCACCGACGAAAACCAGCCTTGCCATGTACTACAACGGGTACATCATCATCTGCATCCTCATCGGTGCCTATATCGGGTCCTTCATCTTTCAATGGGAGATGCTTGGAGGAAAGTAAGTATCTATCCTGTCCCGAATCCGACGGCATTGCACATCCCCCTTGCTCACTGAATCCCCACCAGACGTGATGCAACAACAGCCTCGGGGGAAGCCACGGTATGTTGTGGCTGATGGTAAATGTGCCTTCAATTGAGGGTGGGGGATGGTTGAAGCTCTTGGCCTTGGTTCTATTGCTTTGCCGTAGAAAGATTGTGCTCCGGTGACCACTGTCGGTCGGCTCGGTCAACGCACCGCGATCGCATATTACGGGGTAACAACTTATTAGCTTGACACCTAATCCGGGGAGCGTCGGGTAGCTTATGCGGCATGCAGCCCCGATGAATAAGAGGGGTTCCGTTAGTCTGGGTTACCTTATCTGATTATTTTAATATGTCGAATTTATCTCTAGATTGTGTCTACTTTTAAAATTGCACGTTAAACTAGTAAGATATCGGTAGTTACTAATCAATTGACCTGTATTGACTAACTTGGTTTGGCGAAACGCATGCTACCACCCATTACGCTTTGATCTTCCTTCCATCAATACCTGCTCAAACGACCTCGTTGGCTTTGCTGCATATTCCAAGCCGCTATCGACTGTTTGACGCGCGCCGTGGAACGCAATAGTGTGTGCGAAATACTTTGCTATATCCTTCCCCCGCAGATTGAGCAGATTTGAGAGCAATTAGTTGCGTCGCAACCGTCAATTGCCCGCTGCGGTTGGCAGGCAGGGGCAAACCCAAAGTTCCAACACGCAACCAATATGTCGGTCTCGGGCTAGGCTGACTGAGACACGGTCACCTCAAGGGGGATTTCGTTGACGAGACCACCTATACGTTGCGCGTTTCCGTCGCATGATTCCTGTCCTCCGATGCACAGAGGAGGATCCGTGTGGATGAGACCAATACACCCAAGACAGCCTGAAAAGGAGGCGAGATGCCCGCTTGTAGCAGCTGTATCATATTCGAGGACCCTTTGTGTTTATGCTCTTTCTCCTCGCTGTCGCTCTGTATCCCCTCTCGAACCCTGGTGAAATTCGCCTCGGTCGACTCGACGCAAGAAATCATGCTTCTACACAACCCCCTGACACTTCGGACCTATGCCGCGATGAAGAAGGAACACGGCTTATTTCGTCTCGGGCCTACGGGAGGAGCTGCACGCCGGATGCATGGCCGTTGGCAGCGTGAGCATCAGATCCTAACCCGTTGGCCATCCATGACGGACTGCAACCCATACGAGATTCTCGAGCAGCCCCGGGGAGGCCCATACAACAAGCGCCGCTTCTACGAGCTGGTCATGGTCTACCACCCGGATCGCTGGATCCATGGCGAATACCATGGCATCCCCAAGTCGACGAGGATCGAGCGCTACCGCCTTATACTGGCAGCCAACGCCATCTTATCCGACCCTGTCAAACGACGGGCGTACGACGAGCACGGCATGGGCTGGACTCTGGGTGGTGTTCGCAGCCACGCGGCCACCGGGCGCAATCCTTCACAGAAACAGACGGCCGCGCGGCACAGCAGCAGCACCATGAACGCTACCTGGGAAGACTGGGAGACATGGCGCGACAGGGACTACAATGACACGCATGGATATAGACATGGTTGGCAAACGAGCGGCGGCCAGCAACAGGCCGTCTTTCTATGCAACCGTCGATTTGCGCTCACGCTCTTACTTTTGGCCACCACGGGAAGTTGTCTTATGTTGCTTGCAGTATGGACCAGGGCCAAGGTGATGTCTGACCATCAGTTGAAGATCCACGAGACCCTCCTGGACGAGCTGTGTCATGTGGGGGACTCAGAGGTTGGGCTAAGTCGACAGGAGCGCATCAATCTGTTCCTGAGGCGACGCCTCGCGATTGTTGCCCGACCGAAACAGGAAGAATAGATAATGTACAAAAATGTATGCCAAGTTAACCAAGTTGTAACCTACTTGCGGCTTATCAAGATAGTGCCGGTGGCGTCACGTACTAGAGCCGGCATCTTGAAAAGGCACACGCCGGCGCCTCGCATGCACCCCCCGACCCGACCTATATGCATGGGGTTCGGAAACCCTCCAGTAAAGTGCATCTAACGCGAACAGCAATGTACCCATGACTTGAGCGGCCCAAGTCTTCAGGCTGCTAACGGTACTCGAGTCTCGAGAGCTAGCGTGCTTATCGCAAGATGACTTGGGGGCTCGCTGAGCTGCCTCATCAGCCAGCCTGGTGCGTCAGCCCGTTGCTAGCGGCGGGATTCAGTGCGCTTTCCGTCAATTAATTGCCCTGGGTGAGTTGGGGCAGATACTTGCTCAAACCACCGCAGTGGCCCCCTCAATGCTCATGCGCGCCCAATCTCCACTATCTGGCTTGCCCATCTCGCGTAGCCCCAGGATCTCCAGACGAGCACATCTTCGCAGGCCCCGCCTCCTGCGACAAACCTTACTTAGGCTGCATATGCAGCGCTGGGTGCAGCGCATCTGCTTGAGGGTCTGTTTACTTGGTCGCGGTGCATTTCTTCACCCCGCCCCCCCTCTCCCGCCTTCCCTCGCAACCAGAAAGAACATCTAGGGACTTCGGTCTCTCCTTCTTGAAAGCAAGACCACCCTTCGTTAAGCCTCGGCCTGGTCGCACCTGGCCGTCGTTGTCTTTCACGACCATCAATCCCATTGTGCCGCCCGAATTCACGACGCCGACAACGACGCCCACGACGGCAACGATGACTAGCCAAGGGGTACACCCTAGTATGCCCGTAGTCTTCTACAACTCCTTGACAACGCCGCTCTTCTCGAAGGCTTGGACACCTTCCAACCCGGTTGTGTACGCCGCCACCTGCATCTTCATATTGGCTCTGGGCGTAGTGCATCAGCTCCTGATCGCCTTCCGGAACATTGTGTTCGAGGAAACGCTCGCCGAGGAAGCGGAAGCGGAAGCCCAGGGAGATGAGAAGGCCGGCCCATCGCCGCTCCACGCCGAGGATGACGAGACGTCGGCATGCCTGAGACGTTGCGGTACCACGGGCGAGGAGGGGCCACATGCGAGACCGGCCTCGGCTTCTGTAGGGCGCCGCTGCACACAGCGGATACCTACCGGCACTGCGCGGGCGCTTTGTGAAGTTGCTATAAGCCTTGCGAGCTACCTACTGTGAGTACTTCAGAGTCCAAAGCCCACTGCACCATCCTGTCCTCCCCCTGAAACGCATACGAGAAGCATGGGAGTCTAGGGCGGCGGGCCGCCTTTAGGTATGGTATACATAGCTAATCTAAACCTATTGCCCTTTGGTATAGCATGCTAGCGGTAATGACCATGAACATGGGTTATTTCCTATCTGCCCTCGGTGGTATACTGTTTGGCACACTTGTCGGTGGTCGGTTCGGTACGGACGATGATGGCTCCTGTCACTAATTAAGCGGGAGCCGACGTTGATTGCCTATATGGTCTACAGATTGCGGGAAAGCTCTCCAGGTTAAACCTTTTGGTTTGGATGTTGTGCATATCCCTAATGATGGATGCTTTCGTGATTCTTGTCGCAGCGAGCGAGTAATATCCATAAATCCTAATTCAGATGCGTGTCTTGGCCTTCTTTTAGCTGGCTCCCGAGCTTGGAGCTGCTTTTATCTTGACGCTTTATCTTTTACGGGCTGAAGAATGTACGCAAGTCCAGGGTATGCCTGCAGGAGATGGATGACCTAGATCGATCACTATGTATATATATGTACTTATCACACCAAGTCTGATCAAATAAAGCGACCCCTAACCTTGGTGATCAGCCTAGAAGTCTAGATACCAGAAAGCACGGTCTGCTGATTAGAAACGTATGAGCGCTAGTTTTGGCCAGTGCTAACGGTTGTTCTACCCGCGTACCAACGCCTCGGTGTTTTTTATGCCAGTGCATTTACCTTCCAAATAATATGGCTAGCGTAGTATTTCGAACCAAGCCCCCCAGGAGCTAATGTAAATTGGACCCCGGCTCAAAGCCCTCACTTGCTGGTGCTACGCGCGCCTGCTTCGGATGTAAGCCTTTCATCGCGCATCCGTAAAAGCGAGCTGGGTAAGCAACCGGGCTACAATGCAAGGACATTGTGAAAAGGAGGGCGACCGTGGCAACTTTGGCCAAAGACGCCGAAGAACTCTATCGTTTAATTGCGTCACACATGGGACCTCGGCAGAGTCAACGCCCACGGCAATGTTCCGGTCCTCCGCCCCGATGCTAACTAATTACCACCTCGTGCGTTGACCCAAGGAACAGGCCCCACCCGGTCCGGCTCAGACTTGGGGAGCTTTAACGAACCCTGGAGCCGATGAATGGTAGGGGCGCGGGAGCCGGTCGTACAAGATAGGACTTGAGCTCGGCGAGCTGTTTGCGGGCAATCCACCCAAACGCGCATGGGCCGATTGTATTATAGCGTAGGACAACTTCTGTCTGCCCTCGAAGTCCCTTGTCCTCTTGATGTCAGACAGGTATGGTCATTGCGCGAATTGACGGACGGGTTGATCCACCTAATCGTAATCATGGAGAAGCAGTCCTCGGCGGCGTTATTGCGGCCAATGGTGAACAATAGGGTAACCAACCGTACGCACCTCCCAGATAAACACACCCTTATATGAACGCAGAAAACGGCGAAATGTTTTTATCGCTTACCTGCTTAGGTAAGTGGATATGTCCGGCCTGGCTAGCATCGTTGGCCAGTGTAGGGGTCGCCTCACGAGTACATACAGTATCAAATCGGTCGGGCTGGGTCTAATTATGCCAAGCCATGTCAGGGTCGGTCTTGGCCGCATGGCTCGCCCCACCACATACCTACCTACCCTACTTGGTAAACTTGCTCAAACATGCTCAACTACGCACCAATGTCCAGAAGGAGAAGAATGACCAAGTTGGTGGGACGTCTCCCGCCTCGCCCATTACCAATCCATGATCAAGCGCATCTGAAGCGACCAAGCATATGGAGACATGACGGCTCTGCAATCCGATGGCCTGATCTACCCGCGCTGCCACTATGTGAAACCATGTTTGTTCAAATAGGGCGCCGTCCCGACGGCTTGGGCCACGGCACAGCCCTGATGATACTACGGCCTATGGGTAAGTTTTCAACCTGCATGAAGTCACGAAGTCAGTTTTTGCACGGGCAAACCACCTTAGACGAAGAGTATCCTTCTCTTGTAAAGGTATCGCGCTACGCATCTAATCTTTCGCTACCTTACAGGAGTTTAAAACTTATGCCTACTACGTCGTACACAGAGCCTTGGTAGAGCAGTGTTAATCAAATGAAGTACTTAGACACAGGACTCCGGGCGGAACAGTACTTACCTACTTTAGGTAGCATATGCACTGATTTTCCTTGGCACTAATACCCGGTCGCTTCTTTCCTATAGCTCTTGGGTCCCGTTCCGGCTTTAACTTGCATGTACTACGCAGGGCCTGGGATCTGACAGGCAAGACCAAGCGAACTGGGACAATACATTGGTCGAAGCAAATTTTCAGCCGCGCTCTGCCAATTGCACAATCGTCTCATCTGACATTGTAAACTCACTGCTGCTCCGCGAGTGATGCGCGTCTTGTTCGAAATACTCCCAGCATTCCGTGATACGTGCCGGTCAGACGACCGATGAAATCCTCAATTATTTCCTGCTGGTGGTATCCGAGCCGCTCGCTACACCATGCCCGTCGTGGACAATGTCAAGATAGCATGGTACGTATGTCTCTCTGTGCCCTGGCTCTTCGCGTCGCAATGCGGGAATAACTCGTTTCCTGCAACACAGCAAGCCCTGTATTCGTGGCCACCGGGCAACGACCTGCAACCATGGCCAGAGCCGCGTTCTTGTCCCCGTCCGCAGGCCAGGCAGGCCGCTGGCGGACCTCCGGAACCAAGTCCAAGCCCGATGCACCACCCTACGCATTGCGCCCGCCATTGCGCGCAAACGCAGGTGTCAGTGTAGGCATGAAGGTGCCGAGGATGACGGGAAACTCACAGCTTCTCTTGCGTCGATGGCGCCTTGTACCCCAGGGCAACGAGCCGGAGCGATAACATACCCCCAGTCGACCACCTCACGAAGAGTACGAGAAGCCACTGGCGGCTCGACCCAGGCAGACGAGGGAAGCTATTCCCCTGTCGCGTCTCACATCGTTGGCGACATGTCATCTCCAGAGCCGCCCTGTTTGGCCGAACCATTCGACGAAACCCTTGCCGCAAGCTCACGACGATCAAGCATGTCGGTTTCGGCATCGATCGCGACCTTCGGCAGTACATCATCCTCTGCATCTCATCTCTTTACACCCACGTCGAATTATTTTTCTCATCCGCACAACCACGCTACTAGTTCTAATGCCTCGGGGTATAATCCCAGGGAGCCGATTGTGTACAGCAGAAGGACGCCCGCCGCTTTGAGGCGCGGATACTCATCAATGACTCCAACGCCGGCGAATCCCAGTCTCGCCGCCATAGATCATCAACACCGCCCCAACTCAAATTTGTGCACCAACTGTTCCGCCCTATTGCTCGCGGCAGTCCCATGCCCATCGCCCACTCATCCATACCCCTTTGAGAGCGCCCGCCCGCCCCCAGCGACGGCAAATGTGCCGCATATCGTGTACCGAGTCTTACCGCACCCGGCCTCGTTCGGCGGTCCAGCGTCTCAGTACTGGCTACCATCTGGTCATCTGAAGCCATCAGTCACCCAACCACTATTGCCCCCGCATGAGGGTCTCCAAATGAACGTTTGCATTTGCGGCCCATTTTGCCAGTGCCCAGGATGTGCCACTCGACCCTTCAGCGGCACTCCAGACCTCTCGTCCCCAGGCTCGGCCGGGACGTCGTTAGCTCTGGGTCTCGACCCGGCGACAACCAATCATGTTCCCAACTCGCCACTCGGGCTCATCGACGAGGCCGACTGGAACGACGACTTCGTGTGGGTAGACTACCAAAGCCCCAGCGTGGGTCAAGCTGACCTCTGGGCTCATGTGCCCGCCTGTCAATGTGTGGGATGTACAATACAACAAGGCCTTGCCAGTTGCGACTTAGGTTAAGCATGTGAGCCATCCGCAATCAGAATATTATTACGTCATGTATTGCATATGCTCATTTGATACCCAATGAATATTCTCACTGCAGTCGGCACGAAAAGACAGCCACATGCAAAATGGTCATAATCTCTTAATATTTCGTAAGTACGTGTCAGTGACTATCGGCCCTCAATCCCGGGTCTCTCTTTTCGGACCGGGAATCTTCAAACTGGAGGCCCGGGGATGACTCGCCCGATGATCTTTTCCCTTCCCCAGCATAACTATGCGCAGGTCAGCCCATTAGGATTCGGTCTCCTTAGATGTCCACCCTATGTTTACAGCTCGAGTTTGGTCGCCATTGTCGAGGAAAGGAGTATCTGATGAAATGGATCGCCTCCGCTGACTTGAGGATTTTGGTACAAATCCATGGGGATGAGGGAGGATGGGGAGTGTGGTCATTAAGGCGCCACCAGGCTCGGTAGGTCGTGTTGCGGCGTTGTCGACAGCCTCAAATGCCCCCACCTCTCGAGGTCCTTCCCAGTCTGACATCGTAGTTGGGTATTCGTGCATCTCGTTCCATATTGCTGGGATTAGGTGATGTGCTTTTGAACGGAATGAATCGGCCTCGATCGACGCTTACGCTCTTTTCCGTCACATATCTTTTCGTCTCCGGAGAAGGGGACGCTGGCAAGAAGAAACTCCTCATCTATCAATCGGATCCGGCCCTGGCAACACGCGTTTCGGAAGATGCTACAAGTCCCGCTGATAGTCTGCATCGCGGTAATATATCAAGTGATGGAGAATCGAAGTCTGGTGTCCCCAATCGTGTAGGTAGCGTTGTAGCGGAGGGAGGCAGGTCCCTGACGGACTGTCGAAGTTTCGCCTGAACTTCCTCGTCCTAGGCTGGGTTCGTAGCACCGATGTCATTGTAAGCCTCAAAAGTTTAGAACATCGTTTCCATCGACGCTTGTGGTCCTGGCGGTGGATTTGTGGTGCTTCATGTTGTCCAGGAACCAACGTTAGCGAAGATGGGAGGTCACCGTTCTGTGCGGACGGCGAAGCAGATCTGGAATCAGGGACGTTTCCAAGTCTACAAAACTGACGCGAGTGGCAGAAACCAATTGGTCAGAAACAGAAACAGGTCGGGGGCAAGTCAGGTGCAACTCATAATGGTGGCTTCGTTCACACCGATTGGAACCCTACGTACTCCGTAGACGATGCCGCACTACCGAGGCCAGGGGAGACGCTGTGAAGAGCTACAAAACGTTGGAACTGGGGGGTGTGCTTTGCGGCAACTGGGAGCTGCAGCAGTGTGGAGGAATATAGGCACGTATCAGGAGGTGGCCCGAGGATTTGCAGCCTGGCTCCCTGGGTGAGTGGGTTTGAGCAGAATATAGCTGTTAGCGCGTGCTTGGCGTGGCTTACTGCCAGTGGATTGGTCGGATTGGTCCACCCACGCCAATCCCCGGTGCTCACCCTTACTGTCGCATCATATCATATCAGAAGCCCATGCACATGCGCCATCAATGCCCGAGCATCTATGGAATAAGTACAGCCCCGGACTTTAGTAAAGACAGCCTTCTACTACCTAGACTTCACCCCTTCAGTTTCTCCCTGTGACATTGTTAAGAAGAAATAGTGAGGGGATATTTTAATTTGCTCCTCGCGACTGATAAGCTCCCTATCGCCGGATTGCTTTGCTTCCTCTTGGCGTCTGCATGTCTTTGTTGACAAACTATTTGCGTACACCTGCCCCGCTTTGGGACCGACACTCACTCACTTGAGTTGTTTTAGCGATTGAGCCGTCATCGGCGTCGATCCAAGTGGAGTGCGACAGGATAACAGCATATATCTGATCAGCAATGCCGGTGGTCAATGGTCTAAAAATGGCCTGGTAAGCAAACAGATCAAATGAGTCCTCCCATATATACCTTCTGACCTCTTCGCCGTCGCAGTGAGCCGTGCATACGGGGACACAGGACTTCTGTGTGCAACCATGGTAAAGAGCGTCTTCTCATCGCCGTCCGCAAGCCAGGCCGGCCGTTACGCCAGTGTCCACATCCGCCAGGACGGCCTTGTTCGTGTCACCACCAGCCCCAGTCCGTCACTGTCGCCCTCCCTAGAAAGTCGAAATGCGATTGCATCGCCGATGCAGAGGAACCTCTGCCCACCGCCCCAGAGCCATCTCGCTCAGAGATGTCGGGCACTTGTACGCCCGCCTACCAACGGTCGCACACACCCTCTCAGCCATCCACGCCCGCCTCGACAACATCTACCGCCGGCAGTAACGCGACGGCCGTTACTACAGCTAGCGCCTCGGATGCCGCACCGGACGACAGTGGCTTAAACCCTGATCAGTATGAGACTCCACATGCCCTTCTCTATACCAACACATCTTTCTAATATCTCAAGATCAGCAAGTCAACCTCAAGCCCCAACACCCGTACTGCTGCACGCCAATGCGACGGAAACCATGAGCCAAACCATTACCATAAATCTGAGTCTCTGCACAAATTGTCTCAGCCAACCCCAGCAGAACATTGTCTTCCAACTTCCACCGACGCTGGGGAACAAGGGCGTGCCCATCATAGTTCAGCTGCCAGCCCCCCCAGGTTGCATCACAAGGTCCAACCAGGACACACGTCGTGCCCCAGATCTTTGAGGGTCACCCTTTTGCCAACGACCTGTCGCCGGCACCACGAATTCCTACTCAGCAAAACACACCACCACAAGGGCAAATAGCACCACTCGTTGCGGGTCTCGGTGGTGAGTGTGGCTCGGGCAGTTGCAACTGCGGCCCTTCATGCCGGTGTATCGGTTGTGTGGTCCACCCTTACAATAGCGCCACCGAGGAATTTGTGTTTTCAGCTTACCAGGACCTCATGGACTTTCCGGATCGACCAAGTCAATTGTGGGATCCCCAACAGCAACAGTCCGTCCTGGCCGCTCCTGTAGTGGCACCTGGAGGCTCCGGCGTTGATGTGGGCTGGCCAGTGGATCCCCGCCTCGCGTCCACGTCGGGCTCCCTTCATCCCATGACTGAGGATGCGCACTGGAGCGATGATTTTCTTCTCGTCGACTATCCGAACCGGAATTCCTTCTCATCTGCAGTAGACCTTGGTCTTACAGAGCCCTGTACCCGCAGACCGAACTGTTGTTGTATCGATTGTGTAATACATTGTGTTTAAGCAAATAGTGCGTCTAATACCATCGGCTGATTTAGCTAAGTTTTTATTATATTAAATATTTATAATTCAATATTTATTTCCTATTTAAAATAGGCTACCGGTATAAAATATAAAACGTTATTTATAAAATAAATTAATTTTTATTAATAACTTATAATATATTAATTTAATTTAATTATATATTTATAATAATAACGTTTTATAAAAAGTTAACTTATAAATTATTCATATTTATCAACTTTAAATACACCCCCTTTAATAATTTTATTATAATTAAAGTTATATCATTATTAATTTATCCAGTAGGCCTGGACGGGATATAAAGATAGCTATTAAGAAGTTCATGTACGCCCCTCAGATCATACATCTGTAGAGCGGCCTGGTGAAGGACGATAACAATGCATACACCAGGACACGAACGAGACAAATGGAAAGATGGAAGAGGCACCCAGGAGTGCAATGGGAGGTCGAGGTTGCCCTGATCAAAAAGGCTGATGGCATGTGAGTAACCGCAACAGCCTAACCGCAACTCGAGACGCTGACGAAAGGCAGGTTCCATTGGGCCGCGTGTCAGTTTGACTTCTTGGACAGATGCCTAGACCTCCAATCGATACGAAGACAACTAAACGATCTCCCGAGAACATTAAGTGACACCTACACCCGGATCTTACACCATCGAAAGAGAGTACCGGCACCACACTATTCGAGTTCTTCAATTCTAACTCTACTCGAAATACACACTCAGCCTGGAACAAGTGGTTGACGCCCTCGCAGTAAACACAACTGCACCTCGCCATGCCCGGTTTGATCCAATTAATAGGATGCCTACCCCGGAGGATGTTTTGCGGTGCTGTTCAAACCTTGTTGTCTTGCACAGAGCATGGCCAAAATATGAGGAAGACGTGTATTTCGGGAGAAGACAGGAAATGATCCCGCACATTCGACTTGCACACTTTTCGGTCCAGGAATACCTATTGTCAGACCCGACCATGGCTGCATTTTGTGACGAGATTACATCGAGGACCGAGATCGTCGAAGTATGCCTTTCCTATCTGCTCAGCATATATTATATACATATGCCCTGGGTCCATGTTCAAGGTGACGACAAGTTTAATATGAGCTACGACGTATTTGAACTATACACTCTTGCACACTACTCAGCATGGAACTGGGCGGAACACGCGAAAGTTATCGAATCTTCAAAGCATGGTACCCTACTATTGGGTGAAGAGTTCTTATCTCTCCAAGAAGCAGTTTGGTTATCTTATTACCTTTACCAACCAAACAACTACGCCATGGATGACGATCCAGATGAAGTTAGTGCTCTATATTATGCATCATGCACAGGCCTATTTTACTCTGTAAAGTTTTTACTTGCAATAGGAGCAGATATAAATGCGCTGTCGGGAGCAGGTCTGACTGCTCTCCATGCTGCATTAATGGCGGGTCATAAACCGATCGTCCAGCTCCTACTCGACAAAGGTGCTGCGGTAGACATTGATACCTATCTTGGCACTGCTCTTCATGTTGCTTCAAGTCATGGTGATGAGTCAACCGTTGAACTCATTCTTGAGAACGGCGCTGCTATCGATTTTGAGAGTCATTATGGCACCGCCCTATGTGAAGCTGCCCATGCGGGCCATGTATCGATCGCTAAGCTTTTACTTGAAAAGCGTACCAAAGCAGGTTATGCTTTAAACTATGCTTTGTATAATGCCTCACATAGGGCGAGCATCGACCTTATTCATCTCTTTTCTATTAATGGTGCCGATATAATTATACAAGACAATGGAGGGGCCACACCACTGTATATAGTCTTACGGCAATTTAATCAGTTCATACCGAATATTACTGAAATAGCAGAGTTGCTACTTCAACTAGGCGCAGATGTCAACATCGGTGACAAGAATGGCCAAACACCTCTAATGGTTGTCGTTTGTGATCAAGTAAAAGAGGCGGTCTAGTTCCTACTTCAGCACAATGCTGATCCTTACTTATTGGATCCGAGAGGCGAGTCAGTTTTTGATTATCCAACGGAAGCAGATATTTGGGAAATGCTGCAGGCAGTTAAGATACCCAACTTTGCAGGCTTACTGCGATCTTTAGAACCAGCGGCTGACTAGGGGGATACTACATAGAAAGCACTGTAGATAGTTATAAGTTACATCTTTTAATTAAAGATTTTCTTGAGGCTACGCTATTAAAATTAGTCTAACCAATTCTTAGCCAACATAAAGCTTCACCTATGCTTATAACTATAAGCGCTGTTACAACAGGAATATGCCCTCCGTCTTCAGTTGCAGGCGTCCTCTGAGTTCGACCGAATCGAACGCCTCCCCATCCATGAACCCATGCACGTAAGCCGGCCCAATCACCTCGAACCGGGGCAGTGCTCCCGTCGAAGGCCCGTCTGCTACACGTCCCCGCAAGACCAGCGGTACTTTGGCCCCTTCCAGGCAAGCAATGGTGTCGCCTTGCTGAGCGGATCCCCTGAGCAGCATAGCGTACAACCCCCTTGCCGTCACGTTGAAGCCCCAATCCGTGTGAGTAAAACGCCACACGGCGTCGCAGATTGTGTTGTCGAAGAGATGAGGCGATGCTCCTTGCGAAAATGCATTCACCCTCGTACCACCATCTTCTGCCCGAGAAAGAGGTGGAATCCCTGGAACCAAGGTTGAGGCTGAACCCGTGTTCGGTTCAGACAATATGGCGTGCCTACTCATGCTCTCTTTCATTCGTTCTCGCAAAGTACGGTCGAGGGTTGCTATCTGCTCCGATTGCAATCGGCTCATGGGAAAGCCGGTACGGTCCGTGGCAAGCGTCCGCCAATACGCCGTGAATGCCGACTCGCCAGATACGTAGGTCGGGCAGGACTCATCGAGCAGGTCTCTACCGGCGCATGAATGCATCGAGATATGGGGCAAGGGGTTCCTGGGACGGCCTCGTTCGCGTCCTTGTCCGGGGATTTCCTGGCCCACGGTGTCCAGCACCACACCTCGGGTCCGAAGGGCGCCGTCGTTCGCGATGTGACAGGGGACTTGGCAAGTCGATGGGCCGGCATTGAATATGCCGCGTTGGGCGAATAGCAGTCTGCGTCTCTGGTCGGCGGCCCGGAGTGGCACAGAAAAGGTGGGAACCCACGACGGGAGTTGCAGGAGTTGTTCTCGGTGTGGTTCCCTTCTTGGGATGGATTCTTCTTTATCTTGTCGCCATGGATTCTGGGCGATGATGTCGAGGTTCGCGGAGTAGTCGATGATGGCCCGTACTGCGTCCAGATGGACAGCCGGCAGTGTTTTTGAATAATCGACGGGGAGTCGTAACTCTCGTGGAGCCAGCCCAAGCACTTCGCGAAAAAAACGAGGGTGTTAGTCAAAAGGGTCCAAGCTTGGGCATGCGTGCGATACTTACCACCGTATATTTTGTCTCGTGGATCTGTCGAGGCCGATCCGCTCCAGCGGGCCAGGACGTCGAAGAGTTCTTGACTTGCCCCTTTTTGAGTCAAAGTACGCTGGTCATGAATGCGTTTTAGTTGTACCATCAAGGTACTGAGGTCTCTCCGTACCAGGTTTCCATGGCTCCCAAATTGGCGATGGAAGGCATCCGAAGGTGGTAGGGGCCCCAGGAACTGCGCGACTCGATCCCACTCGAGCCGGGCGTTTCCTGCCATGAGTATGACGTTGGCAGCACAAGCAAGCTCTTGAACCACCCAGATGCGGTACCATATGTCCGGGTGGACAACCACATGTTCCAGGGCAGATATGTCCTCGTCTGCCAGATTCCATGTTTTCTCCGTCGAGTCTAGATCCGGGAAGCCGTATCCAAGCCCAACCAAGGTCCGGATGTCGTTGTCGCAGATCTTCCCCAAGAGCTGCAGTCCGGCTTCCATGGCTTTCTCGTCGCCCTCTTGCGAATCAGACGTGGGGCCGAGCCACACGCGGTCGGCACCGCACTGCTCGTATATCTGTCTCATCATACCGACCTGGTGGTTGCGCTCGGCCAGGTCTTGTTGGTTGATGCAGATAGCGTCAATCCAGAAAAGGGTGCTGCTGCTGTCGTGAGAAGACCTCAGGTTGCGCAACACTTTATGCAGGTTCGGAGTAACTTGCAAGGACTTGCCATCAACTTCGATCTCCCTGTCGGAGAGACTAGCTTTGCCCCATACGTAGGAAATCGTGTTGTAGATTGGCTTGTCGGCAAGCGAATGGTAGTGCAGCCGCCCGCGAACCGGGCCGTCTTGGTCGTCTGCGGGCAAGAACTCGAAGAGACGAATCTCCTGCCTGCCCCTATCCAGCTTGCGATACATTGGGGAGGGCATTGAAGAATAGTGGACCCGTGCAATTGGGGAGTTCAGACTGATGTTACTCAACCCTGTCGCAGCTTGGCAGCGCACTGCGAGATTGAGTTTCTCGATAACTGTTTTCCAGACCCGGGTTGTTGGTTTTAGTATAGGAGTATGTGCTTGTCTAGATGGAGGTATATGCCACAGTTTCCATGACTTGCTGCTGAATCTCATAACTCTGACGAATTGAGAAACAGCTGGAGCAATGAGAGGTGAGCGAAGCGGTGACTGGACAATATCCCCAGCGTATTCCGGCTGAATTTGGAAGCCCGGGAAATCAGCAGGGATGCAATGAACCTGGGGTAACGAACAAATGGGAATATGAGATTCGGCTCAAAAGCACATCAGGTATATCCTGCATTCAAACGAGTACATCTTGTGACGCACACCTCGTTGCCATTGGAGAAATTGCCGCGAGCTTGGATAGATGCGACGCTGAAATCTCCGAGTTCAGATCTGCATTTGTGCCCAGAAAACGCGGGGCTCCGCAAAGCTGTCGCAGATGCAACTCCACTGAAAGGTGGGCGCAAGGATGACAAATGACAAATGCTGGATGAGACGAACACTCGACGACAAGTCAAACCACTCACACATATAACGGTTTTCCAACTAATCAATCACTTCCAGAATATCTGAGTACGAGAAGGCTTGCATATAATCCAAAATCAAATCAAGATGACGGGCACCAAGATTGCTGTGCTGGACGACTACCAGGAGCTGTCCAAACCCCACTTTGACCGATTGCGCGACGCCGGCTACGAAGTGACGACATTCACAGACACCCTCTTGCCGTACAACAGCCCCGATACTCCCCAAGATGTCAAAGATGCCCTGGTCAAGCGGCTGGAACCATTTGCCATTATCAGTAAGCGCCTCTATCTTCTAATTTTCTTCTGGATGCTTACCAAACGACAGGCACTATGAGGGAACGGACGCCCATCCCCGCGGACCTGGTCGCCAAGCTGCCCAACCTGAAGCTGCTACTGACCACGGGACGACGCAACGCCTCCCTCGACGTCCAGGCCTGCCGCGCCCGCGGGGTGCCCGTAGCGGGCACCGACGGCGGCACCAAGCGTCGGGGGCCCGACAGCACGACGACGCACTGCGTGGCCATGATCTTGGCCCTGGCGCGCAATGTGGCCCAGGACGACGCCGTCATGAAGGCAGGCGGGTGGCAGACTGAGGCGGCTACGGAGCTGTCCGGGAAAGTTTTTGGCACGATTGGGTTGGGGAGGCTCGGGACCTCGGTCGGCAAGATCATGGCGTCCGCGTTCGGCATGCGGGTCGTGGCTTGGAGCAGCAACTTGACTCAGGAGGCGGCTGACGCGAAGGCGCGGGAGGCAGGCTTGCCGGTTGAGGATGAAGATGGCGAGAAGACGTTTAAGGTGGTCAGCCGCGAGGAACTGTTCAGGACGGCGGATGTGGTCAGTGTGCAGGTGGTGTTATCGGACAGGTCTAGGGGGTTGGTCACCAAGGATGATCTAGCCAAGATGAAAAAGAGCGCCCTCTTTATCAACACCTCCAGGGGACCCATCGTCAAGGAAGAAGACCTCCTGGAGGCCGCGAGTAGCGGCACCATACGCGGTGTCGCGTTGGATGTGTTTGCGCTTGAGCCGCTGCCGCGCGACAGCCCGTGGCGGACTACCAAATGGGGCGAGGAGGGGAGAGCGAGGGTGCTCTTGACACCGCACATGGGCTACGTGGAGGAGGGGACTATGGCATCTTGGTACGAGAAGCAGGTGGAAAACATTTTGCGATGGCAAAAGGGGGAGGCTTTGGAAGCGGCGTTTGTGGACACCGGCTATTGATGCCGAGTCAGTGTGTGTATCACTTGGTCCATCATAATGAATGTCACATCATGGGATTTGCATGATAGGAGAGTACTCCTTTCTTGTGTATGCAGTTTTATTTGCTGGCTTCTTTCATCGTTTGGCCCCACGTTTGTGTGTGGATGTGTGGGTTGTGTGTGCGCTGCATTGCATCGCCAAGCGCAAGACAGCGATGCAATGTGAGAACCTTCTAAGCACAACAAAGTCCGACTTGCATTAACAAAAACAGTCATGGACTTCATGAGAATGTCACGGTTAAGCAATTCCAGCAATCTTTAATACTGGGTGGGCCCGCTGCTTTAATGGGTCGTTGTCGGTTTGGCTGCAGTACTTGTTCTTCTGTTTACCTCACAGGCGTGCGAAAGTTGGTGGTGCTCTCAGCTGTTAATGGGACAACTTTTGCTCCAAAGCCTTAATTCATTAATTGCCACTGGGTGCTATGGATTATTCTACTGCTTATCCCACTGTAGTCTACTGGAATAAACGGTCTCTCGTTGAATAATTAGTTGCTGTTTTCCCACTTTTGTGGCAGTTGCCTGGGATAAACATCGCGCCTTCCCACAACATCCATTCTCTGCAACACAAGTGCCCAGGTTCAATCTGACTGGTCTTCTCCAAAGTGTCCCGTCTCTTCCATCTTCCACACAAACAAGATGGCCGCCATCAGCGACGCCGAGGTGGACGCCATCTTGGCCGCTGCCGCAACTGGTAAGAGATCCCTAATCGATCTGTTCCACTCAAGATTCTTTCTGACATAATGTTCTCTACCATCACAGGATCTCCCCAAATCAAGCCCGAGCGTGTTGTCGACGTCGAATTCCCGTTGGCAAGTGAAATCACCACGCTGCCACCCGTGCCTCCCATGCCGCGCGGAAGCTGCAGCCAGCGCGCCTTGTTGAATGGCCCCAGCCCCGAGAAGGGCTCTGGCCAAGACCGATTTCGCCAGATGATGTCGGGACAGGCCGTGGGCAAGGCTTTCCCGACTCCCCCGACGCAATATCCACAGCTGCCGGTCCTCACGCCTCAGGTTACGCAATTGACGTCTACTGCGGGCTACTATCCGACCCCAATGAACGCCACGGATGGCCGCGCCGCCTCCGTGAACCCGTCGCGCTCAGATTCCATGCCGAATGGCACCAGCAGCAACGCTAGTACCAACAAAGGCGCCTTCCGCACCACTTACAGCTCCATCCTCAGCTCAGAGTGCCAGTCGCGCCACTTCAATCCATCATTTACGGAATGGGAGGGAAGCCCTGGCAAATTCTATGCCAAGGTGCGAATCCAAGACCACACCATTACGGACGCCCGTGCCTATCGAAACACCATGGAAGCCAAACAGGCCCTGGCCAAGCAAGCCATCGATTGGATCCGGGCCAATCTACCCAAGGATGGGCTCCCGACCAGAGCGGCCCATGAGGCGAGCGTGAAGCAGGCACAATTGAACCGCGAGCGTGCTGACCGTGTGCGGTCCAATGAGTTCTACTACTACGATACTGGTGCTCGAAGCACCCACGGCAACGGCCTCGCTAATGGCCCCGCTAACGGCTATGGCTCAGGTGGCGGTAATGGCTACAGCCACTACAGCCCCCGCAAGGACCGACCAGCTCCTCGACAGGCTCGGCAGGACGCGGAGGCCGTTGCCGATCGTAAGAAGAGCGACCGCCAGGGCTTGCTCGAGCAGATCCGGTCGCTCTACGGCCACGCCCGCGGACCCAGCGACGCGGTCCTGGCCGACCCTGCCGCCGCGCGTGCTTTCTTGGAGGGCTTCGCCCTGGGTGAACGGCTCCGGGAATCGGCTGTCCGCGCCGAGCGCCGACGATCTCGCTCCCCTCCCAAGTCTGGTGGGGGTGATAATCGTCGCTCTGGACGCGACTATCGCGATCGTTCGGTTGCGGCACGCCCGGATTACTAGAGGGGATTTGTCTGGAACAGAATGATTATCGCGATGGCTTTATGAGATACAATGAATGAAATAGTACGGTTAATCAAAGCCAGATTCATGATAACACATGCGTTATTCCTGTGATACCTACCTACTAATACACCAAGTTAACGATTAAGGGACTTCTAACAGACGGTGGAAGTAGAATCAACGTTCGGATATTTCTCAACCCTTCCGATTTAACGATGAAATGACTGGAGTGACTGGAGTGACTGGAGCAACTGGAGCAACTGGAGCAACTGGAGCAACTGGAGCAACTGGAGCAACTGGAGCAACTGGAGCAACTGGAGCAACTGGGGCAACTGGGGCAACTGGAGTGACTGGAGCAACTGGAGTGACTGGAGCGACTGGAGTGACTGGAACAACTGGAATACCTAGAGTAACTGGAATACCTAGAGTAACTGGAATAACTGTTAATTTCAGTAATAACTAATAGTTAATAATTCAGGAAGTGTTTATTCCAGTATACAAATAAACTGCAGTGAGGTCGTGCTTTGATTACATCCAAGCCTTTTCGCCTACGGTACCTACAACTTGCTCGGCATCCTCATGCCGCCATCCAGACGAATGACGGTGCCGTTGAGCATGACGTTCTCAATGGCGTGGCGCGCGGCCGTGGCGAACTCCTCGGGCCGGCCCGCCCTCGGGGGGAACTCCATGGCGCCCTCGAGGGACTTGCGGACCTTGTCGCTCATGAGGCTGGTCATGGCGCTCTCGAAGAGGGAGGGCGCCAGGGTGACGACGCGGATGCCGTAGCGCGAGAGGTCGCGTGTCATGGGCAGGGTCATGGAGGTGACGGCACCCTTGGAGGCCGAGTAGGAGACTTGGCCGCGTTGCCCCTCGAAGGCGGCGGCGCTGGCGACCATGATGACGATGCCGCGCTCGCCTTCTTCGAGCGAGCCGGCTGCGCCAACTGGGTGCGTGGCGGCGAGGTGGGGCAGGACTTGGCGGACTAGGTCGATGGTGCCTGTCAGATTGACGGCGAGGACGAAGTTGAAGTCCGAGAGGGAGAGGGGGTTGTTGTGGCGGTCGAGCATCTGTTTTTGGAAGTCAGTATGACGTAAACACACGAATGGTGAGATCAGGCGAAACAGCAACATACAGTGGATGGCAGAGAAATGCCCGCGGCCGGGATCACACCTCCCAGGGGCTTCCCCGTTTCCTTGACCCACTCGACCGTGCCCTTTACAGCGGCCGCGATGCTCTCGGTGTCGGTGACGTTGCACTGGAAGAAGCGCGCCTTGTCGGCGCCGACCTTTTTGACGACGGCGGCGCCGTTGTCCTCGTTCATGTCGAGGACGGAGACGTAGCCGCCGGCGCGCACCAGCTCTTCGGTCGTGGCTTGGCCCAGGCCGGATGCGCTGCGCGGGTTAGCATGTGATTTGATGAATGATGAATGCCAAAGTTTTTGGGGGAGCTTACCCGCCGGATATGACGAATGTTCTGCCTTCAATCTTCATTTTAGCTGATATGATATTAGGTATGTGTATGAATAAGATGGAATAGATGTCGGCTGAGACGACGATACGTTTTTTGTTCGCCAAGTCAGCCGAGGCACGGGTTCTCAGAATGGGTCCCTCGGCCTCCCCCATTGGAAGTGGCCGACGGCAGCATGAACGCCCGGGGTTCAATCACTTTACAGTGGACTTTTAGACCTTCGGGTTCCCGGGCGATCTTAGTGGGCATCAACCATGTGCTAGTGGGTTGCAGGAACGCTAAAGCCGCTACAGGCATAGGCTTACAGGGCTCTTGATAGTGCCTACATTGGGGCAATGCACGGGCCCCGGCAAACCTCACAGTTTCCAAGGTTCTGAACTTGAAACCGAACACCCCCCCAAATCCAATCAGAGAGAGGGATCCCTACCCAAAAATCAAGACCCAGCAGCTCTCACGTCACGTCACAGCCAACGCAGCACATGTGGGAGGGTCGCAAGATAAGCAACCTATGAATTGCAATGAGCACATCTGAGCTCACAAAACACAACCAACTCCTCGTTTCTTCATCCCGACCACGGATTTTCGCAAAAAACCAAACCTGATCGCAAAGCGCAGTCGGAGCCGACCCGAACGAAACAGCTTTGTCCGCCGTCTGGACTAACGCCCACCGCCACCTCGAAACCAGAGTCCCGCGACCGACGAATCCGAGAGATAACCCCAAGATAGCAGAGTAGCAAGGAAACTTCCGCCATGACACGTCCGCGAGGGACCTCGGCGGCCAGCGAGGACAGCTCGGGCACGGCGGGCGACCAGGTACGGCTTGACCATATTTCTTCCAACTCGTAGGATCGGATACGGACCGAAGCACTGACTCGCCATCATCATAACTTGTAGGAGCTGGGGAGTATGTATGACTACCTGGCCAAAATCGTCCTTTTAGGACCCAGCGGCACAGGAAAGTAAGTCATCCACGTTTTCTTCTTCTGACTCAAGGAGACCATCGCATTTGGTGCGCGACTTCGAGGATACGTATTCCAAACCTGCTTTCTTATTCGCTTGCACCCTTGCGAATTGCTGCCCAACCTCCATCATTACCATGGATTCTGGTTCCGTTACACTTCCGCCCGGGCCAGCCTGAGAGCTAACCGTTTCCTCTTTCCACCTCCCTCCAGGTCCTGCCTCCTGCACCGCTTCGTCAAGTCGGAATGGCGCATCCTCTCCTCCCAGACCATCGGCGTCGAGTTCGCCAGCAAGATCATCAAGGTCGGCACGGGCGCGCGGCGGAAGCGCATCAAGCTCCAGCTCTGGGACACGGCGGGCACCGAGCGGTTCCGGTCCGTGTCGCGGTCCTACTACCGGGGCGCCGCCGGCGCCGTCCTCATCTACGACGTCACCTCGCACGCCAGCTTCCGCGCCCTGCCGGCCTTCCTGAACGACGCCCGCGCCCTCGCCAGCCCGAACCTGACGACACTGCTCGTGGGCAACAAGCTGGACCTCGCCAACGACCAGGGCCCCCTGCTGCCGGAACTTCACCAGGATGAGGAGATGATGTCGCCCCCGCAGACGAGCTCGAGCTATGGGGGGAGCATCATGTACGGCACCAGCGTCCAAAGCAGCGCGGCGAGCACGAATACCATCACACCGGGGTCGTCGATCGGCCTGGGCACGCAGCAGCGCGCGACGATAGCACCGGAGGGGCGCGAGGTGTCGGCGACGGAGGCGTCGCGGTGGGCGGGGGCGTCAACGTGCCCGTGGCGCTCGAGGTGTCGGCCTTCACGGGCGAGGGGGTCGACGACGTTTTCGCGCGACTGGCGCGCGCCATCCTGACCAAGATCGAGCTCGGCGAGATCGACCCGGACGACCCCTGAGCGGCATCCAGTACGGCGACGGCGGGCACTGGATGAATGGTGGTGTTGACGACGGCGGCAGTGTTAAGAGCGGCATGACCCTGGACAGTGTTACCGGCAGTGGCGGTACGGGGATGCGGAAGAGGAAGAAGAGTCGGCGCAGTACGGTGGCGCTGCGGGAGTGGGAGGAGGTGTTTACGCTGCGAGGGCGGCGGAGGGGATGCTGTTAATGACGAAGAAGATTGGCTTCTTCGGCAAGGGGATGTTGGTTGGTTAGTTGCAGAGTATTACAGGATCTGTGTACGGTTGGGGGGAGTGTGGGTGGGTTTGGAGGAAAGCAACAGTCGTTTTTTCAAAGATACCTCTTTCGCGCTTTTCTCTCTTTTGGCGTTGGCGGGCGAATATATACCGCTTGGAAGATACATTTTCGTATGGCACAATCTGGTGGTGTGCCGGATAGACTAATTTGGGACAGAGATGAGAGATGAGAGGCCGGGCCCTCTAGGCAATGAAATGGAACACAGTTTACTACGATTGGGGTTTCGGTACTGAGGACCTTGACAATATACGAGATCTGGACATATTTTGTGGCGACAGCTGTTGCTTGTCTTGGATACTTCATTTATGTTGGATACTGTACAGGGTCGAGATTACGAGGTGCTGGCGCACATGTGTCTTGGCGATGATGAGACACCACATACAAGCCACGATTACCGATGCGAGCCAGCACCCCTTTGGTGAGGAGAGAGGCGCGCAATCATTCTGTCAGATGATACATCGGGTATATATATTATATCTATTAAGAAGAAAGACCTGAACGAAAGCTCATCACCCAATGTTAGATCTCTCAGCAGCAACAGAAGCAACCTAGTGTTCGCAGAAATTGTAACCCGCCTGGAACCACATATCCTCGGCCGTCTTGTCATGCTGGCTTCGCTCATCCATCAACTTGAGCCGATGCGCCCGGGCCTCCTCGCGACTCATCAGCCCCGCGGGGACGATGCCCTGCTTGCGGACCATGTCGACGATCTCGGGCGGTAGGCTGTGGCTTACCGTCGTGGTCTTTGTGCTCGCCGGGAGTTTCTCGGACAGCCCTTCCTTCTCCTGGAGAAAGGCGAGCACTTCGGGCGACATGTCGCCGACGCTGCCGGGGTTGGCGGGGTCGTCGTTTTTGAAGACGGCGTCGGCCCACCAGTCGAGCTGTTGCGGGGGAATGTTGGCGGTGCTGACGATGCGCTGGTGCGGGTCGACGAGCCAAAGGGCGAGGAAGCGGCGGTGGCCCGGCTTGGTGGGATCTTGGAGGCGGAAGGAGGAGACGCGGTGTTGGCTGTGCACATGTGTAAGTGGCTGCTCTTAGCAAGCATGAGAGAAGATGAAGACCTACAAGACGTTGGGAAAGGCGAGCAGGCGCCCCTCGGGGGTGTCCACGCTGCCGTAGTACTGCAAGCAGGGCCCGCCGCTGTGGGGGGCCGAAGGAGGTGCCGTAGCTCCGCTCGAGCCAGTTGTAGGCGTCCTGCCCAGCCGACATCTGCAAGCCGTCCTGGTCCCACGAGGTGCCCATGCGAAACGCCAGGCTGGAGGGGGTGACGTTTTCGCTGTCGAGGTAGTACAGAGCGGTGGCGCAGATGTGCTCGTTCATCTGGCCCTCGACGTGCCAGCTGCCCGCGGCGAACTCGGGCTTCTCGGGCGTGAGCTCGATGCTGGCCAGCTTGACGATGACCTGGAGCCCCGAGTCCAAGAACTTCTCGCGCAGCGTCTCGCCGGCGGCGACTGCGTAGTCGACCTCGGTGAAAGAGTCGGGTTGCAAGAAAACGGGCTCCCGGATCATCTTCCACTTGGCCTCATCCAGGTCGTCCTTGTGGATAGTGACCAGCCGGGCCCGCTTTTCCTTGGAGCGCCCGTCCACGTCATTTTCGAGATCCGAGTTGCCGTCCTCCTCCCCGGTCCAGGAAGCGTCCATTTCGGCATTCGCGAGAAGTTCTTCGAGCTCGTCGGGGTCGAGCTTGACGTCGTGCTGGGCTAGGACGTCACGGTCGAGCTCTTCCCAAAGGCCGTCGGTTTCCTCGTCACTATGGGCAGATTAGTAAAAGTAAACGCGAGGTGGAAGAAGATGAAGAGAAAGAAGAGACACACCAAGCAGACTTGGCAGGGCTGATGCGCGCCTCCTTGCGCCCGACAATCTTGCCTCCGGCCGCGAGGCCGAACGGGCAATCGGCGATGCACTGCTCCCAGGCGGGCAGGGCCCGTTCGACCAACTTCTCGATGGTGCGGTAGATTCCCTCGTACTTGGCCGGGTGCAGGTTGTTGATGTAGCTCGTGAACCGCACGGTGTCGTCGTACCGGAACTCGATGTTCGCCGGCAGCCACTGGTAGTTGGCGGACCAGTACTGGGGCCCGACCCCGGTGTCGTTCATGGCCGCATAGCGCGAGCTCGGGGCCGTCGCGTTCTCCCCCTGTGACGGCGTCGTCTCGCCCTTGCCCGCCCACTCGGTCACGGCGTCGGTCGTCCCGACCACCTCGTCTTGCAGAAATTGGGACTGGCCCCAGACCAGCGGGTACATGGAGGGGTGCACGAGGTTCTGTACCATGTCGTTGCTGCGCGGTTGCCAGTCCACGTCGGCGGCCTCGGCCTGGTCGGCGCGCAACCGGTCAAAGGCGGCGGCGAGCTCCGTTTTTAGTTCGGGGCCGACGAGGACGTCCGACTTGGCCACGCTGTTGCCGACGGCGTCTAGAGTTGGGATCAGGCCCGTCTTCTGAAAGTGCCGGGCTTTGGAACGCAGCTCTTTGATGCACTGTAGTTCGCATGGGTCAATTGGTGTTCATTTAACGGCACAAGAACCACAAAGATAAGTAACATGCACAAGTACTTACATAGTCAAACGCCTCCCCAGAAAGGTACCGCGCCCGCTCCGGCAGCGCAATTTTACTCTTCTCCCCATGCAGTTTTGGTCCAACGTGCTCGATCACCATGCGGTAGATGCCCTCCTCGGGCATCTGCAGGGCCTCGGCGCGCCACTTGGCGAGAATCTCCTCGTCGAAGACCTTGCGATCCCAATCCGGCTTGTCGGACAGCCGGTCCATGACGGCCATCATAAACACCTCGCGCACCTGGATCAGGTCCGACGTCGCACCGTGCAGGTTGGCGCAGTGGCCGATGGGGTAGCAGGGTAAGCGGTTCGGCCAGCCGCCGCTGGCGTAGTGCCGCAGGTCCAGGCCCAGGCCGGGGTATTTGGGGTGTTGGTCCTCCATGGTGGTGGTGGTGGTGGTGGTGAAGAAGGAATGGCAATACTGTAAGAAATAAGAGAGCATATTCCCTTTGCCGGAACAAAGAGTTACAGTAGCCGGCTTGAGGCCATGTTTATATCGTGTCCCTAGCATGCTGGGCTCCCAACTCCCAAGGCAGCAGGGCGGTGCCTAGAGGGCTAGTGGTGTGTAGCGGAGGGGCTAGATGGGTTTTGGTGGATGCGCCGTCTCGCGAACGGATCTAGGTCTAGGCAACAAGACCCCCTGGCAGGGCGCGAACACGTGGATTTTATAACGCATCAGGAAAACTTTTTCAAATACAATTGGCAATGTAGGTAACCACTAGGCTTTTCAGCGGTGAAGCGACGAGTTGGTTCTGCCCCGGAATCAATTGATCCCCTTACATGCCAGGTTCCCCAACACACCAATCACCAACCCGGCCACATTCATGATTCATCACCGCGCAACAGGCGTGACCCGGCAAATCAACGGCTTCCGGTCCCAAACCAACCAACACTTGGTGTCCAGCCAATCGCCCGTCTCCTTGTCGCAAAGTTCTACATCAAAATGATAGAGGAGGTGGGCGGCGATCAGTCGCATCTCGTGCCACGCCAGGTTCTGCCCCAGGCAGTTGCGGGGTCCGTACGAGAAGGGCTGGTGCCAGTCCCGCCGGTCGCCGCGGTACTTGGCGGACTCGGGTCCGTCCGGCAGCCAGCGTTCGGGGTCGAATCGGTCGGGGTCCTTCCAGCCTGCGGGCGACCGGTACACCGACGTGTGGTGGACTAGGAGCGTGGTGCCTTCGGGGACCCATTTGCCCAAAACGACGTTGCCGCCCTTGGGGGCTACGCGGGGGATGCCCTGGCCGACGGGGGGAAGACTCGGAGGCCTTCTTGGATGCCTGTCCCACGAAGTTAGTCATTCAACCCAACATGTAAGGAGTCACGACATTGATAACGTACAGGCATTGAGGTACTTCAGATTGGCCAGTCCTTCCATCGAGATGTCGTCCGCTGACTTGAACGACGAACGAACCTCCTTCCGCGCCGCCTCCATGATAGCCGGATGCGTAAGCAGTAGGTAAAACAGCCCACTGAGCGACGAAGCCGTAGTCTCGGTCCCCGCCGTCATCAAGAGCTCGGCGTTGGCGTACATCTCTTTCAGAGTGAGGACCTCGTCGCCTTTCGCATCGCTGGGCGCCACCAGGTTCCAGATGTCGGGCTGCTGGGAACCCCGCGCCAGCCGCTGGTCCACGCGCTCCTGGGTGTGGTTGAAGAACTCCATCTTCATGTCCGTCACGAATTTGGGCTCGAGCCAGTTGAAGACGGTGTGGACGATGGGGTAGTAGACGATGAACTGCATGATGCCCAGCACGCGGAGGGACTTGAAGGTGGAGGCGATCCAGGGCGTGTAGCCGATGTTGTCCAGCTATTCAGGGAGGTCGTTAGCAAGCGGCAGAGAAATGATTGATCCTCCGGCAACAGAAACTCACCAGTCCAAGGGGCTGGCCGAAAGTCAGGTCGCCCATGATGTCAAAGGTGGTGAAGTTGAGCAGGTCGACCAAATTGACTTGGTCCCCGGCGGTCTGGTCCAGATACCGCACCAATTGGTGGACGTACTTGCGGATCAAGGGCTCCTGCTGTTTCAAGGCCCGCTCCGAGAAGGCGGGGCTGAAGATCCGTCGAAATCGAGTGTGTTGCTCTTGCTCGGCCGTGATCATATGCCGCACCCCGCCGATTGGGGGGATGCTGTTATTGGTCAGTCAGTCAGTATGACACATTCCTTATAGAAGCTGGACAAGTCAAAAACAAATACGCACAAGGTGTTGTTGTCTTTTGGATTCTCCGGTCGGCCCTTCTCGTAGCCGAAGACGCTCTTCCAGGCCTCGCCGGTGCCGTAGCTCAGATCGTTGGGCCCATACCGGACGACGGGCCCGTACTTCGCGTGGAGGCCGCGGAGCCACGGCACCTGGTCTCCCTTGTAGTTGACGATCCACCACGGCATCCGGGTGATCTTGCACAGCGTCGGGCCAGGGACGTCGTGCAGTGGGTGAAGAAGCACGCGATACGCAGATCTAGCCAGCAGGTACACGACCAAAACGCCAATGGCCATGGAGGCAGAGGGGCCCAACCCCAACCCCGCGATGGCTGGCCATTGGACCGCGACGTTCCCAGTTACGGACATGGATTCTCGTGATGTGATGATTAACGGTAATTTGGGTGGGAGTATATGGGTTTGCTTGCTATTCTCTCTTTTTGTTTTAGTTTTCGGCACTTTGTTGCAGACAGAGTTGCAGTTGGTTGACTGTGCCTGAGCAGTTATCCGTCCTGTCTCGCATTTATGTGCCATCCAATGCACACCCAACGACCGAAGCAAGGGTCTCACTCCTGGTTCCCCCATGGGCGCAGCTGGTTCACCGATTCCCCACCCTCCTGCCCAAAGTCGTCCAACCTGCAGACGTCTGGTGCGGTTGGTTGCATCGCCAGTCTCCCGGGCCCACCTCAATCCCGGCTAAATGGCTGGCTGCTGCTACCCCAACGTCCAGTACAACGTCCACGGAGCCACAGCCTGCATCCGGGTCGGCCCTTTGAAGATTACTTGCTCGCTGAATTCGATCGACATTACCATGTGTCAAAGGTCCTACTCGGGCATCATCTCCGCAATCACAGTCTATTTCTAGCATTCGCTGGACATCTGCAGCTGGTCCTGCATATTTCTGCAGCGATGCCAATCCTAGATGGACTGACCTTCCCTAAACGTCCAATTTCCATTGCCTCGTTCCCGTTGCAATGCAGTTCGCCCAGGTGCTGTAGGATCATGTAGGATCATGTTATGTAACAACACCCAGGCTGCACATTGGTCGACTCGTCCCGTGCCTTCCCGCTTGGCACTTATGCGCGATCCTATAAAACGGTTTTCCACAATTTGCTGACCACCCTCCCGCTGCGGGAGTATTGGGGGCGTGAGATTCCTCATAGATAATGCATTCGCATCCTTAGGAATCCAAAACTCTGTCATTTCTCTAGTCCTAACTGCACGTAGCTCAGCTTTTGTCGAAGCCACACCCGGCTTGGCTTGGGACTCCTCTTTGCTGCTTACGGCGCCCACTTATGATATGACTATATTTCAACAACGTCTTTTAGTCTCTCACTTTTCAACTGATTCGACAGCGACTCCCTTGCGCCATCTGCGCCAACTCCATCATGGCTTCCACCGACAGCCTGTTCGCGGCCATGATCACGTTTCTCGTGGTCAACTTCTTGGCCCTGGGCTTGAGGATCTATGTCCGGGCATATATCAACAAAGGGTTCGGATACGATGATATCATGTTGTGTCTGGGTTATGTAAGTAGCTGTGTCTACAATTGGTCGCCGCCATCGTATTCATGAGTTATTATTGCCCGACTTAACGGACTGCTTGACTGACCACCATGATGTCAACACAACAGCTAGTCTACGGAGTCCTTTGTGCCATGTGCATCACTGCCATCCAGTTCGGCTACGGCGCCACCGATGTCAAACCACGATACGACACCATCAAGGCGACGCAGTTCTTCTTCGCCTCGCTGCTGGCCTACCTGATCGCGGCGTGGGCGGTCAAGAACAGCGTGGCCCTCGTGTTGTACCGCCTCTCGTCGATCGATATGCGGATCGTGAGACGGACCCTGGAGGTGTCCATGGGGATGTTTACGCTCCTCACCATCGTGGCCATCTTCATGGTGGCGTTCCAGTGCCGCCCCTTGTCCGTGATCTGGGGCGTGGGTGAGGGGACCTGTCTCCCGCCGGAGGCGCTGTCGCGGATCGGGTTGGCTTTTGGGGCTTTCGATATCGTGACGAACTTTCTGTATTCTGTGAGTGCCCATTAGACGCGACCCTTGTTTCTTTTCTTACCTTTTCGCAATTCGACTGTGTCTCCTTCATGACTAAACTCGTCCTTGTGAACTAGTTCTTGCCTATACCCATGCTTTGGGGCTTGCAGCTCAACTTCCAAACCAAGGTGGGAGTCTGTTTCCTCTTGGGTTTAGGCATCCTGTAAGTTGAACGAGTGACCCGGAACCACCGACTAGAACCCATTACTAAACCTCAATGCAGTAGCAGCATTGGCACCTGCTTCCGCCTTACGTACATCATCAAGTTCAACAACCTGTCGGCCGACGACCCAGCCAGCACTCAGGCCTACTTGAACTCTTACATCTGGTACGTACCTCGCATTATTCGGACATGTGTCCCTCTCTAACAACACCCTCTTTGCGGTTTATTACAGGACCCAAATCGAGCTCGCCGTCGCCATCTTCGCCGCCTGCCTAGCCGCCCTCCGGCCTCTTGTCAGGGCTGCCAGATCCAGTCTCTCGGCCAAGGGCGGAAGCAAGGGCTCGTCCAAGCAGTACTACCCGGTCGACGGCAATACACCGCAACCCCGGCCTCGAGATGTCGAGCTGCGTGATCGAGACGTAGTAGCGAAGAGGCAGCCTCCTCGGTTTAACGAGCACAACGATGGGAGCCAGGAGCACATTGTGAAGCACACGGAGATCAACATTGATTTCGAGCCGGCCCGGGTGCCGTCGGTGGGGGAGGGCAGGAACGTCGAGTACCAGGCTTAATGTTATGTTATGCACGTCTCTTAAGACTTGAGTAGACAACCGGAGATACCATGATTCTATTTACACACCCCAACAAAGACAAAACATCAATATAACTCGGCTGTACTACAGTTTGATCTGACTGCCTGTAAATTCATTAATTGAAAAGGGGGCGTTCTGTATGCAGTAAGCAGCAGCCTGCCAGCCAGCCGTAGCACAGCTGTAGTACGATGACGCCGGTGGTAGCTTCCTGACGCTGCAGGCTGTAGATCTCCACGAATCAGAACGAGGCTGACGTCAGACTGCACACAACAAATACCCAGTTCATCGAGTCTTACTCGCATCGCAGCACACTATCTGTCGGTAGATCTTCCGCGAAAATTGGATTGGTTGCCGTTAAGCCAGCCTGTTGTCCACTGGTGGAAGGTCGTTGCAGCATGGTGCATCATTTGATCGGCAATTCATGCTGGGACAATTCGAAATGAAAAAACAGGATTCGCTCTGATCTGGTGATTGGTATACTAATCAGTGATGTACTGGTCCAACACGGATGGGAGCCTCATAGGGAATGCTGCTCTTGTGACGATATCTCACTTAGACCAGGCCTACCACCACCCCTTTCCCTTCCAATCCCAATTAGTGAGACTCATCCAGATCCATTGAAAATCCCAATAAAACTCACGATAGCGGGATATTCTCGCCAGGCTGCACGTGGGTCACCTCCCTGATCAAACCCACGTTGTAATCAACCAATGCCGGGTAGCAGTGGTAGCAGAAGCGGTGGCAGCGGCGGTAGTAGCAGTGGGCGAGGTGGAAGCAGCAGCAGCAGCACTGGCACCTACACAGGTGGCAGCATTATCGGCGGCGGCAACGGAAACGGCGGTCATGGCGGCCAGGCACACGGTGCCAAATGGTACGTCGTCCGGCTCGTGCCCCTATTCGTCGCGCTCGTGGTGACGTACGCCGTCGTCTATTGGATCCGGCACCAATGCCGCAAGCGTCGACAGCTACAACGCGAAGGGAAGATAGACCCTTGGATCCCTGTGAAGCGCTGGCTGCGATGGCACGACTTGCACAAGCAGGGATCTGATGAGGAGTCGCCAAAAGACCTAGAAAGGGGCACTTTGGCTTCCAACAACAGCAGCAGGGAGGCCAGCCATGATGGACAGGGTCTCGTATCCTTGCCCGAAAAGCCAATGCCTGCCTACCAACCGGATGCCCATAAAGGGGAGTTTGAACGGGATCCGAACCCTCAAAGCATACTCAACATCTGAGTCAAATGAGACCTATATTAGGGCCAGGGGAGAGCAAATGTTGCAAGTACGTGCAGCCGGGACCAGGGATGTACCAAACTATACTGTGAAGGGGAGGATCCAATGATGTTACGACAGGAATGAATTGCACGATTCCTTTTTCTCGGGGTCACCCTATGCCTAGATAAACCAGATGACGTTTTTCCGCGGCGGTTTAGTTTAATTATATCATTCGTAGGATCAATCTCGTTTCCCGCGTCATTCAGTACTCACAGTCGGTTGCGTCGTAGCCTGCCCTTTGCCGCTCTTGCCCTTTTTCACGACGACCCTAGGCTCTTCCGCCTCGAGCACCTCGTCCACTTGCAACCCCGGCCACCGCTCCCGAAACACGCGGGCCAAGTGCCGGATCCCCCACTCCTCGCACGTGCGGTGCCCCACACACACCACCGCCATCCCTTTCTTCCGCGCCGCCTCCAGCCCGGGCTCCCGAACGGCACCGGTCAGGTACAGCACGCCCCGACAGTCCTCGAGAGAGGGGGCTAGTCCCATGCCCACCGCCAGCCCGGCCACCTGGTCCACTTCCTCTGGATGGAAAGCGTTCATGATGGCAACGCATCTGATCTCGTGGTCCGTCTCACCACTAGCAGCGAGCTCCTCTTTGCCATCCTTTCCCTTCGCATCATCGTCGTCGTCGTCAAAACCAAAAGCGCCCTCAAAGGACCCGAACTCCGTTTCCAATTGCGACTTCGGCATCGCCCGGGCCGTGGCGGCAACCAACGGTCCCACAATCCCGATGGTTCTTTCGGGGTCCCCCTTGTACCCCTGGATAATACCGGCCTGGTCCATGTCCATACCCAGCTTCGCGGCGAGCACGGCGTTGTTCCCGACCGTCAGCACCTCATCGAACGCCTTGTGGGACGAGACGATGGTGGTGCCGCGGGGGCACCCTCCTGGGGTCCAACTCCCAGGGGCGGTGAAGGAACCCCAGGGGCGTCGACCTTGGGGATTGCGATGCGGCTTTGGTCAGGGCATCGTAGAAGCCCGGTGTTGGGGTGATGCTGAGGATCATGTGGGTCGGCCTGGCAGTCCCGGGATGGAAGAATCTCGATCGCGGGCTGTGGTAGTCAAACGCCACGTCGCCCTGCCGGACGGGTAGCAGGGACTGGAGAAACGCGCTGATTTCAGCGATGGTCGGACCCCGAATCGGCAAGGTCGACACTGCGCCGGAACCTTGTTGCATGATGAGGATCTTCGGCAGGTATAGTAGGATCAGCTGGCTTCAACGAGCTGATCTTGGCAATCGGTCAAGCACTAATATGTTTCCGGGGTGTTGTCGCGCGCGAGAATGGTGTATGGATCCACGAGTTCGGGTCAAAAGAAGGAAATTACATCTGAATCTATGACATCATGCCGAACCGCTACGCGGGCTACTAGGCACGTTTGATGGCCTATCCCATTTTCCACATACCGGAGCTATTTTCACGATGCCCCAGCCCGAGTCTGCTCTGTGGCTTGTCGTTTTGTTGACGGCCCTTTTTTTGTCAGGGGTTAGAAGTCTAGGAGCCAGCATCTCGGGCTCCTTCTGCATCGAGATGCCGCTGCCCCACCGGGAAAAGGCATGTACTAGAAGCCGTTGGTCGTTCTAGAAGCGCACGCCAAGAAGCTCTACCGGGATGGCGGCAACGCCATTGCGCCCTGTAACGCGTAGCGTGGCTTCGCCGGCATGGCTTGGTTGTTTTTATCTCCCCATCGCATTTCACTGGTTCTGTTTACCGGGATGATCTCAACTTGGCGCATGCGTTGAGACGTTGATGGTAGATGATCTTAGTTACCAATCTCCCCTTCGACTCGGTCGGGATATTGGGCAACTCGATAGTCCGGGCCAGCAATGAATATCAGGCAACCCCAGTTGTTTTCTTCAACTGGCCTGCCTGCAATTTAAGTTACTGAGACTTAGCAGCTCGCGAGAAACATACACAGACACAGCCAGAAGGGGCGTCGTGTGATGAGTCACGCATAACCCAGGGCAACGAGACGTGGCACCGCAGGGGGGCGCTTACCAGTCGCCATGCCATCAGGACTGACACGGCCACCACCGTCGTTTATTTACGTCCATACAAGCGGCAAGGGAGTGACGAGTGCAAGCATGGCTTCATAATCATCGAAGAAAAGTATCGTAGGGGTTTCCCCGACCTCCCCCTGTTGGGATATAATCCGATGCATTAGCCGATGCTTAATTGTCTTAGTCCCACGTAACTCGATCCGTTCGTCTGGTTCCTGTTACTAAGATTAGGTTCGTGCATGTTGGCATCGATTCTCATTCCAGGTACCTTTTGATCTTCCCTTGGACTGCAGGGCTTGGACAGGCTGAAAAGCAGGCGGGTTGCCGATTCTCAGCGCAACTTTCAACCGCCAGAGTATAATGGGCGAGATGCTCGCCCAGTAAAGGTACCTCCGAGCAACAGTATCTCTCAGCACATATGAATTTCCCTGAATAGAGAGGGTGAGGCTCATAGTCAGCAGAACCTCGGTTCGCGCAAAACAGGTACCAGCAACCACTAGTCTCGTTTCTTCATCCAAACTATAAATAGCCACCACCAGATCGCCCTGTGGCTCAGGCCTCACTTGTTGCCGAAAGCCGTTAGGAGGAATCAGACTACTGCAGGCCAGGGTGGTTGCCGCTGAACCCAAAATCGCTCCCACGCCCGCGACCATCAGTAAGAGCTTGGTTCGCAAGCCCAACTCCATGGCCTCACCTCTCGGACCCATCACCGCACCACTCAGCTATGGGGCTAGGTCGGATGAGGAGGCTCCCGTACATGCGCTCCAGCAACTGCGGCCTCTGCCAAACCCCTTCCTCGGCCATTGCCACGGCTACGCGGGATGCGTCTTTGGAAGCAGAGCGAAAGCGAGCTGCGGACCAAGCTCCTATAATAAGACATGGCGCCATCTCTGTTCTTTGCTGATATTTTCCATCCCATCCCCAGGCTTGGCATTGCTTGTTTCTGCTTACCCATGCCATCTCCAAGACTCCTTCACTTGTTCGTTCTTTTATCTCTTCGTCCACTCACTTCAACCTTTTCTATTTCTTTGCCACTAGTTGCCAGGGAATAAGTACAACTACACGTATACAGGCAGTAAGACTGTCAAAATGGGCGGCAACACCAGCAAAGGCGCACCGGCCTTGGCCAACTATGGCGGCAGCAACAATCTTCAGAACCCGATCAACCTCGCCGGGCCTGACTGTAAGTGATATACGACATCTTCCTTGTGTCGAGACAAGACTGACCGACAACAGCTCTCTCACTGTTGGGCACGCAGTTCGCGCCCTTATTCCCCTCCTTTTTGACCAACAACCCCCTGCCTAACGGCTTCCCATGGGGACAACTGTAAGACGCGAGTTCCCTAAAGAATAATGATGCACGTGATACTAATCTGATTTGTAGAACCTCACAAAATGCCAATCCTTACCAGCAAATGCCCGACACGGGGGTGATGCGGTCCTATCAGTGGACCCTGACCAAGCAAAACGCGGCGCCGGACGGGGTCGAGGTGCCGCTGATCCTGGTCAACGGGCAGTACCCGGGCCCCGTGGTGGAGGCCAACTGGGGCGACTGGATCCAGGTGACGGTGACCAACAACATGACCGACGACCAGCCGGGCGCCATCCACTGGCACGGCCTGCTCCAGAAACAGACGCCCTGGATGGACGGCGTGCCGGGTGTGGACCAGTGCCCCATCGCGCAGGGCTCGGCCTTCACCTACAAGTTCCGCGCCGACCTGTACGGCACCAGCTGGTACCACTCCCACATCGAGTCCCAGTACGCTAGTGGCTGTTTCGGTCCCATAGTAATCCACGGTCCCAATGAGAAGACGCAGTACGACGTCGACGTGGGCCCCATCATGGTCAACGAGTACTACCACGAGTGGTGGGAGGATGTCTTGGCCGGCTTCTTGGCCAAGGACCCCGTCATCACTCGCTCCGACAACAACTTGATCAACGGCAAGAACAGCTACATGGGCAACAACGCGCCTCTGGCCTCGTTTAACTTCACCTCGGGCAAGACGATGCGCCTGCGCTTTATCAACCCCTCGGCCTCGGCCGTCGAGAAGATCTCGATTGACGGCCACACCATGACCGTCATCGCCAACGACTTCGTGCCGCTCCAACCCTACGAGACCACCGTCGTCACCCTCGCCCCGGGCCAGCGAACCGACGTCCTGGTCAAGGGCACGGGCAACCCCAACAGCGCCGTCTGGCTCCGGGCCTTCAAGCCGCCCAACTGCTCCATCTCCAAGGAAAACTCCACCCTGGCCCTGGCCGCCATCTTCTACGAGGGCGCCAACCGCAAAATCGCCCCCAGCTCGCAGCCCCAGTCCAACGCCTACGACACCTACTGCGGCAACGACCCCCTCTCCACCACGGTACCCCTCTACCCCATCGCGCCCGGCGACCCCAGCGTGACCGAGGTGGTCCCCATCCAGCTCCTCAGCAACGGCACCTCGGACCTGTGGTACCAGGCCGGCCGCACCATGGTCGTCGACTACAACGACCCGATCCTGCTGGACGCGAAGCAGGGCGAGCTCGACTTCGCGCCCATCCGCAACGTGCACGACTACGGCACCAACAAGTCCCTGCGCTTCGTCTTTGAGAACCCGGGCCGGCAGCCCCACCCGATCCACCTGCACGGCCACAACTTCTTTGTCTTGCAGGAGGGGGCTTGCACCGCGGCCCAGGTCGGCAACGGGACCGACTCGTCGGGCGCCATCCGCAATGCCCACCGCCGCCGGGATCACGATGTCCGCCACGGCCGACGCACCGTGAGCCGTATCGAGCGCCGCGACTTGTGGCCCGGCTGGTTGTGGCCCTTCAATAACACTGGGTCTGGCAGCGGCGGCAGCAACGGCGGCGGATACGGCAATGGATCTGGACGCGGCAGCGGCAGCGGCAGCGGCAGCGGCTCGGGAAGTGGAAGTGGCAGCGGCAGCGGCAGCGGCAGTAGCGGCACCCCGAGCTCCGCCACCATCAAGGGCGCCTGCTGGGACGGCACCATCGTGAACCCCCAGAACCCCCAGCGCCGCGACGTCCAGATGCTGCTGCCCGGCCACTACATCGTCCTGCAGTGGAACCAGGACAACCCAGGCGTCTGGCCCCTTCACTGTACGTCTCCCCCCCTTACCTCCTTTTTACGCCGTCTCACTTGCTAACTTCTGACAATCACAGGCCACATCGCCTGGCACGCCTCGGCCGGCTTCGTCTGGATGGTCCTCGAGAACCCCGCCGCCATCCAGAAGGACATGCAGATTCCCGGCGTCGTAGCGCAGACGTGCCCCAGCTGGGACAGGTGGACCGCCATCCCGGGCGACGTCGTTCGTAAGTGTCCCCTCTCTATCGATATATATGTGCCATCAGAAGAAAAGATGCTGACCTTGTACAATCTCCCCAGCCCAAATCGGAAGCGGCATGAGAGTGGTTTAGATACATAACCAAACTAACTCCCCCCCCATTGGATTGCCACAACACCAAACAAACCATTGGACATTCACAGGATACGTAAAGTACGTACATAGTTACGAAGCATTTGGATTAGAAGGATCGGGTGGAATGCAGGGACGTTTAATGATATAGAGGGGATGGGATGTATTCATAGAACTGTAATAATACCAAACCATTTGTACTTTAGAAACGGCTGGTGCTCATCACGGTGTAGACGAGACATCTGTTCCTTGATTGGCGATGTTTGAATGCGACACCAACAAGGACACCAAGTCACTCACTCTCCGATCCCGATGTAGGATCACGTTCTGCCTTTGAATCACTATTCATTTGTAGATTGGCCATGGCTATGTTACATTTTCACCTCAATCAAGCCCACCCCACTCGCTCTCCTGTCCCTCACTTTCATGACCATTGTCCTCATTCGCCTTGCCGGCGCGCCGGCTCCCTGCAATGGCCCCGCGCTTGTTGTTCTCTCTCCTCCTTTCCCAGGCGCTCTTAGATGTGATCTGCGCCTTGGTGCCGCGCCGCGACTCCACGCCGCCCTTCTTGAGCTTCTGCTTATCCTCCTTCTTGACTTTCGGTAGCGCGTCCATCAACCACTTGGGCACCGCGTCAGGGTTGCCGTCCTTGCCCGCCTGCTTCTCCGACAGGGTGATGACGTTGGCGATGCTCTTCAGGAACGGGATGTCCTCCTTGGTGTACATGGTCACGGCATCGCCGGCTCCGCCAGCGCGAGCGGTACGACCAACGCGATGTACGTACCCAGCCACACTGGTCGGGATATCGTAGTTGATGACGCCGTTGACACCGCGGAAATCGATGCCGCGCATCAATAGATCGGTGGTGATGAGAACCCAGATCTCACCTGCTCGGAAGCGGGCAATGATCTTGCTGCGTGCCGTCTCCGACATGGAAGAGTGCAGGGCCGCCACCCGCGTGGACCCGCCAGCCTCGACTGGGAACTCGAACTTGAGTTCGTCGTGAAGAGACGTGGCGCGGTCAATCGTCTGCACGAAAACGAGGAACGGTAGGTTCATGTCTGGGAGCGCCTCGTTGGTGCCGGTAGGGTGCAACAGCTGGCGCATGGTGTAGAGCTTGCCCCGCTCGTTGTCACCGGTGTAGATGAGACGGTGCTTGATGTTCTTGACCGCGGTGTCCTTTAGACCTACGACAAGTCGTACCAAAGGAGATGCCGAGGATTGGCCCTGTTGCCTCTTCTCGAGCTCCTGTACCAGCAAGGTCTCGATATTGGAGCCCATGGTCGCCGAGAAGCACATGAGCTGCAAAGACTCGCTGTTGCAAGAAGCCAGAATTCCCTGGGTCTGCTCCCTGAAGAGCTCGTCCAGTAACACATCACCCTCGTCGAGGATCAGCGTCCTCACCGTCGGCAACAGCTTCTTGGTCTTTTCGCGATTTAAGAAGTTGAGAAGCAGCATGGGGGTGGTGACAAGAATATCGGCCCTGGTCACAGCCTGGGATACTTTGCTCTCGTCTTCGCTGGCTTCGTCCGACTCCTCCTTGTCTTCTTCATCCTCGCTCTCGTTGTCCGATTCCTGCTCGACCTCGATGTCCGACGCTTCGGCGGCAACGCGCATGCCCTTCTTGAACAGCACGATCTTCACGCCGGTGCCGGCGGCCAGCTTCTGTCCTTCGTTGGCAATCTGGTGGGCGAGCTCGCGGGTGGGCGCAAGGACAATTGCGTCGAGGGATTGCTTGTGTCCTTTCTCTTGCGACTTTTGCCGTTGCCCGAGTATCCGGTTGATGGTGGGGATCAGGAAAGACAGGGTCTTGCCGCTGCCGGTCGGGGCGACAGCAAGGAAGTTGACATGGTCGGCGTCGTTAAGGGTGTCGGTGACGGCGGATTTGGGGTTCAGCAGGAGGGGCAGACTGCCCATCTGGACTTCGGTCGGCAGTCGGTAGCCGTGCTCTGCGAGGTTGGCGACCAGTCTTGCCGATACATTGTAGACACCCTTCAGCTCGTTGAACGACGTGAGCGGCCGGGGGTAGAGCTGCTGCTGCTTCCCGTCTGCCGCCTTGACCTCGACCTTTTGCTTCTTGTCCTTCTTCTTCGACTTCTTGACCTTGGACTTCTTCTCCTCCTGGCTCGACAATATCGTGAACTTCAACTTGTGGCCCTTCAGTATTTGATAGATTTCGTCGTGGCTCATGGGAGGGGCGGCGTCCGTTGCTTGCTTTTTCGCAGACTTCTCCTCGTTGTCGGCCGGGGCCGGGGCGGGTTTGCTTGTCTCCTTGGGCGCGAAAAAGTCGACATCGTCGGTGACCGCGGTGGCGGCTTGGGTGAGGGCCTCGTCGGCTTTGCGCTTGGTGCCTCGTATCGTGAAATCTGTGTAGAGCTGAGGGTTGGTGGGCTTGTTAGGCGGGGCCAGCGATTTCTCGGGTTTCGCCGACTTTTTCGTCCCCCGGGACAGCATCTTCATGAGATCCATGGTGGCAGATTCGCTGGCTGTTGTAGGAGTAGCGAGATATTTCTGGGGAGACGTCTCTATTGTCGAGTCGCTATCACTTCCTCCAGTAGGTGGGCTGCTGCTCAATTGGAAATTCGATGCGCTGCAATTGATTGCTTGCTGGGCGCTAAAACTTTTGGGCGGTGAAAAGGTTCTGCCAGTCCAGCGCATGCGAGCTCAGTGGCATTGGACCCCACCCACTAAAGTTTAGTGATTCCCGATCGAGCGGGGCAAGCTCCGAGCCGCATGGAAACAACACCATTCCGTTGAGCGCATTCTGCTCCTGCGTCGCATTTGAAGATAGACTGATGCGAGAATATGGCGATAGCTATGCGCTTGCACTTTTGTTCTGATTATATCTGAAAATCTTGAGTTTTACTGGGGGTGTCTCTGACCGATGCGATAATCAAGCTTTCGTGGTTTCCATTTCTAATTACCCCTTTTCAAACCAACACCACCCAATCCACTTAAGCTTTGTAAGCCAGATATCGTCGTTATAGCATCAGTTTACACGCGACTTCATGTACGTCGTAATTATGTATATAACTTTCTAAGGGTATGTTCCACAGTCACGTTGTTAATAATCCAGAAGATTACCAGATACTCCGCTGCAAGGGAGCTGTCGATGATTGCGCATCAAATGCCGATCTTCTTTCCGGCGTGGCAGACGGTAGTCCAAAATTGCACCGGCTGATGGGTTGTCTCTGCCTTCATGGTCCAGTCCCGTCATATAGTAGACTTCAACTACAGTCTCGGGAAGCGCATTTTGAACACATGAGCGATAGTTGACATTGGTTGTGGGCGAAATGATGTGTCCTTGATTGCGAAATTGACATGCCTGAACTCCATGACATATGATCTTTTTCCCCTAGTGGGAGGTATTCCCAAGGGGAATAATCGTCTATGCCATTCTCTTATTCTTCATAGTATCCTACATAGCAAGCTGAGTGTTGCAAGCTTCGCTCTACCTGCTTGTGACCAGGACAGCAAAGTAAGCGTCCAGTTGCGAAATGATGCACTTGATTCCCAGTTCATCAATGCCGTCCATTACAACCAACAAGCCAGCTTCCTGTCCAGGATTTCAAATAGCAAGCGTGATGCTTGGAAACAACGATGAACTGAGTCACATATTTAGGAAACTTTGATATCTCAAGTTGTTTGGTTGGTCGTCTCGGCGTATATAGATCGCTTCATTCGACAGTCTCTGTTCCCTGGGCCAGGTGTCTTTATTACCACTAGCTATAAAGTGAAGTAGTTATCATGTAAGCACATAATGAGTAGACGGTGAAGAAGACATAACCTTGACAGCTGCCGTTTCGTCGTACCAGAAGTGGTTGCTTGCTACCTTTGCATTCAATTCTATAGCTGTACCCAATCGAATTCTCCATGCATAAATAGACCGGCCCTCTTCTGCTCCTCTCCCACTTTCCTTCTCTTTTCTCTTCAGCTGCTTTTCTGCAAGGAGTTTCTACCATTTACCAATCACACTCCTCAGCCAGGACCCTTCCCAGTTGCAGCCACTTCGCTGCTTTTACCCAACCTGGTTTCCTCTACGAGGTGTCCCTACTACCACCTTTGGTTTGGCTGATGCGACTCAGCTGCTTCTGCCGCCATATAAATCCGGTTTCTTTCAAGACCGTGACAGGCTTGAAACCACTTCACTTTGCAAAACCTAAACATTGAGCTCTTTGTCGATATTGCTCTGGGCAAGGTGAAGTACCGGATATTCCACGTCACTTATCAAAATCCACAACTAACCAGACCTCACAGATGGCCTCTGATCTTGATCTGGTCTCCAAGATGGAGAACCAACTCGTTATCAGCCCGCGCAAGACCGAATCGGTCACCGAATCGCCCACCGAGTTCCATCCATTCGTGCGTCTGCCAATTGAGCTGCGCACCCAGATCTGGGAGGAGCTTATCCCAGAGATCCATGATCGAATCATCTGGGTGCGCGAGCCGGGTTGGCTCAAGGTTGACCGCAAGCGTTTCACTTCCGTCCTCCTGCACGTCTCACCCGAAAGCCGTCAGATCTACCTCACTCGCTTCCCCATAGCCTTGACTGTCCGCATTCGATTGGAATCGTTCAACCCGTTTGCACTCCACCCACTGTCGACCGACTGGTACGAGAGAGGCGTGGTTTTCATCAATCCCGTACACGACATCCTGGCTATCGGTCAGCCTTGGCCGGAGCCTAGTTGGCGCAACTCTGACACCTCATATAACGATGAGTACTGTCGCGAGAACCCGTACTTGGCTGACGATTACGCGCTCTTGGCGCAACAGCTCCGGCGGGAGAAGCCTCGCAACCGGATCCGGAAGGTCATCGAGTTCCCGGTTTCCAACTCTTGTAACCCGGGCACTTGGGCCGTCGACATATCGGAGGATGTGGACTACTACGGTTAGGACGTGGACTCAGAGGATGGCAGCCAGATCAATGCTGACGATGGCGATGGATATCCCACCGAGAACTGGGACTTCAACGGTGTTACCAAGAGACGTGTTTTCACCGGTTCTTCGGACAAGAAACAGATCTGGGAGTTTCATCGAGACACTGAACAACTGAGCGGCAGTGAGTTGCTCCAAAAGTGGAGCAGCAACATCAGTGTTGCTGATGAGTAATAGGGCCCAAGATTGTACCGGAGCGGATGGGCTTACCATTACAGGATACGTAAGGGATCTTGGCCATTGCTAGCTATGGATGGGCCAGACGCAGGATACATAGCCAGCGATGAGTCCTTAATGGCCACATTCGATATGCCAGAATTGAATTAGGTGTTTAACTGAACTTCATAGAGCATAGATAGTTGTATCTCATCATGGCACTGCTAACAGACTCATACATACACATAGGCTCACGGCGATCTTGAGTACATTTCCAAATATGTGAGTTGGTGTAATCTTCTAGGGCGCGGCGCTTGTCCATTCATTGGAACACGATGTATTTCACGTGGGGAAAGGACAGTTTGTCCATGGTGAGGTGATTGACAAGTGAGTAGCTAACAGGTAGATAGTGAAGACGAGGTGCTCTTTACAGGCACTTTACCTTTTTTAACTCTAGAGCTTTCTAATGAAGTTCGATCCTTGCATTCAATGCACTGAATGAAATCACCTTTTTCTCCCACCTATAAAAAGGTCCATCCTCTCCTGCCTCACTCACTTTTACGTTCCTCTCTACAACTGCCCATCTCCAGACAGTTGTTATCCACAAGCTTGGCTTTCTCAACATCCGGTCAGCAAAATTCTCACTGGCTGTCTTCGCTACAATTGCTTTCCTTCTATCTCTTGCCCTCCGACTGCATACGTGTATCGGAAATACCATCAATCAAACAACGCCACTATTCAACACTGTCTTGGTTCACTACTGCTAAGTGCAAAAACTACTCAGCTACTGGCATCTTATCTTACCACGATTGACACAGGAAAGGTAAAGTAGGTACCCAACAATTTCACATTGCGAGAAACGCACGACTGACCAAATCTAGATGGACTCAGACTTACAGTCCAAGCTGGACACCCAGCTCGTACTCAGCACCGGCGCCGCCGAGATCGCCTCTAAGATCGCCTCTGAGATCGCCACTGAGATCGCCACTGAGACGGCCTCCAAAATGGCCTCCGAGATGGCCACCGAGATGACTACCGAGACGTCCACTGAGACAACTACCGAGACGTCCACTGAGACAACTACCGAGACGGCTACCGAGACGGCTACCGGGACGGCCAATTTCCATCCATTCCCCCGCCTCCCGACCGAGCTGCGGATTAAGATCTGGGAGATGCTGATTCCGGAGGTTCGTGGCCGCCTCATCTGGGTCCGCGAGCCCGGCTGGATCACAATGGAGACGGAGAAGTTCAGCTCAATTCTCTTGTCAGCTTGCCCCGAGAGTCGCGAAATTTACCTCAAGCGCTTCCCCATGTGCCTAGAGGTCACCAGTCGCGGCGTCTTCTCGGACTACTTCGGGCACTGCTTCCGCGCCAGCTTCAGCTGGTACCCCAAGGGCGTAATCTACCTCAACCCGGACCATGACGTCCTGGTCTTTGGCTACCCCTGGAACGAGAACGACGGAAAAGACAGTGTTCATTGGAGAAGCACCTTCGAGGACGGCACAGACAATCACTGGTACTACGAAGACTATGACTTTGCCTTCTTAGCTAAGGCGCTCCGCCGCGAGATGCCACGCAGCCGCTTCCGCAGCCTGTTCGAGTTTCCCAATTGGCTCGAGCAGGACGATTACGTGGCCATTCACGAGTCAGAGCAGGAAGACTGGGATACCGGAGATACCTATGAAGACAAAGATGGCAAGGCTACCGAGGATTGGTACTTTGACGGTATCACGATGCATCTCACGGCCACCGGTCCCTTTGATCGCGAGGAGGGCCTGAAGTTCTACCACGATGCCAAGGAGGTGAGCGGTCACGATTTGTTTCAGAAGTGGGCTACCAAATTCACGCCCTCTTAGAGGAGAGATTCGCATGGGTAAGGCAAGCAAGATATCCATGGCTTGATCCCAGCTCTGGCATCTTTTTACGAGCTGACACTGAAGTGGTTATGAGGGGGCATAGATACCTAGTTTCGCCGTAGCTTAATATCAATGAATCCTCTCAATTTGATTCTTAAACGTGTAAGTTGGTGTCTCTTTATAGAGTAGGCGCACATCTCGTCATTGGCAAGCGATGAGAATTACGGGTGAAAGACCTGTAGTGAGAATGGTACCATTTACCAGCCCTGACCTTCAGCAATCTCCAGCACAATTATGCCTAGTACATTCAATTTTAAGACTTTCCACCATGGTACAGCTGCATTCACTCCATTCTCTTTCGCATAAATAGGCCACCATCTCTGCTCCATTTCCACTTTCATTCCTTCCCTCCTTCTAATGTCCGCCTCCAGACAGCTTCCCCAATAAGTTGGCTTCGGCAACGTCCACCGCAGGAAGTCTTCTCTAGCCCTCTTTATTGGATTTGGCTTTCATTTTGTTGTTCTTTTGCGCAAAGTTATTCAGCAATCCCACTTCATCAGAGATCCTCCCCCATTCGAGACCCGCTTGACCTTCCGTCACTCAATCCAAGACTCACGGTAATCTGATTCTCTAGTCATCACAATTGAGCCGACAAGGCAAAGTGTCACAATTCTCATATCCATCGAAGCGTACGACTAATCGGACCCAGATGAACGACTCAGACCTAGCAACCCAGATGGACAACCAACTCGTACTGAGTACGAGCGCTACCAAGCCGACGAAACCGACGACCTTCCACCCATTTGTGCGCCTTCCTATCGAACTCCGCATCAAGATCTGGGAGCAATTCATCCCGGAGACTCGCGGTCGTCTCGTCTGGATGCGCCAGCCTGGCTGGATATTGGCTGACAAAGAGCGCTTCACCTCCATCCTCCTTTCTGCCTGCCGTGAGAGTCGTGAGGAGGTCTATTTGAAGCGTTTCCCCATGGCTCTTGAGCTCACCTTGCGCGAGGCCTCTCCCTCAGGGTACTGGGATAAACAGTTATTAAGGATCATCGAGTGGGACGACCGCATCGGCACCATCTACATCAACCCGGAACACGACGTTCTGGTGCTCGGCCAGCCCTGGGTTAAGGACTACAATGACTTCACCCTCCTGGCAAAGCCGCTCCGCCGGGAGGAGCCGCGTTCGCGCATTCGCAACATTATCGAGTTCCCGGGCGCCGAGGAGTTAAAGGATGAGTTTGACATCATGTACTCGGAGGGTGAGAATTGGCGTTGGCAAGAGGATCCCGACGATACTCCCGAGAACAGACAGTGGGGCCTCCCGACCAAGCATTGGACCTTTGAGGGCGTCACCAAGCACCTCACGCTCACTGCTCCCCTTGACGACGAGGAGACCTTGCAATTCTATCATGACGCAAAGGAGCTGAGTGGCCAGGATGTACTCCAGAAATGGGGTGGCAAGTTCACGGTCTCCTAAAGAGATTTATATGGGTAAGTCAAGCAAGTCATCCGGTCGACAGAGACTGAGGCTAATATCCAAGTAATACAGACATTTTGCATCGGTCTTAGAAACACGATGCGAAACTTGGGTGGACAAGGTCGAATGGTGAACCACCTGTTGTACGATAAGGGATAATGAGCAACCCACTTGGGTCTAGGAATGCCATAACTGGCGTGCTGATTTGCCCACGCCATATTTCTTGGGTGAACTTGGCATAGATCAGTCAACGCTGAGATCTCACGATAGATGCATTGTCGCTGGCTGATCTTACGAGCCGCAGCAGATTGGCCGTGGGGAAGTCTAGATAGTCGTGCCATATTAAATGGTACACCAATAAAAAATATTGGTCTCTCAATGGTATATGATGGCGGGACTGTATGCCAACATGTGGTTCTCCGTGATCATGGTGATAGACGGGTGGGACGTAGTCTATTCCGAATTTATGGCTGGCAACCTGAATTTTCAACGAGGAGTACGAAAAGCTTGCAACGGCAGCATTCCATGCCGAAATATTTCAGAGCTACAATCGGATCTACTTTACTGAAACCATTATCTTTGACGTACTCCTCACATGAATCGACTTACTGCTTGATCTCTGAAAAGCAAGTTGATTATTCTCAATTTATCACCCGCACCTCAGTTTCAGAGCAATCCCTCAGACCGCCCACACATCTCACACCAGCTTCCCTAGCTGCCGTATTTCCGGCATTGTACCATCGTTGGCAAGGTAAGCCTCATTCACAATTGCAGCAAGTGCAAGTTGAGGCAACTGAAGCAATCCTCACCACTAAACTTGGTGGCACATCCCTCATAAAAGTTCCCTACAGTTGCTACGTCTATGGGGAGCCAGTTGATTCATTTTCACTTCTCACCCACACCTCAGGACCAGAACAATCAGTACAATTGCGCATTCAATTTGCATTTGCCAACTACCACCTATTTCTCCTACTTCGCAACGCACCCGAAAAGGTAAACTTGATTCTAACTCACGGTAGCTGTAGTTGCAGAGTCAAGTAGCTACGGCCACCCAAGGACCTGTACCAACTTCAACAGTCTGGATCTCATAATTCATTTCATTCCCTCTACTACATTCATTCATCCTTACCCCATCATCTCAGAAGCATCTCAACTGGAGGGTTTGTACCAACTTCAACAGTCGGATTCTCATATCTTATTCCATCTTCTCATCCACAATCATCCACCTTTGCCACATTCTCTAGTCAGTACATCGACTGGAGGGTTTGTTGCAATCTCAACAATTTGACTCTCACATCTTCCATCCTTTCTCCCACATTCACTCATACTTATCCCACCTCAGCAGCCCCTCGACTGCAACTCCTCACCATGGCGCCCCAAGAGAAGCCTGCCGATCAAGTCGACCAGGAAGTTATTAATGCCGACACGGATTCTGATGCGGATGCGGATTCGGGCTCCAACACTCCCACAGGCACCTCGACCACTTCGCCTTCTAATGACCACGTTGCCGACCACCCCATGACTGATCCTATTGTTGACACCTCATCCGCCGACACTGCTGTCAGCTCCAATGCTGCTCCCATGGAGACCGAGTCTGGCGCAGTCAAGCGATCCGTGGAGGATCCCGACGCCGAGGCTGGTCCCGCAACCAAGCGCCAGAAGTCTTCTGCTGGCGGTGATAGTGGCAATGGCGCATTCACGACTAACAAGGCAAAGATTGAGGAGCAACGACGCCGCAAGAAGCTCATGACAGCCGAGGTCGACGCCCAGTACAACGCCTGGAACCAGGCCAATGAGGGCGTCTCGAAGAAGAAGAAGGCCGATCACAAAAAGGAGATCATGAAGGCCGTTGGTGATGAGTTGTAAGTTTTGAATCATCAAACAACATGACTACCCAACTTTGCCATGTTGCAGCCTGTCAATCGCCCAACAAGTACTAACTCACCCAAAACAGCATGGCTCGTGATGAGCACCCCGACCAGATTGTTACCGACAAGTCCCCGACCAAGCCTAAGAGCTCCACTCCAGCCAAGAGCAAGGCTACTTCCACTGCCCCGGCTTCGCAGGCAGTTCCTGCTGTTGCCGAGGGACGAGCTGCTCAGTCCACTCCATCCGCACTTCACGGCGACGCTTTCTTCCAGCTGGACAATGCCGCACCTGCCGGCAAAGCCGAGAAGTCCGCTGCCGCTGCCAACCCGGGCCAGGGCAATGCGAGCGCCCAGAACAATCAAGGCTCCAAGACCAACACCCCCAAGAAGTCCGGTACCAAGGCCACCAAGCAGCAGGCACAGCAGCCCGCCACCCCCAGCAAAGACCGCAAGAAGCTGCCTGCCAACAAGAAGTCTGATACCAGCAACAAGAACAGTGCCCCGAACAACAACGACGGCAAAGTCCTCATCGCCGGCACTGCCGATTACGTCGCCAATAACATCGTCGAGAAGGCCCAGAGTGACGCCCTCGAGACCATCATGAAGGCCAACGAGAAGGCGACCGAGATTCGCAAGGATGCCGAGGAGCAGGCCGCTCAAGTCATTGCCGACGCCCACACACAGGTTGATGAGAAGGTCAAGAACGCCGGCGAGGAGGCATCTCAGATCATCAAGGACTCCGAGGAGCAGGTCGCCCAAGTCTTGGCTGAGGCCCGCCAGCGCGCCCAGGAGAATCTAGACAAGGCTAAGGAAGAGGCTGAGGCTATTGATCGTGATAGCCAGCTCCGGGTTGGCGAGGTCGTCGCCGGTGCTCGTGACCGCGCTGTACGCGCCGACGAGGAGGCGGCGAACGCTATGCGCGACATTGACACTGCCACCGAGGAGATTCGACGTGGCAAGACCACCCTCAAGAACTTTTTCGAGGGCATTGCCGCTCGTGTTGCTCCTCATCACGATGCCAATGCCATCAAGGATGTTGAGCCTTACCATGAGCTCGAAGCTGCCAAACAAGTTATGGGTCCTCTGTTCGGTAGCCCTACCGTGGGCACGCTGCTCGGCCCCCGGCTGACGGGTAGGGCCCCATGGGACTTGGTGAAGCGGTGCATGGAAAAGGACCCCAAAGCCTGCCACGACATTGCGTTGCTCCGCGCAATGATTAATGTGGAGCAGTACTCTCGCGGTCATGTTGATCTTCCTCATCACACCATGCAACCTCCCGCTCGTGCTGTTTCTGTCCCCCAGTTCGAGAACAAGGTCTTCAAGCTGAAGACGGAGGAGGCCGACCACTGAAGGAGCTATTTCATTGGGGGCATGTTGCCGATTGCCGCTTGAGGTTACCGGGCAGCGATATTTGTATGCCATGGGATGCATTATTTCTTTCTTAGCTTCTATTTCCCACTACTTGTTTACATGGCGAGCTGAGCCCTCATTCCCATCTCATGGGAAACGATTGGGCTTGATCAGCAATGAGAACACAAATTTCTGAGTTCGATTTCGGGATTCTCTACACAGAACTGGTATTGCGGATTATGGACATATCTACATACGTAGTGGTATGAGTCTGCACATCATAGTTAGATCAATAGAGAACTACTTAGTTATGCTAATAAAGCAAATTGGTGAAGATGATGATTCCGTTGCTTCTTGTAGCTGCAAGCAGCGCTGGAGTTCCTGCTTACACTGTACCTTGCTAGCCTGTGCCACTCGTGTATATGTGATCTGCTTGTCAGTTGTCGATGCGCTTGTCTACATGTGAACAAAACCCATGTTGATTCGTTGTGTTATTGACGCCGATGGCTGTCACCTGCGTACAGGCGTTATTTGGTGGCGCTTTGGTGGCAGGAGGGCCACCAACATCATTGACGAGTTCACACAACATGAGGTCAGTGTTGGCCTCTCCCCATCTGTTGCTGCTGTTACTAAACATGAGAAACTGCAGTTTCATCCTCTGAGGCAAGGTCTCGCGGAGGATGATGCTTTACTCTCTCTCTGTTGCTCCACATAAAAATAAATGATCAGACGGGCGGATAGTCGGACAACCCAATCGACCCCTTGGCTCCCTCTTTTCTGGAAAGTGTTTTCCCAAAATATTTCCCGGTTCTTGCATCCCAGGTCGAAACTAGGACATGTAATATGATGTCAAGTTCGTCAACGACTACACTTGCAGACATGAATCGCGACTGAATTGGGGCGGACGTGACACATGGCCAGATCCCGGTCTGGCAGTTTCGCATCTGCCGTGTCGCCACTTTTCTCGTGGTCGAACTGGGATGATCCTTTGCGCCGCCAACAAGATCGGACTGCCAATCGCGGCATGCCTGGCGTATCTCAGCATGACAGAGATTGTTCCTTGACCAGGCGTTCTTGGGTGGTGAACTGCATATCACGTGGTATTTCAACCTTAGGACATACGACCTCTCGTGTCTGGTAGAGTTGCGATAATAGCAGTCTCTTGATATAGGCCTACAGAGAAAGAAAGGGGAGAGGAATTTGCCGTTTTTAGAGAGGACCCGAAATAATAGGGTGCCCTCCGGCAACCAGGAAATGCCATGTTGCAAGGCAATAAAAGCGCCGATATAGCAGTGACATGATGCTCACGAGATAAGCAGAATGGAGTGCTCGGTGCGGGGGACGCACTGACAGCACAGGAAGGAGAGGGAGGGAGTTGTAGTCGGTGAGGTCACTTTGCGCACGTCAACCCTGTCCGACTGTAGGTCTGGGCTTATGGGATTGATGGATTATGCCGTACGGCTGTTTCGAACGGTCGTCTTGGCTTGGATGGCGGTGTGCCCAATTGTACACTGCATAAGTGAGTGAGAAGGAAAAAAAAACAAGCATGACCAAAAGTTGGTTGTGGGAGCCCTCCAAGACTCCAATGCCAACTGCCCCTAGGAGCTCGGAGACTTCTGGCCGTCAGCGCGATCTATGGGAGCCAATCGGAGCTAACGGCTGTGGGTCGATAGTGTCTCACTGCCGGCACCATCAGCAAAGTCAGCACCGCCGCCATTGGCCAGAAGAGAGGGGTCGGATTTCCGGGATGAGCCAGGCAGGCAGGGGGACACTTGGACCTCTTAACCGAAATTGACGAGAATCAATCAGATTACCTTGGATCTGTTGTACGGAGCAAAGTCAAGCAGAAAAGTTTCATCGCAATCAAGGCAGCTGCAGCCTGTCAGAATGCCATCACCCCTTATGCAGAAGACTATGTACATATGTAGGTGACGAGGCCCAAGGCCCATTCAGCTGGGCGCGCAAACCTGGCAGTAGATCAGATGGCAACGTGTTGTCGCATGCACATAAATGGATTTCTGGGGAGAAGCACGGCGTGGACCAATCGATTTGGCAGGATGGACCATGGGCAACTATTGACGAGTCATTGACGTATGCACGCTCGCACGCAGCCAGTTCCTTGGTACTGCTGGTACCGCCGCTGGGGATCAATTGATTGCCTGCGCGCAGGCAGTTTTCGGTGGGGATGGGCATTCATTCCAGGCCTTTTCGTAGCGGGCTCTGGGCCGACCCCTAGTGCCCCCAGTGCCCCCTATCAGTAGACCTGCTCATCAGCCCCCAGGCGATTCCAATGGCAATCTCGCATCAGAGCGGGGCACTGACTTGGTAGGTCTTGGCTCCCTCCTTTGATCTTTTGCTTATTGCTTGCGCTACCCAACGGAGCCAACGGATACCCCCAGCAAACATTGTCCAAGGTCTTGGGATGTATTTAGACAAGACTTCCCTTTCCCTTTTGTCTTGTCATCTCCTTGGCTTCTCGACTTTTCTGCTCTGACCTAGCCTACGCCAAGTCCCCCGGATTTTAACTTTGACGACGGATCTCTCAGCCCTATCTGCCCGTCGACAGATTCCCAACGGCTGCTTATCCGAGAAACTGCACGTGACTTTTTCGGAGTTGCATCGCATCATGTCCGACCCTATCCAGCCGGTGGGTCCGCCCGCAGCTGTCAACTCCAGCGACAGCATCACCCACAACAGCAATAACTCTGCCAACGACGCTGCTACTGTCGTCGCCAGCCCAACCTCTGATGCCAAAGTCGACAATGGCTCATCTCAACAGGTGCCGTCGCACGCGCCTCCCTCACCTGGCGCTTTGGAGTTCGGCAACGGGCTCGTCGACCCGCTCGACATCGGGCGCCACCGCCGCGACGATGTCACCCTGAAGCAGCTGCAGATCGAGTACCCCAAGGCCAACAAGCGCGAGCTCCGCAAGTTCTACCGCAACCAGAACAAGCTCATCAACCACTACCTTGGCGTCGACGACGAGGAGCGCATGCAGGTCGAAGAGGATGCGCGCCTCGCCCCCAAGATCAAGTTCGCCATCAACGCCTCGTTTACCGTCAACTTTTGTCTTTTCGTCATCCAGCTCTACGCCGCCGTCTCCACCGGATCGCTCGCGGTAGGCACAACACCATGCTCGGCTCGGTTGCGCTTATTACTTCGTTGAGACTGCGAGTGAGGCTAACTTGTGTGGTGCGATAACAGCTGTTCGCCACGGCTGCCGATGCTTTCATGGATCTGGTGTCGTCATGCGTGATGCTCATTACCTCTCGGATGGCCGCACGCGCATCCATCTATGAATACCCTGTGGTAAGTAACGAGAAGGTAGCCTTGTTGATTGTCGAGCCCAGCTTTGCTAACCTTTTTCTAGGGCCGGACTCGTATTGAGACCATGGGAATCATCATCTTCTGCGCGTTGATGACCTGTGTCGCCATTGAGCTACTCGTAAGCTGCATCCCCAATCAATTGCTCTTGGCCCCCCACTAACGAGCTGTAGATTGAATCCGGCCGCACACTGGGCAACGGTGCCAAAGAAGCGTCGGAGCAGTTGCACGTCGTGCCCATGGTCTGCGTCTGCGTCGCCATTGCCGCCAAGACCACCCTCATGCTGTACTGCTGGGCCTACCGCAAGCATCCCTCGGTCCATGTCTTCTTCGTGGACCACCGCAACGACATCGCGGTCAACACGTTCGGTCTCATCATGGCCGTGGTCGGTGAGCGATTCGTCTGGTACCTGGATCCCATCGGTGCCATCTGCATCGCGCTGCTCATCCTCTTCTCCTGGGTCTCCAACGCGTTTGAGCAGGTCTGGCTGCTGGTGGGCAAGACGGCGCCGCCGGATTACATTTCGCGCCTGATCTACTTGACCATCACGTTCGACGACCGCATTCTCAAGGTCGATACTGTAAGTTTCCCCTACGTCTATGATACGTTGCGTTCCTAGCTGACCATTCCCAGTGCCGTGCATACCACGCGGGTCAGAACTACTACGTCGAGGTCGACATCATCATGGACCGCTACACCCCGCTGGAGATTTCCCACGATGTCAGTCAAGCCCTGCAGAGGAAACTCGAGGGCCTGTCGGATGTCGAGCGAGCATTCGTCCACGTCGACTACGAGGACGACCACGACATCAACGAGGAGCACAAGCCCCTCTACGAGAAGCGAGTGCCCCGGAGGACTGTCCGCAAGCTCTGGGCGGATATGATTGGGCGCGGCGACTAAGTTGCTCGCTGCATCAGTGCCTAGTCCCCCAACAGAGGAGGCGGCACATCCCTCATATCATAACCTGGGTTCACTGTCGGTCTTGCAAATGTACGGAACATCATCACCCCCTTCGCCGTGCCCTCGATCCAGCCGCACAAGCTTGGCCTTCGCTGCGGAATGCCGAAGAATGGGCACGGCAACCACCTTCCGAGACCGATTGTGTGTATTTTTTTCGCATAGTCCCCGCCTTGGGACTCACCCTCTTTCGTCGTCGCTGCGCGAACTTATGGAAACCCAATCATCTTCCACTCGTCGCGCTTGTTATGCTCGTTCGCTAGAGTTGCCTTGCCAAGCAAGTGCAAGAGGGATGCCGTTCAGTAACTAGATTTATTAGTGCATGCCAACAGGCGAATCCATAATGAAAAAAAGTTAAAGTAATCTGATGAGGGACTTGCGTGAGCGTCATAGTGAAGAAATCGTATTGGATTACTCGGATACGATTGCCCGTCTCGGCTTCTCTAATCGCCTATACAAGTATCAAAGACATCATGGTGTCCAGCACTCGGACAAGGTCTGCTGTTGCTTCACAGCTCCTAATTCCTTCCACTTGGAGTATCCCAACATCAACCGCACCAACCTCGAGCCCCGTATTTACTTGAAGTACTGCCCCTTGAAGCCAGGCACGATCTCTTCGCCGTCCTTGGCGTACTGATGGTCCTTGGCTTTGGCTTGCTGCCATTTCTGTTTCCGCTGTGTGAACTCTGTTTGGCAAGTCAGCTATCAATATCATACAACTTTTGTAGTCATGATGGGATGAGGACTACTAACCACCCATCGTGGGCACCGGGTGCCCGCCGGCTTCGAACTCGTTCTGCACGAAGCCGGCCCGCTGGAGGACGGGGGAGTCGATGGTCTTGAGCACGACGTCGTTCCGGGGGCGGGAGAAGTAGAGGAGGCCCAGGCGGTCGACGTGGCGCTGGTCGGCGGGTGGGAGCGCGACCTGCCCAGCTGGGTTAGTCTCGAAGGAACTCGAGGGCATAAGTGTAGGAAAAGAGAAATGCTTACTCGGTGAATAGTGGACTTGATGTACCCGCCCGTCAGGAAACTCAGCGCGTCGCAGGTGTTGACGGTCAAGCTGCCGTCCAGGGGTTTCGCCCACTTCCACTGACCCGTCTCGTGCTCGCGGATCTGCAGCGCGGCGACGGGCTGCCGGAACAGTAAGGTGATGGTGCCGAGGTCGGTGTGTCCGCCCGACCAGAGGCCGTCTTCCAGCTTGGCGATTTCGGAGGGAGAGAACTTGCCGTACCTCATGTAGCGTAGGTGGGACTCGTCGTGGGTGTCCCACCGGTGCAGCTTGGTGAAGAAGTCGGGAGGGAGCTCGAGGGCGAGGGCGATGAGGTGGTTGAGGGGGTCGAGGACTTTTTCGTAGAGGGACTGGGGCGATGGTCAGTGGAATATAACATGTTGCTTGTGAGTTGGGGTGTCTTGTTACCTTAGCAAATGTTTCGATCTCTTCAATGTGCTCTTTCAGCAGTTCCGGTACGGGCTGGGTGATGTGGCCGGCGTTGGCTATACGCATCATTGTTAGCACTCTTATCCTGACCGGTAACAGTTTGCCGAGGTTGGGAGCCAACTCACTAGCCATGTTCCACACCTCGACCTTGTCCTTGAGCCCGCCACTGAGCGCGCGCCGCCCCGCCGGCCGGTAGCCGTTGTACTCGCCGTTGTCGAGGTCGGGCACATACTTGAGCTTCTCGTCGAGGGGGAGCTCGTAGAATGCCTGGCCCAGGGCGAACTGTCGATCGACCTTTTCTTGGGGGATTCCGAAGTTGGTGACGTAGAAGAAGCCTTTCGTGCGGATGGCCTCGATGAGCTGTTGGGCAAGTTGTTTGTTGCCCTCGTCGGTGCCGTAGGTGGAGAGGTCGATGTTGGCCACTGTGAAGCAGAAATGTGTCAGTTTTGTTTGTCTCATCGACGCGGAATAAATTAGGCGGTTCGGGAAGGAGTGACGTACGGTCGGCCCAGTCCAGGTCCTCTTTCGTCTCCGGTACGTGGGAGTATTGCGAAATTTGCGTGGCGTGTGGCATCTTGGATTTGAGTGCAGCAATCGCTTAAGGGTATCGCAGAAACAGGGGGAAGCAGGGACAACTCGAAATCAAATCAAAACAATTTGGGTAGAGTGGGATAACTATAAATATTCTGAAATGAAGAATGGCTTCTTCACTTTTGACCGCGTTCGTCCTCCGGATTGCCCCGGCCGTGATGTTGTGATCCGAGCCCCGCACCCCGATTGCGATTTTACTCCAACGGTTGCGTGATCCCCCAGCAGATGACACCATGCCCCCTACTGCTAAAATCTACTTGGCGACCGATTTAATGTACGGGATCACGTCATTGCGAAGATTGTGCATTCCCTTCTATTGGACCACTCACGGTTGATTGCTGATAAGAAGTCGGGCTTTACCCCTTTTGCTAATTTGGTCAAGGCCGTTGTTGCTGATGGCGGCCACACTGCAATCTCGTAAAGTACCCTTTTTCCGAGAGCCCCTCATGTTTTCATGTTCTCCCCTTACGTACCATTGGGTCTCCGCAATTGGGGATTCGGCAGTTCACCTTGGGGCGGGGGTTACACTTCGGTGCAAACAACCGCGACCTGGGTGTGACAGCACTCATACGACGGTAGTGGCATCACGGAACAATAGTTGCTTAAACAGTCAATCGATACGAAGCCTGTCGTTATCTTGCTACAAGTCATTGTTGGTGCAACTGGTTTCTACAAGAGACCCTTGGCTGGCGACCAACCGAAGGGAGTAGAGTGAATGTTTTGGTCGAGTTGAACGACGCGCGAGAATATCCCACCTAGGCTTCAATGAGATCACAATCAGACTGAGGTGCCACCAGGAAGCAAACAAATTATCCTTAACGTGACAAGATGGGAGACACAAGCGTTTCAGGCATGAGCACCATGTAACACCTCGTACCCAACCTTCTTTCCATGCCTCTTTTCTTTTTTCCGTTGCAGATCCACGAAGGCGACGACAAGTCTACTTCGCGTCTCGAAGATCCAGGTTGCTGAAGAAGATGGCATTCCATCGTCTCCCCGTCGAGCTTTTGCAGGACATTGCCAGTAGATGCTCGGTGCCCGCTGTTCTTGCCTTCTCCAACACCTGTCGGGCGGCCTATCTGGCCTGTCGCGATGCGGCTCTTTGCCAGCGCGCCTTTTTGAACCAAGTAAGTATCTGGTTTTTGTTCCTCTATTCGGTGACATTTACTTGGAATGCCTAGGAGTTCGGGAGCCAAGTACCAAGTGACTCTCGATGGCTAACTCAACCTAGCTCTGGTTGCGATGGGTCCCGATAACTGGCCATGATGGCACAATCTCGCTACCTGACCACCTCCGTGGCACGATCCCGATAACCGAGTCCGAGTTCGAGGCCATGGCAAGACGAGCCGGTGCCGACATTGTCTTATGGGCACGCTATACCGCAGCACTGGAACAGCTCCGGGCTGCCTGTGTTGCAAGGCCCCAACGGAGTAACTTCCCTTACAATGCAGGGTCTGACGCCGAAGTGGATGTCCAGACCTGGAATAGAACTCTGGCAACGTCTGTGCGCTTTTTGCCGGAATTGTCGGCCGTGGGCAGTACGTACGTCTATGGCCCCGGGGCCCCCAAATGGACGGAACGGGGGAGGTGTGTAGCCGGAGTGATAATAATGAAACTCCTTGTACCAGACAGGTACTTCTTTGACAGGAACCCTATACTTGCCTTGAAACTGGCGATTGCAGTTCTGAATTTATCGGGCAGCATCCATACGACCTACTGGGACCAGGCGCTGTCCAAATTAGCGTTCTTCTTCGTGTGGTCTTGCATGAATCAAGCCCCGTTCAACGACTCACTGAGCTATCCAGACTTCCACGGTGTCCTTGTGCGTGCCCAAAATACGCTGACGAGCGACTGGAACCGAAACCCGGAACAGTGTCTCGGCGATGAGCACCACCATTACTTCCTGCTGGGCTTGCTGGTCCACACATTGAGCCTGGGGATTATCGAGGTTCCCTGCTTCGAACTCCCGTCGTTATGGGCGACGGGGAGTGTATCAGAACCAGAGGCTTCCGAGCTCCCGGTGCCGTTTGACGATGTATCTACGAAGGAGGGAGAAGGAGGAGATGGCGCATGGGATCGGTGGCTTCGACGAACCAATACCCGGTATTGCCGCAAGGAAGAGATCGAAGAGATAGTTTGGCTGGGGCAGCTCACTCTGGGTCCATACATCTCGTCCTTCGATGACTTCGGGTATGGCCCCAGTGACTTGGCGATGCAGCAGGCGCGGGAGTCTCATATGGCGTGCTTTCCCGAACTTCTACGCGGCCTCCGCTTCACAGTCCAGCCTCAGGAAACAGTAGACGGAGAATGGAGCTTGATTTCGGGGACGGGCACGCGGGAAGATCGCGAGTTAATCCTGGCGGGACACATACGCCCTACCGAGAGCCGCATCACGTTGACCCTGGATTCGCCCACAATGGGGCGGCTGCTTTTGGAGGGACGCATCAGCCCCTATGGGATGGTCGGGTTTTGGTGTCATGAGGGCTACCTGGGAGTCCAAGGGTTCTTCTGGTTCTTCAAGGAAATGTATTACTGTGATTGGCTTTAAAGAAGCATCCGATCCCGATTTGCAAGGTACCTATAAATATGGATCTCCGAAACACGCTTCATTGCGAAATGAAAGATAGCATCGGTATGATCTAGGCTTCTTACATTCTCAACACGGATGACCGAGAAATGAGCTGCTACCCCCAACATTGTACCCAACTATATCTTGGCAGCCTTGGGCTTCAACAAAATCAACGCCTCCTGCGAAACCGTCATGACCAGCCGCCCCGTCTTCATATCCCAGAACCGCTGCGACGTAAGCACCCGCCCGTGCGCGCCCCAGGCCGTGTCGCGCTCCAGCACGACCCAATCATCAATCCGCGCATTGGGCTCGTGGAACGAGACGTTGTGGGTGAGGCTGGCGAGCAGCGCGACGTTCTTGAAGCCGCGGCCCACTTGCACGGGGTTGGCCGCCAGCGCGGGCCCGACCGACATCTCGTCCGACAGGAACCCGAACGCGGCGAGGTGCGCCGCGGGGCCCGCGTCCGCGGAGAGCCGGGTGGGCGAACGGACCCAGCCGCGCAGCCGAAACTCGGACGGGTCGTTGGCCATGTCGAGGGCGTGGGGGCGCCAGTCGAGCGACTTGTCGTCGGCGCTGATTTGCGTGATGGAGGCGCCCTTGGCCACCATGCCGCTCTGCAGGGCCTGGAACGCGTCCTTATCCACCTCTTCTGGATCGGCGCCGTCTAGGTCCGGCATGGGGAGCCCGTAGGTCAAGGCATCACTCTCTTTGCTGGCGGCGGAGTCATAGTTCTGGAAAGAAAGAGTAGCCAGGTAGACCAGGGTCCCGTTCTGCTCGACCCGCACGGTACGCGTGGCAAACCGGCGGCCGTCGTGGGTGCGCTCGACGCGGTAGACCAGCTTTTCGTGGGCGATGGTGGCGTTGAGGAACGAGGACTGGCTCGAGGTAACCTGGCACGACTCGGGCACGGTGGCTTTGGCGGCCGAGATGGCCTGGGATACCAGGATTGAACCGCGGAGCGATCGGACGCCGGCTTGGAGGTTTAAAGGGCTGGCGAAGTGCGGCAATCACAGCGTCAACTAAGAATGGTACATTTCGGAACCGAGGGGCATGGGCAAGTTTGCTTACTTGGCGTTGGTGAAGACATCGCGCCCCAAGTCGGGGGATGGCTTCACTGCGATAACGGACTCGATGTAGGCTGGTGACTGCATCATCGTGACTGTTTTCCTGCTGGAGAGGGGCGGTACACTGGGAATCAATGGGATACTTTGGAGGGAAAAGACTGTTGGATTGTTCATTACTGGGTCTAGCTACCACGCGCGAACCAACATCACGCCAGAATGGGCACCGGAACAGCGAACAGGGTGTTGGAACTTGGAAGCAAGGGATCCATCCCAATCATTCGCACTGTAGATCCTGCCCTTGATTGGTACATAATGCTACATAGAACCCCTCGATATATATGGATGTTGGTCCAAAATCGTCGACCCGGCCTGTTGGTAAGCTTTGTTGGGGGGGTTAGTGGAGCCGCCATGGAGGAGTTACTGCATTTGTGCTTGTCTGCATGTGAGAATTGATGCGTGCTATGCTTGCAAATATCACCCGGGATAGATTAGCATGGATGAACCATGCCCGTGAACATCGAGTAGATTACGTAAGGTACTTAGGCCTTCGTGTCAATCTCCCTCCACAATTCACCACGGGGCTCGAACACCAGATTGGGGCCAAGGTGAGTAGACCCAAAGCTATCCCAGGTCTGAAACTCGTCCACCCGCCCACGACCGTCCTTTCTCCCGACGCTACCTTCTCCAGATCTACCCATGTCACCACCATCAATCTTGAAATCAAAGTACCAAATCGTCTTAGCGACGACCAGAGAGGTCTCCATATATGCCACTAAGAGATACCCATTAGTCCAGTTCGCGATGGTGTGTATCTTGAGATGCAGCAGAGGGGGATGCACAGTGTTGATTTCCAAGCCATCCGCAATCACCTGTCGAGCTGATGTCAAGGGATAAGGATGCACGTGTATTCTTGCTTGACTTACTAGACTTGCCAGCGCAGCCTCGAGAGCCGAGAGAGAACGGACAGAACGCCATATTCATCCACTTCAACGTCTCCGCATCCGACTCAAGCCAGCGTTCGGGTCGGAACAGGAAAGGCTTGGGAAAGTACGCCTCCTCGTGGTGGATCGCGTAGATACTAACACCGACCTGGGTACCAGGTGGGATAACGTGCCCATCCACAGTAAAAGGCTCACCACCGCCCTTCTTGTACTCGTTGGCGTATGGCTCCCGCCACAAGGTACCGGCCACGGGAGGCGTCATGCGAAGAGCCTCATCGATGCAAGCCCGCAAGTATCGACAGCTCTGAAGCCGTGGGCCGCTGCGGATTTCCGAACCGTTGCGGAACGAGGACCGGATCTCCTGCGCCAGTTTCTTGTACACTTCAGGATTCCTGGATAGGTAGAAAAACAAGGCAGCGATGGCCGTCGATGTTGTATCTCCGGCTTTTCTTGAGTGTCAGCTAAAGGGGTGAAGAAATGATACATCGTATGAAAGCAAACAGACAGCGAAACGCGAACGCCATACCTGCTGGGAAGAAGAATAGCGCTTCACCAAAAAGCTCACTTGTGCCGATTTCGTTTTTGGGACTGTCAACATAGTCGGCAGCAAACGAAAACAGGTCTTGCTTGGCATGCCTGCCCTGGGCCAGCCGGGTGCTGATCATGTTTTGCAAGGCTCGGAGATACTGGACTCTTTGCTTCTTGCCCAGGTAGATCATCAAGTGCTGCACACCCAGCTTCTTCAATAAGGGCCATTGCATAAAGGCATTGGCCTGGAACGCTCCAATCTTCAGCCCGCGCATGATGAAGTGGTTATCCGACGTGGTCAGCATCTGGAGGGGGTACCCAAACGACAGGAACCCGACGATGTCCATACCCAGATGTTTGGAGCGCTCCGACATCTCCACGGCTTTGGACTGGCGCGATGCTACCAACAGCTGTTGGAGAAACATGTCGATTTGGTCGATAAGGGTTGGCTCGAAAGCGCGCAGGGACTTGTCGCTGATGGCATGGCCGATAAGCCGGCGCTTCTCCCTATGGTGTCGCTTGTCAATCACATTGAAAAGGCTGGGCTTACCGGACGCCACGGTGAGTCCGTAGACGTGTGACTTGGTGATCCGGTCGTTGTTGTATATATCTGTTGTGGGTGGTTGTTGTGTGAGCTTCCGAATAGAGGATGACCACACGCACTCTGTGGGTAGCATCGCTCACCTTGCAAAGCCTCGATTGACTTGAAGACAAGCTTGTTGGGACCTGAGCGCAGAACAGGGCCATATCTCTGAAGATCGAGGTACGTTCTAAGGTGAAGATTTCCATAAAACGTGTAGAAACCGGCATATGCATCCGACAATCTAGCAAGAGCTGGCCCTGGATATTTGCTGAGAGGATGCAAGTAGTTGCGATAGACGACAAAGGTGAAAGACTAACGCATTGCATGGTGAGGTTTGGCAGCAAGGGGCGGAGAGCCGGGGCGGCTACTTACACAAGCCAGCAGAAGCAATGCGAAACATCCTGTCAAGGGATGGCCAGTGCCTAGGTCCATGCTTGATGACTTATAACTCATGCTTGTTAATGGGAAATATGAAGGTCAAGTGTTAACGCCAATGGAACCGAAGGTGCTCATGTCACGAATCGGAGAACTGACCTTGGCTGAATGTGAAAATATCTCAAGAAAAAAGAGAGCGAGGGCATATTACAGTTCACCAATATTCTCACGCAAGCAATGACCACACCATGGGCGGCATATGTGGATAGGCCAATGCAAGGGGTATTAAGTGTTCCGAGGTGGGAAATAGCTGCGCCGATTAAAGGCAGCCGGACAGCCAACGACTGGCTCTCATTGCTCAGTTGTTGTTTACGTTACATTGCAGTCACCCAAGACCTGCCGACATGGGCATTGTCTCGCCTGGCAACGGCATGCCCCCCTCTAGTAGAATGTCGTTCTACCTACATCACCAAAAGCCAAATATTTATTGCATGTGAAAGTTCTTCGTATTCGTCGTTACCCGCTTGCCGCACTCAGAGATTCATAAGACTGCCGGTTCAGGGCGTCCCCCCACCCCCCCGGGATACAACGGCGGCCCCACAAACCTATCAGTGCCGACTCCAGTATCGCTACCACCCGGCTGGAATGCACTCATAGATCAAGACACCTGATTGGCCATAGGCAAATTGCAAGATATCCAACAAACCGGCGACCATAACCACGGGATTTGATGGCGGCCCTTTGCTCCTTCTTTACCGGATTCCCACTTCACTTTCTTTACAGGGCAGATCCTCCTAGATTATTGCTCCTCCTATCTACCCATCTTAGGAATAGCAATCTCAGACCAGCGTTGAAACCACCATGAACAGATCTCAGCCACGTCAAAATCTCAACCAAGCACCTCATAATGACCAGGCAAAAACGGAAGTTGTTGTGCCAAGTGGCACACTGACAGACACCCAAGGGGAGAGCAGCTCTGACACAGCAGACGCCGGCAGCCCTACTGGTCAGTACCTCGAGGGAAGGAGTTTTTGGCTTGTCACCACTGCGTAAGTCATTAGCCGAGTTTCCTTGGCGTCATGACACTCTTTGGGTTTGATTGTTAACAGTGCTTTTCGGCCTTCTAGGTTGGCCGTCCAGGTCTTCATGGTCAACCTAGAGATACCCGTGGTCACGACTTCCCTGGTCGAAATAACGAGAGAACTAAGCGGTTTCGACAAGGCGAGCTGGGTCATATCAAGTTATCTTCTCGGCTATGTTGGTTCGTCACAATCCCTCATCAAGTCCTCGATGCGTCTATCGCTTACCACGAACTTTCCATGCTAATGCGTTTCTTCAAATACAGCCGTCATTGTGATATTTGCCAAGCTGAGCGACATCTATGGCCGGAAAGCCATCTTCACCGGTTCCATCATATGTTTCATCATCTTTTCAGCAGCATGCAGTGCATCTCAGTCGTTGACCCAGCTGTAAGAGCCAATCACCTTTCTTACAGAACATAGGCGTTATGGAATCTGACTTGCGAAAATTAATAAGCATCATATTTCGTGCATTTCAAGGAGTCGGCGGTGGCGGTTGCTTCTCTTTAAGCCAAGTCATCATCACCGACATTGTTCCTCCGGAAAGGTACCCCAGATACGTATCCCAACTCTCGATGGTCAGCTCTTTAGCTCTGCTGTGTGGGCCGATTGTGGGGGGCGCCATCAGTTCCCATACAACGTGGCGGTGGATCTTCATCATCAAGTCAGTGCCAAATCGTTTGTTGAAACATTGTAGTAACATTACTAACTTGAACTCCACAGTGTACCAATCTCCAGTATTGCCCTTGTTTTGGCCGGCGTCGGGATGCCCAAGGATCTCGGACTGGGACACGTCCACAATGCTTCGGCTTCGCCGAGCGGAGACGAGCACGCGCCCGTGAAATCCACCTTCGCCAGAGTGGACATCCTCGGGAGTCTGTTGTTACTATTCGCCGTTCTATCTTTGACCGCAGCTTTCGAAGAGGCCGACTCCGAGTTCCCATGGAAGTCGGCTTATGTGATCACTTTGTTGATCATTTCTGCAGCGCTATGGGCCATACTGTTGGTATGGGAACGTTCAGTTACACAGAAAAGCTCTGTGCGAGAACCGGTTCTTCCCTGGCGGTTCTTTACCAATCCGGCAATGGTGTCGGTACTTCTGTATGTTGTTGAAATTGACCCACCGGCTTTCTGTTACTAACGCCAATTTTAATTAGGGGCTTGCTGTTCCTCGGTGGACCGATTGTGGTTTCCATCTTTCAGCTCCCTGAACGATTTCAGTTGGTCTACGAGCTTTCTGGATTAGATGCCGGTATACGACTCATACCGTTCTCTCTGGCTGTCCCATTCGGGACGGGGATGGCTTCGGCACTCTTGGGTAAGAAACGAATTCCAGTCCTATACTTGCTTGGTTTCGGAGCTTGTCTACAGGTGGCAGGATTCGCCCTCTTGGGTACTCTACCCCTATCTCCTAGCATTGCGCCCCGAATGTATGCCGGAGAGGTCATTGCGGGGCTTGGGTGCGGTGTCAACTACATATTGTACTTTCTCTTGATCCCGAATATCGTTGCACCCCGCGACCGAGGTATGTTCCCCCAGGTTTGAATCAAAGAACATTGTGGATCCATCTGACTATTTTGCAGCTGTTGGCATGGGCGCAGGCAATCAGTTTCGAATAATTGGCAGCGCTATCGTGATTGCCATTTGCACGTCCGTGTTTAACGGTAACATGAGAGCCAAACTTAGCACCGTCGAACCGTCGTCTTTCGATGTCAACTCCGTGAGTGACCTTGGAGGACTGGCATCTCTCCCACCGAATGTGCAAGACACGTTGAAGGCGTGGCTTTCGGACAGCTACAATACACAGATGTTTGTTCTGTGCGGTTTTGCCGCGGCCCAAGTGCCGGCTGCTCTCGCGCTGTGGAAGAGAAACCAAATTACTGTGTAATCGAGAAAGCGCTGTCGCACTTCCCAAGTTTAATAACGAGCAACGGTACATTGAATCACCCCGCCGTCACCGATGAGAATTGCGGCTTTAGTCAGACGTTATCCTGCTCGGTCCTTATTGGCCCCCTCCTGCACAGCCCCACATGCTTGTTCGAAGCATGCGATGTAACAGTACCACAGTTGGTCATGGGCATCTGAAATGAGTTGCTGCCTAACCCCGCTTCCTTTGGTCTTTCATTTTCACAGACAAAACTCTAGGGTTGATTACGATCCAAATCCCTGGAGACTGTGCTGGTCGCGATGGAGACTGAGCTAGAAGGATATCGCAGTCGGTTTGCCGATATCGAGAGTGCTCTGGCCGGTGATGTTGGGCGAGGAGTAAAGTTGATGAAGGTATGGCTCTCAATGCCGGAGCGAAGCCGAACTTTCTTCCCCCGAACCATCACCACTGACATGCCAGGAAAAACAGGAGCTTTTGTCCACGCTCACATCCACTGAAGTGGAATTGCAGAAGAAGAAGCTAGATCTGGAGAATGAAAGCCAGACCCGACGATCCTTGCAACAGGAGAAGAAAGAATGGCGGGACCGACAGGAGAAGCGACCTTTCGTCGCCGTGGTTGTCGATGCGGACGCGGACGACTATGTGGTAAGTTTGGTTTGGACCAAGCAGCATATACCTAAGTAGTCAGACACTCACGAAAATGCAACCATCCCTTTCCAGTTTGGCGAAGACCTGCTCACCGGAGGTGAGAAAGGTGGCGCGGAGGCTGCTGATGCGCTTTTTTCGGCGGTGCAGGGTTATGCGCAAAACAAGATCAGGGAATCGCCAGAGGTCGATGTCGTTGTAAGGGCGTTTGCGAACGTGACTGGCCTCAGAGAGGCGTTGCACCGGAGAAGGGTCACCTGTGATATTGATCAGCTGAGGGCGTTTGCCAGCGGCTTTAACAATCGTCAGGCGCTGTTCGACTTTGTTGACGTCGGCTCCGGCAAAGAACGCGCAGATTCCAAGATCCGCGGTGAGCGATTTCGATATATCCCCTTTTCGACTCCTTAGATCCACTATCTCAAGAGTTGTTTTTTTCTTTGGTTTTTCTGAGGGGTTCCGGCTTTGCTAATTGCACATTGCTGCCCAACTAGAAAACATCAGCTTCTTCATCGACAACTTCCAGTGTAAACACCTAATGTTGGCCTGTGGATACGATACCGGATACGTCCCATTCTTGAATCAGCTTGTTAGCAATAAGAAGAGTTTCGAGCGTATCACGATGATCAAAGGAAGAAATCAGTTACCACCGGAGATGCACAAACTGGGGCTCAAGACGGAACAGTTTGACGGCGTCTTCAAGGGGCTGTCGTCCAAAGTGTCAAGGACGGCGTCGGTCACCCCGAAGGTCTGGGGACCAGCGGTCTATCCTACACAAAGCGAAGACTCGAGCGAGGTGAAGCCGCCTGTGTCGAAAACACCATCTGGGTTGGTTAACCCCGCTGCGCACTCGTCGAGGCTGGGGCCGATCATAAGAGACGAGAATGGGCGTCGTGTGGACAAGGAACTGCACGTAGACCAGGATGTCGTCGACAGAATCAAGAAAGGACATCTGTGCTACTCCTTTTACCTCCGTGGGGAATGTAAGTCGGGCAATTGTACCAACAATCATGTACATCGTCCGCTTGAGGTTCATGAGTTTGATGCGCTATGGTCGCTAGCGCGGAAGCAGCCCTGTCCTGCACACCGGCAAGATCGAAGTGGTACTGGCTGTGCAAACGAAAGATGTGATTACGGCCATGGTTAGTAATTGTAACCCGGGCATGCCATGCGGTGTCGGTGGCGTCTGTGATGTTGCCAAAAGGGGAAAGATACGGAGGCTTTGGCTTGTTGAGATGAATGGAGATTGGCCCTGGTGAGCCACCAGAGTCAGAGTACTTGTACGGGGTGGCAGCTATTGACGAAGGTGGCTGGTTTGGTTTTGAACCATATGGAAGTTTGCTTATATTACACACAGGATCATCTCTGGGTGGATTGCGATCATGGTGCGGAGGCTTGGATGTCGATTTCTTTTGGTGGGTGATTTATTGTGCGACTTGCAATGCACGCTTCCGATCTTTACATGCTATATATCTGAATACATCATCGTCATATTGGCCAGGACTTACAGGAGTGGATCTCAGTGGAAGCAGGGCTGTACTGGCTGGAATCAGAAACCAGAATGAGGCCGGCCAAAATGGGCAGTTCTTCAATCACATGACGGCCATCGAAGAAAGAGAGCTTATGGCCCTGTTGGAGATCTACTGCGACCCCGGGAGTCCTGTACTCCCACCCGCCGAAAGTCAACTGCTCGTCGGGGCGGTGACGCCGGCCGACTGTCTTTCCCGTGGCAAAGCCCCGCCCACGCCAGCGCAGCGGCCCATGTTCTCTGGCTTCGCGCTCGCAAGGGGTGCCCGCGGCAGTGGCATGGTTCCCGTCGCCGCCGATAGCGGCAGCACTACAGCCAACTACTTACTGCTGTTCCGGCGGGCCTCGCGATCGGAGGAACGGGGCGAGATCCTGATCCAGGGACTCGCGAGCAAGCTGGCCCGCGCCATGTCCATCGCGGCCGACGGCGTGGTGCCCGCGAAGCAGCGCTCGGGCTACGGGGTCGATTCGCTGATGGCGGTGGAGCGGCGCAATTGGATCGCCCGGGATTTTGGCGCCAGTGTGCCCGTCTTTGATATCATGGGCGGGGCCACCATTGCGGATATTGGGACGTTGGTCGCAGAGAAGACCGAGTTTGGGAGTTAGGACTGACTGGGATTTCGTTTTACTGTAGACTAGATTGAAATTATCCTATTGAACTAGTTTTCTCCGACAAATCTGCCATGACGTGAAATAAATTCGAGTTATGCACGAGGGTTGTAAGTTGATTACAATACCAGCCTGTCGCACCCCTCTGTAGTACCAAAGCGACTTCACCAACGTGGGGCGCCCAACGCAAAGGGCGCCGGGGCATTCCTGTCCTGGCGTGTATTCGGCGCAGCGCTGCAAAATGGTCAAGACATTTTGCTCGTTTTCATCAAATAAGATTATACTGTTCTGGCTTAGATATACTGGTACCGAATTGTAATCGGAAAGATTTTGGGTGGCCAAATTTGAAATTGTGACTGACGTAAGGGATCTGGGCCAACGAACCCATCCAATTTTTTAAGCGCGATTATCTCCGAGGGCCATCCAGTACTACCACAGCACCCCCATGAATCACGAATGGGCGCAATCCGAAGCCGCCAGACCGGGTCAAAATTGGTAGGGAAACAGCATCATGCCCGCCGGCCAACAACTGGCATCCAAGGCACGATGGCTTCTACTGAGCGACATCCACTTCAAGGTGCATGACCTGGACCGCATCGTGCAGACGTCGCAGTGGATCGCGTCGCTTCCCCAACGCTACAACATCCAGCGCGCCGTCATCTGTGGCGACCTGCTCACCACGCGCACGCAGCAGCCCACACACGTGCTGTCGGCCTGTTATCGGTTTTTGGGGCAATTGAGCGACCAGATCCCCCATCTCAATGTCATTCTGGGGAATCATGACCTCGCCTACAAGCGCGAGTACACGACGACCGCGCTGGATGCGCTGAATATACGTCGGTTGTCCAGGCACATCACGCTCCATTCCGCCGTGTCGCATCAAGTATGGGACGGCAGGCGCGTGCTCGTTTTGCCTTTCCGCGAAGACCAGCGCGAGCTTACCGAGGCGGTCGCCGCATTGCCCGCCCAAGAGGCGGCGGAGACGGTCGCGTTTGCCCATCTGGCCATCCACAAGGCGGTTCTGCAACGCTACGCCGTCGACCAAGTGACGGGGGAAAGTAGACCATGCCCGGCCTACAGGGGGTATACCGGCCCCGGGGAGTTCCGCACCTTGGCCCGGACGTTTACAGGGCACTTCCACTCTCCCCAGACCATCCTGCAGTCGCCTCAAGGCCAGCTTCCGGTCGAGGATGAGGCGGCTCGTCTGCAAGGCAGTGTCACCTACCTCGGCGCGCCTCTCCAGATGACTTGGGCCGATCTTTACGATGCCCAACGCGGCGTTACCCTACTCGATCCGGAGACGCTGGAACAGGAGGTCCTCGTCAATCCCCACGCGGTCGGGTTCGTCACGGCGGACCTGCGGGATGTGCTTCAGGACCGCGTCGACGCCGCCACTGTTTCGGATAAGCACGTGATGCTTCTGGGCGAACGGACACAGGTGCAGCACGTCGTGACTCGTGATAAACTGCTGCAGCTGGGAGCCCGCGGCGTGCGGAACTGGAACCCCATTCGCGCTTCGCAGATACAGTCAGGAAGCCCAATGCCTGTTCCTCACGGATTAGGGGCTACTGCATCTCCTGGAGATGCACGAGTCGAAGAGCGGGCCGAAGCGCTGCCCCCACCCCCCCCCCCCGAAAAAGGACCCGATACCTCCAGAGGCCACCGAAGACTTCCAACCCCTTGACTTCGCTCAACTTCTGGAAGCCTACTCTGCCAACCTCCAACTGCCCAAACCATTAGAGGCCCGTCGCGCCGAGCTGATCCATGTCGGCCGCTGTCTGGTCAGAAAGACATCGGGCTCAGAAAGTGGTAATGGCAAGCTAAGCTACACGGATATCCTGGATGTCTCCAAGTCCGCTGGTGAAGATTCCAACGTCTCCTCGGTCCAGCACCGTGCCGAGCCCGGCATGTCCCGCATCTTCGTCGCCAAGCTGCACTCGCTTTCGCTCACCAACTTCCTCGGCGTACGCGAAACGCTGGCCATCAACTTCTCCGAGCTCCCGCACGCCCTCACTTTCATCACGGGCGCCAACGGGTCCGGCAAGAGCACGCTCCTGGAAGCCGTCGTCTGGTGCCAGTTCGGGCGCTGCGTCCGCGCCGGCCTCGCCGTCAACGACGTCGTGAACGACGCGACGGGCCGCGGGTGCGAGGTCACGCTGGCGTTCGAGAACGGGTACGGCATCACCCGGTACCGGAAGCACAGGGAACACGGCAACCGGGTCGTGGTCTCTCTGCACGGCGTGCCGCAGCTCCAGTACGAGAAGGGCGATGCCCGCTCGACGCAGGAAGCCATCGAGGACCTCCTGGGCACCGACTACGACACGTATGTGCGGACCGTGATTCTGGGACCAGAGAGTGCGGTGGGGTTTCTGAGCTCGACGGCGTTGCAGCGGCGCGACTTGATCGAGTCGATGCTGGGGCTTGGGCGTCTCGAGGCGCAGAGGGACTTGACGCGACAAATGATTCGGGAGATCGACTCGGAGCAGGCAGAGCTGCAGACGAAACAGAAGGGACTGAAGCAAGTCATGGACCACATCGACGGCACTATCAAGACTTTGAAGATCATGATGGGGCGTTACGTCAGATCGCCAAAATCACCCGAGACATCGAAAAGGCACAACAGACTCGACTTGAGACGGAGCCACGGAAGGAGCAGGACCGAAAGGTGCTTTCTAAACCCGAAGCAGATCCGGAAGAGGGATCACATATTGCAGCACGACTGCATGATCTCGAAGAGCGCATCAAGTCTGTACGCCACTACCTGCACACCATGAAGCCGACGATTCGAGAAACCGACATCGTCATCTCGTTCCGCCGGGAGAGAACCGTACACGAGCATACACGACAAGTAGCAGAACGTCTACTTTCCGAGGCAACGGCTGCCCTTGACAGTCACAAATCGGTTATACCCAAGACTAGCTGGTGGAGCTACACCTTGGGCTCCATTCGGAAGTATTTACAGCCCTTGCTGCCGAGCAAGTACGCGACACTGGAGGGGAGTGCTCACCGCACGGCTTGGTCTCGGTATGTCTCGCACCTCGTCCAGTATCTGGTCAAGCCGGTCATCGCACTGGAAAAGAGGCTCGGGATACTGCACCGTAACTCAATGAACAGCAACAAGGCCATGATGCACTGGTTGGCGACTTCCCGAGACTTACTACACAAAGTCTCCGCCGCAGAACAATATTACGACATGGCCAACATCAGGTGGAGAAAAGCGGCCAAGACGGTCGCAAAGCGCTTCGGCATCCCTAAGCGCCTTGTTCATCGTGCCGACCGCATCACGGAAGACGGTGTCCGGGGCTTCCGCGAGCAGTATGCTCATTCTACCAACCACCTCAATGATTTGAATACCCAGAAGGCAGAGTGGCTCAAGAAGCTTATCAAGTACCAGCGGCTGGTGGAGGAGGACACTCGACGGAAGAGGGAGCAAGAGGCCGCCCAAGTCCTGTCGGACCGCCTTTACCGGGAGAAGCTGCAAGAGCTGCAGCGGAGCCGGGACAGCAAGCGCGAGGTGGCCGACGTCTACAGCCAGCGGCTCACGGCCGAGCAGGCCTCGCGCGGCCATTTGGCGGCCAAGTTTGCAAGCCTGGGCGCCGCGGTCGAGAAGAGGGGCGACGCGCGCGAGCTCTTTGCGTTCTGGGACTCGGCCTTCAATAAGCCTCGGTCGTCCACCGCCACCGCGTCTTCTCAGGGGTCGGCGGCGAATGCCAACTCGAACTCGACGACGACGATGACCAACTTCCGCGCGTACGTGCTCGAGCAGAGCCTGGGGGAGGTCAATACCGTGGCGACGGAGATCCTGGCGAGTCTGTACCAGGATACTCGGCACGCGCGCGACACAGCGGCTGGGATGCTGAAACACATCTTCGCCAGCACTCCGGGTGGTGACAACGCGGAGTCCTCCACTTTCTCCTCCTCAGACAACGAGGAGGAGAACGACGATGAAGAAGAGGAGGCTAAGAAAAAGGGGAAGAAGAAGAAAAAGGAAGAAAGCACCACCCCCTCCGATCGCCTACTCGACAGCACCTCCCTCGGCGTAACCCCGGCCCTCGCCTATGCCAAGCGCAGCGGCGGCGAGAGGAAACGCATCGACCTCGCCCTCTTCTTTGCGCTGGCTCTCGTGGGCCAGAGCCGCGGCGCCCACCGCGCCCGGTACCTGCTGGTGGACGAGGTGTTCGACAGCCTCGACCCGGCGGGGCAGGCCGCCGTGGCGCGCTGGTGCCGGTATTTGTTGGGGCGCGTCGACTTTGTGGCTGTCGTTACGCATAGCGAGATCTTGCCCAAGTTGGCTGGGGGCGCCGATGGGGACGACAGCACCGGACTTGTAGTCTGGCGGGCGCGGATGGGGAGGAGGGGGACGGTGTTGGATAGGGATCAGTAGTGTAGAGTAGTGTATAAAATATGCAATGTCACGTAGGCAAGAGGGCTTCGGATTTGTTATTGCGTTGCATTGTATTACCTATTAGTATCTCCTGCTGTACTTACTTACCTAGCCTATCCTGGCCCCGAACCTACTTGCCTGGGTATCATCAAATGCAATCTTATCGCTTAACGCCGAACCGTCCCGACCACCGAAACCCAACAGGAGGCCCAATCCCAATTACTTTACTCACAACGCCTCACTTATCCCGGACTCAACTCACCTGACCTACGACGAACGCATCATAGCCATGATCCTATGCCGCAGCGGCGCGTTCCGGATCCTCTCGCGCATCGTCTCGAACTGGAGATACAGCAGCGCGTGAAACAGGACCCACCACGCATCCTCCGCCTTGGCATCCCGGACCCAATGAACCAGCTGCGAGCCGGCATCCGAGGGGTCCCGCACCACGGCCAGCACGCGCGCCACAAACCGGGCGTAGTGGTAGTTGACGTCCCAGCCGCCCAGCGTGTGCAGGTCCGGGTACTCGGGCCGGGTCCAGACCTCGACGACGCCCTTCTTTTCCAACGGTTCCGTCGTTGGTGTTGGCGTTGGCGGAGAGGAAGAAGAAGAGGACGATGACGAGGACCAAGTTCTGGTGGGGCGAAGCATCTGGCACACCAGCCGCCATTCCGGCAGCGGCGCGTTCAGGCCCTCGGCGTCGAGGTATTTGTGCTCGAAGGCTGCGACCCCCTCGAGAAACCCCCCCGGTGTTTGAACAGGCAGGCGGCGCGCTGGCTGGCCAGTAGATCGTTGCCCAGACCCAGCAGCGGGGCCAGTTCGGCGGCGACCTTGTCGTGGTCCGGGAGCCGCTTCTTGGCGATCTTGCGGACTTTCTCCGCCTTGTGCTCGGGCAGGTCCTTGTCGGGACGAAGGATGCTGCTGTTTTTGAGAGCGGGAGGGCGACGGCGGTCCGAGACCTCGTCGGGTTTGGGGCTCGGGGTCGAGGGGATCATCCTGTCCGAACTTGCCATAGCTACTGTGGTGTAAGAAGATGTGACAAATATAGACAGAGAGCAGAGAAAGATCGTTGTAAGTCCCAGGGGGCTTTGATGGTGTGGGAAAGAATACTGGGGTATGGCCGCTCGGCAGGGGGGGTTTATATACTCTCGCCATCACATCTTCTTTCAACTGTAGGGAAACAAAGCCATGGTGTTACTATTTGAACTTGTCTTTGTTCTCGTGCATTGTATAACTTTTCTTCTCTCTAACAATGCTCCTTGTATTGAGTACAAACATTAGGGGTCCAGAGGTTGCAGGTCATTGTTGCCGGGATGCCTGTGCGCCTAAGAATAGAAAAAGCCACGCACAGTGGATCCGTTGTTTCGCATGGAGAGGAGCACCCCCGAGGCTCCCGGTCAACCGAACGGGAAACAGTCAACACTCACTATGTGAGAACATTCCAGCACATCTGGTACTTGCCAGTCTTTTATTCGTTTACAATTTTCTTGGATTTCTATTCTATGTGGATGGTATCAACTGAAGCTGCAAGTGTCGATTAAACAAGTATTTAAATGATATATGATCCTTAGCATGAAGACTGAAGCAAAGCTTTGTCCAATCTGGGGTGTCAATAATATACAGAATCCCGAGACACTAAATGAGAACTTTCTTTTTGCCCGTGACCTTCGCCCTGAGGCAGGCATGGCATTGCATAAATGCCCTAAGTTGCGACCACTGAGAACAGCCGTCACTGTTTGCTCGTGCCCGCCTCAGATGCCCATCGTGATGAGTAAGGCCAACACACGCTTAGTCAGACTCAGCAGCCATGGCATCCTCTTCGGCCTGGGTGGTGTGGGCATCCTCGGCCTCGGCATCGTCACCGTCATCGCGCTTGTCGACAGACTGGGCCATGGCGTCCTCCTCGGCCTGGGTAGTGTGAGCGTCCTCGGCCTCGGCGTCATCGCCGTCGTCACGCTTGTCGACGGACTGGGCCATGGCATCCTCCTGCTCCTGGGTGGTGTTGGCGTCCTCGGCCTCGGCCTCGTCGTCGTCATCGCGCTTGTTGTTGTTGTTCTTCTTGCCACCCGCGGCCTTGGCACCGGCACCGCCCTTGGCACCACCGTTACCGTTACCGGCACCGCCCTTGGCACCACCGTTACCGGCACCGGCACCGCCCTTGGCACCACCGTTACCGGCACCGCCCTTGGCACCACCGTTGCCGGCACCGGCAGCACCGGCCGACTTGCTTCCCGTAGTGGACGCGAAGGTCTTGGCCTGGGCATTGACGCCGGCGGCCTGGAAGGCAGATTGCGTCAGCTTGGTGATGCTGGGCAGAATGTTGGCGTTTCTGGAGAAGCAGGTTGTGGTTAGTGACAAATACATTAAGGGGGTGATGACTAAGAATGAATAAATGCTCACCTGGCAGTCTCCATGGTCTTGACCTGCTTCTCCGTGTTGGCCTGGGAAGGGTTGTTCTGGATGGACTTGAGGCCGTCGAGGACAGTGGGGGTGAACTTGACGATGAGGCCGTTGGCGGCCGTGTTCTTGCCCGAGGCGAAGAGGACGGAGCGCTGGTTGTCCTCGTCCGTCTCGGCGTCGAAGCCGGCCTTGGCCAGCTTGGTGCGCGCCGCCGTGTTGGTGGTCGTGATCAGCGTGTTGAGCGAGTTGGACACGATGGAGACATCCCCGGCGAAGTTGTCGGCCGCCTTCTGCACCGCCGCCGCGCTGGGGGCACCACCGGCACCGCCCTTGCCGGCACCACCACCGTTGGCCTTGCCGCCCTTGTTGTTCTGGCGGGCCTCGAGGCTGCTCGAGGTGCCCATGGGGGCAGCCATGGTGCCGGCGACCTGAAGCGCCAGGATGATAGAAACGAGGAGACGAGCCATCTTTGCGGAAGTTGATCTGGATTTGGAAAAAGTGACGTTGGGTCAAAAAGTCAAGGGCAAAAGAAGGATGACGATTAGAATGACTGGATAGAAGAAATGAAAGAAAGAATCCCGAGCGCCAGGCTGGAAAGAAGGCAGTTGAAAAAGATCAGACTGTGAGAATAGAAATGAACGTATTGCGTGTGTTGATCTGAAAAAAGATCGATGAAGATGGTGGGACGATGCAATGCTTTTATCCGTCGTCCCAGACATGCGGGCACTGGACGAACTAGTGCCATCGGTAGATGGTCTGATTTCTTTTCGAGATGCATGCGCAACTGCTGCTTGGGGAGGGGGCCACAGTCGGTCTGTGCTGCCAGCGAACGAACGAACCAGTTCGTTCAGCTGATTTGCCGTTGGGATGCTGGGATGCTTGCGCTTGCTCGAAAGAGACTCACCCCAGAGAGACGCAAGGCAACTCGTGTCGAAGTTGAAACCGTCCAATCGTATTGCACAAGAGCTGGGCGATGAAACGGGGCTATTGCTTTCCCCACTCCCACTTGCACCACGGAGATTGAAACCCGCTAACGCCCTGATTCTCTCAGGGGTTGCAAAGCTAGCAAAAAATGGTTTCGCCCAGCCCAGCCTAGAAGCCCAGCCCAGCCAGATGCGATTGGCCAAGTCAGAGGGTCGATCGACTCGCCAAGGGAACTCATGAGCTTAACACTCGACCAAGCACTTCTTGGAGTCTTGGGCCTGGGGCCCCATCGGCACTTACCACACACCACTTGACCACTGTCACCCACTGCAATTGCTAAAGTACCTTTGCCCACTGAAGATTTCCGCAGCCACCCGTCCACGTAACGACGTCATGCCAAGTGTCAAACTGCAACGGGCCGCACCTAATGGACGGGAACCAAAATGGCTTCAAGAGTTTAATCAAATGGCAGATTGAGAAGAAATGCCGATATGCGCGCGCGCAGTTGAAAGTTCCCGTCGTGGTTGCGCAGCCTCGTTCTTTGTTTGTTCATCAGTCAGGTTCATGACTTGCACCAGGAAACTGTCCTGAGACAGAACCCAGGGGAAGGTCGTTCGATGCGACGAGGGGTTATGCCTGATTCCCTTTGTGCGCGAGTTGCGGCGAGACGGGCATTCCGCCGATCCTTTCCCTTGCGCGCACCTGTCAGGTCAAGTCAGTCAGTCAGCCAGTCACCAAGCATTGCCCGGCGCTAAGTATCTGACAACAAAACCACCCACGACGAAAATACCACATCACTAGGAAAGTTGCAGGGCGTCTTCTCCGCGGACCTTTCGGATTCCGGGGGTGCCAAGGACACGCAGCTCCGAATAGCGAGGGGGCTGAGGGGCTGGGAGGGGTCCGTTCCATCTTGGCGTTCTGTGTTTGAAGAACAATTCCAATCCACCGGGTCTCTGCTTGTGACCCTGCTCAGCCAGGCAAAGCCAAGGTCAATGCCCAATTGACATTCTTACATACATGAACTGCAGTCTACTGTGCATCCCATTTTTGGGCAAATTCCGCGACTCAGTTCTAGACTTGGACGCTATTCGCCGATCACACAAAAAACCTTGGCAGGTCACACACCTGTAATCTTGCAACCCCCGGCCTTTCTAGTTGACGTTACTCGCCCGTTCCTGCATTCGGACACAGCTCCGTGCAATGTTTACCGCGACGACATGCTCCTGCGCAGTTGCTCGGGCGTTGATGCTGAAGCTATCCTCTTTGAACAGCCTTCTCCGTGAAACCTTCTCTCTTGGATACCTGTAGCTGACGAATAGTTTGCGTCCTTCGACCAATTAGGCATGGGAGGGAGATGGGTGTCGCCAGGAGCGAAGTAACCACGTCGGAGAAAGTAACCACATCAGAGAAGGTGGAGATCACCACATTCAACTGTACGCGAGATACTGGAAGACTGCAGCTGAACTTGAAGCAGGTGAGTCTCTCTACCTTATTCGCATAATGGACGCGATTGTTTATGGTGTTTTGTCGTCCATGAGAGCCGCTTAGCCGGCAAAGAACGTATACTTAGCAACGGAGTCGGGAAACGTCCCGGAGCATAATGTCTAGTGCGACGGATCACGTTTGCTTGCCGACTTGGCGTCGGCCGCCCAGGCGATTGGCTGCGCGACCACGCCCATACGCCTAGGTACTCGCACAACTATTTGGGGGACACCACCGCCACCACCACCACCACCACCACCACAGGTTCCGTTATTTAGTGTGTGTGTGTTCGCGCACGTAGTCGAAAAGAACCTTGGCGTGAAACTATACCTGATCGTCTGTCAGATATAACTAGTGAAACGGAAACCCCAGAGCCAGGGCCTGGTTAGGCATATTGCTAGCGCGAGCGCTGATGTTAGTCAGGCGGGTCTCGTAGTTCTTCCATTCGAGTACTACCTGGTTTTCCGCTCGCTACCAAAAGCAAAATAAGAGAAGCTTGGTTCGACAGCTGAACGAAGTGATGCCTATCTCAAAGACCGGGGATGAGCTCCGGTCGTTCTGGGCCATAGTGGAACTTTGGATGGCAGTACGCTTGATCTAAATGTAACGCTATACAAGTGCGGCTTAAGACTAGAATAGAGTTATTGGATATTACTACCTCCATCGAGTATCAAAGGCCCCACACGACGCAACGGTCGATAATGCGGTGCTGTTAAGACGACAGGGCAGACAATGCGACGCAGATACTCACGTATCTTCTAGGGTATATTAATTGGTGGTGAGATGGGTTTATTGTGACTGGACATCGGTGAAGTCTTTATCCATCCGCACTTGTATAAGTTTTCAAATCCCACTTACGACTTGGAATAATGAACGTACAGGAGGGGAATGAGAGTACAGTAGAGTCGACACCAAGGGGCAATTAATAATCTCTGTTTCGGCTGTGGTTGATGGGTATCAAATCGAAGTCTAAATGATGAACAAATAGGAAGAGGGAGTACATCTCACCATGCAACTCGAACGCCATCATTCATTGCATAACCCTCGTTCTTAGTGACCGGGCTTTCTCCCTTCGTGGCTAGATAGTCGATTTTACCAGGTGGTGTACGAAGCGGCCAGCCCGAGTCTCGCTTTCGAAACCAGGCGTCAGGAGTATTTGTGTCTCAACAGTCGGATTACTATGTGCAACGTTCTGTATACTACGACCCTGCATGATGAAGTTTAACTCACCTTGACAAAAAAGATTTTGAAGGCAACAGAGTTAAACATAGCCTTGAGGGGTAATACGACCCTCCTAGGCATAAGGTTAAAACTGCATCTATTTTAAATATCAATATTTATATATAATTATTTATTATCGATCGGCCAAAGCTTAAGACTACCTAATTAACCTTATATAAGCCCCCTTCCTCCCTCCTTCTAAATACCAATAGTTACGACACCGGCTTAATTTATTCGTCGCTCTCTTCCCCGTCACGCTTTATAAATAGCGCCCGGAGCTAAATATCGTCTTAAAAGATATCGTTAAAAATAGGGTTTAAATATTCCTTTATTTCTTAAAATTAATAAAGTTTTCGAACTTTTCGATTTAATCGTTAAAGAAAGTTTTATTATCTTTATTTACTTTTTTTCAAAAAAGTATATAACCGATTTTATAAATTTTATAAAAAGCCGTTTCGATTAAAGGTTTATCTTTTTTAATAGACTTTATAAATTTCCGAAGCTTTCGCGCCCCGGAATAATCGTTTTAAAAATTTTTAATATTAAAATAAGTGTTTTAATATTAATTATTCGTTATTTTTTATATATTCTATAATATATAAGGTATTAATTAATTTAGGAGATCTTCATCAGTATAGTAGATAAATTTAGTAATAAATAGATATATAATTATATAATTATAATAAATAGGGAGACGATTAACAAGAGAGGAAGCGAGCGAAATCTTTTATATGTAGGCCGGTAAGTTATTAATAGCGACCGGAGAAAGAGTTAGAAAGGGTTTTTATAGTTTCTAAAGGTTATTATTAAGCTTTTATTAATTAATAGGAGTTATATTTTTTAAAATATTTTTAAGAGTTTTTAAGTATAGGGTATTATACCTTTTTTTAAGTTTATATATTTTAAGGTAACTTGCTCTTTATAAGTCTTTTGTTTCTGCCGGGGTTACTTGGCGAGAATCGAAAAAAAGAAAAAAAAGAGGGGTAGTACGACCCTGCAAGGTAATGTTTAACCTCCCTTGATAACTGTTTTCTTAAAGGTAACAGAGTTAAACTTACCCTTGAGGGGTAGTAGATCTGTCTCTAATGAGGCTATCGTCACATTAGGCTGTGTCTTGCTCCAATTATGCCACATTTACAACAGTCGTCCCCCGCTTCAGTTACAACACCGGCTCCGGGACGCAGTGGCTATGCCGTCGCAAAATGCGGCCGATACATCACCAACCGGTGCGAGTCGGAACTTTGTCAACAGTCATCTTTCTGAGTATCTACTCAACAAAAGATGTGGCCTTCAGTTGAGAAACGAGCAGGTTAGCCGATGTAGCAATATTGCAAAGTCTCCAGTCCCTATACAAATCTCGGCTAGAGCCGTTCTGTTCATCCCCTTGCGGCGTTGACATACACTTCCAACACGTGCCTTCGCAGCACCGCGTAGGCCATCACGATGAGTAATTATAAACTCCAAAGGGAAAGGAGGCAATGCGTTTCAGGTTCATCGGAACTCTCAACATTCTCGAAGCCTCAGGCCCCGTCACCCCGGAGTCTGGAGCAAGTAAGGACTTTTCCTGCGCCGTATGATCTGCAGAGCCGAAGATGCCGAAAAGCTGACTGCTACCCCGAGCAAGGAATATCAAGAAAAAAGGGGGAAGCTTCCCACCTTTATCAACAATAGAGTTCATCCAAAGTCTATGGGCTTCGTGGCTGTTTTTTTTCTTTTTCTTTTCTTCTCTTTTTTGGTCCCTTGCTCTAGCGCGCGCATTTCTCCTCGGAAGTTGCCAGGTTGGGCCAAAGAGATGAGACCCCGCGGGACTCTCCACGAAACGGCTAAGGGGGTGACATGGGCCCCCTGCATAAAAGTAATCGGATCACACCCTCGAACAGCACTGTTCAGATCAATTCAGCTGACCGCCCGGACACGGCGAGCCCCGCCCCCAGCTTATCGATAATCGAACTGGCCTCCATCCAATGATCGATGGGGCCGGACTGATGAGTGGTGCCAGATGTTGGAGGAGGCCCGGTACTGACAAAATTGCCAGACGGAAATCGGGTCACGGGACGGAGGAGGAGGCTCTGCACAACACACCGCAAGTCAGTAGACACGGCAGCTCGAGTCCGGTATGGTCCTATTGCGAGTCGTACTGCTGTTGCTGTGCATACACTAGGCGGTATGAGCCATATACCCGGCCACGGCTAATGAGAGGGTGCTGCCAAGTCCGGCAACTTGAACTCTATTCCAGTGCAACCAGCAAAATCGCTACCGAGTGAAATCGCATGTTTATGCACACAATGATTCAGGGGCAACACTCGAACTTTCTACACTTAAACTGCGGTGAAGAGCCCAATTGCCCAAACATGTTTTCTCATTCTTTCAAGCAATTCGCTCGCTAATCTGAGCTGTTTGGAAACTACCACTCGTTACCCTCCTCTTCGCCATGCTGTATCGGCATCACCTCCTGTCCTTGGCCGGCCTAGCCGCCGCCGTGGACCCCCTCGTCGACCTCAAGTACACCAAGTTGCAAGGCACTCCCCTCGGCAACGGCGCGACCCAATGGCTCGGCGTCCGCTACGCCGCGCCCCCCCATCGGCGACCTGCGGTTCGCGGCCCCGATTGACCCGCCCGCCACGGCGCCGGGCACCGTCGAGGACGCGACCAAGTTCCAGCCCATCTGCCTGCCCCGCAGCGCGTCCGACTTCACCATGAAGCCCAACAAGCGCTTCACCGTGTCGGAGGACTGCCTGTACCTAAACATCTTCGCGCCCAGCAACGCGACCAACCGGCCCGTGCTGTACTTCGTCCAGGGCGGCGGGTTCCAGTCCAACTCCAACGCCAACTTCAACGGCAGCGACCTCGCCGTCTTCGGAGACATCGTCGTCGTGCAGATCAACTACCGCGTGGGGCCCTTCGGGTTTGCGCAGAGCAAGGAGATCGTGGTGGGGGGTAGCCTGAACAACGGCATGAAGGACATGATCCAGGGCCTCAAGTGGACCAAGCAGAACATCGCCCAGTTCGGCGGCGACCCGGACCAGGTCGTCGCGTCTTCCGACTCGGCCGGCGCCACCGCCGTCGCGCTGCTGCAGGTGGCGTTCGCGGAGAAGGACCCGGGCCTGTTCAAGGGCCTCATTATGGAGTCGGCCTCGGAAGCGACACTGCGCACGCTCGAGCAAGGGCAAGAGCAGTACAACTGCCTCACCAACGCCACCAACTGCCAAAACGACGCCGACTCCCTGGCCTGCCTGCGCGGCCTGAACGCCTCGGCCCTACTCACAAAGCAGTGCCAGTTCAACCCCCACTTCGACGGCGACCTGGTCAAGACGTCCATGTTCGACGCCTACAGCAAGGGCACCTTCCTGAAAGTCCCCACCATCGTCGGCGCCTGTGGCGAAGAGGGCACCAAGAACGTCCCGCAAGACACCGACACCGTGGCCGCCGCCCGCCAGTACATCAACGACCAGGCCAGCGGGGCCCTGTCTAACTCCTCGCTGGACCTGATCGAGAAGCTGTACCTCGACGTGCCGCAGCCCGTCTTCGCGGGGGCCGGCAAGCTCTGGCAGCAGCTCGCCAACGCGCACGCCGATTTTCGGTCGACCTGCGTCACGCGCGCCATCGCCGACGGCCTGGCCGCCGCGGGCGTCCCGACGTTCAGTTACCGCTATGCCGTGCGGGACCCGGAGCAGGACGCCCTAGGGTTCGGGGCGTACCACACCGTCGAGCTGAACGGCGTCTTCGGGCCCGACAACACGGACGGGGCGCCGCCCAAGAGCTACCGGGCCGGCCAGATCAATGCCCCCATCGTGCCCGTGACGATGGCGTACTGGGCCAGCTTCGTCAAGACGCTGGACCCCAACGCGGCGCGCGCGGCGGGTTCGCCCGAGTGGAAGCCGTGGACCGTCGCCGGGAGGGAGCGGTTGCGGTTCGAGACGGGAGCGGGGATGGGGATGGAGAGCATGAATGACACGCAGAAGGCGAATTGCGACATGTTCGCGCCGATGATGTTGGCGATTGAGACGCCGATGGCTGAGAAGGGGTCGGTGACTTTGACGCGAAAGGACCCAGTTGCTGCTTAAGTCAGAGGAGGCAAGAAAGACATCAGAGGAGGTAATTACCATTTCAATAGGGAGACTAAGTACATAAGATTTACATCGGTTCAACACCAGACTAGAAATCACAAAGACCCAAGACCAGAACAAGAAATCCGGGAGAAGAAAAGATTCATGTATCGTAATAGATGCTCATACATACACATCATCGCCAGGCTCTCCAATGCCTTTCTTTACCATAGGCTGTCAAATACCGCCTTCTGAGCCTCATCCACAGTCTCCTCCTTCACCTTCACCTTCTCGTCTCGTTGCACCGTCCGGAACAGTATCGCCTTCAGGTTCGCCCACGCGCTCCGCGGCGCGTACGACTGCAGCCCCGTCCCCGGCGCGACGGCGGCGTGCATGGCCAACGTGGGCTGGTCCAGGGTCGGGCTCCCCTGGTGCTCGGCAATGTACTGCCGCTGCCACTCGGTGTGCTTCCAGTGCAGCAGCTCCCACAGCACGTGGGCGGCGCACCAGTGGTGGGCCGTGCCCCAGGGCTCCAGCCTGTGCAGCTTCTCGTCCACCATGCGCTGGCGCTGCATCCGCAGGATGAAGGCGGCGACGTGGGCGATCTGGTTCCACTGCTCCTTGTCCTGCCTGTCCTTGCCCTTGCCGCCGAAGTGCAGGAAATCCACCAGGGCCTCGTGATCTAACAAAAAGTGCAGGAAGCCCTCGACGAGGTAGAAGGGCGGGAAGGGGAACGCCATGTTGTCGGGACGCTTGGGGTCGAGCAGGAAGTCGTGGCAGTAGTCGGCCCACGCCGCCTCGGCCTCGGGGTGGTCGACGATGTACTTCATGGAGGCGCTGATCTCGGCCCGGTCCGAGGGGAGGTGGGCGAGGTCGATGCCGCTGCCCCACGTCTTGCCGTAGGCCCGGTCGAAGGCGCCCGGGCGGTGCCAGAGGAAGCTGGAGGGGTTCTTGGGGAAGAGGTAGCGGATGGTGGCGGCCATTTTGGTATGTTGTTGAGTGAAATCCGAACGTTGGAATTGGTACTGCTGATGAGTAATCTAGGGGAATGACGGTCTTGGTTGCTCTATACATTGGAAGTGGCGGCAGCTCTTATAGGCAGGGCGGTTTCAATAAGTCTCCTTTGTGTCCCTCTTGAACAATAGGAGAGGAGCGGCAAAGGGGATCAAACCACGTTGTTGCTGACAAAGGCCGAGCGGGAATAGAAGAGCATTCAAAGAAATCGTGGTTTTCCTCAACCCCTCTCAGGACCAAAGGAATGACTTTCGCAGCCGGCCAGCTTTGTCGCGATATTACTCGGCCCCGACCTGGAACACCCATGTCTATTGCACCCCATCTATGTGGTACGGCACATTATCATGCCGCATGATGTACACCTCGCCCACCAGGATCAGGCACCCGACCACCATGGCAATGGCAATAATCGGCAGGTTGACGCGCGCAAACTCGACCTCGCGCACGTGGATGTGCTTGCGCGCCAGGATGTCGCGCCACAGCAAACCCGCCAGCGAGCCGCTGAACGCGATGCTAAAGGCGCCATAGTTGACCCCCAAGGCCATACTGTACACGGTCGCCCAGAACATGCGGTCCGAGATGTAGTCGGCGCCCGGCTGGTCGCGGATGGCCATCCAGGACTGGATGACGCGGCACAAGAGGATGGTGGTGCCGATGTTGGTGCCCGCGAACTGATCATTAGATAGTAAGTATCATTAATCTCGAGTATCGTAATGTCAGGTAGTAGTGTCAGAAAGCTTACATTGCAGAGAATAACCGACAGAAACGCCATGCCGCCAATCGCTCCCACCGTCCCCGTCTTGATGACCCAATGGTCCCAGCCATAAGCGAAGACAGCCACCCAGCCCTTGGTAACCAGCGCCTGCACCAGCACGAACATGGCCAACGCGAAGGGCACCAGCGCCACGGGCAAGTGCGTCGCCACCGCCGTGACGGTGGGGAACGTCTCCTGCATCCACGTCCGGCAATTGACGAGAACGGAAACCAGAGTAGTGGGACCCCGTTTCTGCTGCAGCTCCAGCTCGCGCGAGATCCGACCCTCAATGTCCCTCGCACGTCTCTCTTCCGAGGCCGAGGACGACCGTTTCGGCTTCTCGCTGCTCTCTTCCTCGCCACTGGACGCACTGGTCGGCATCGCGGTGGTGCCGCTGGGTTCCTCGCAACTCTCGATGATCATGCTGGAACCATCCTTCTGCGCACCACCGCCACCACCACCACTGTCACTCTTCTCACTCAACGAGAGCGACCGATCTTGAGGAGTCGTCGCCAATCCATCCTCGGACCCCAAAGCGGCAGAATCCCTCCTCAACACCTCCTCCCGTTCCCGAATCGCCCGCTCGGCCCGGGCATACTGCACCTCCCGCCGCCCCCGCTGCGCAATCTCGCGGGTCTCGCGCCGGTGGAGCCACCCCTGCGACAGGTCCCAACAGAACATGAAGAAGGCGGCGGGCAGGGTCACGTAGAAGACGGGCTGGTCGCCGATGGCCTGCTTGATGGCGTTGATGACGAGGATGCTGGCCAAAGTCAGGGACATGATGACGCCGCCCACGGTCGCGCCCCGCTTGTCCAGGAACGGGTTCATGATCTCCTCCAGCGACAGCAGCTTGGTGGTGTCGTCGCCCACCTGGTTGTTCTTCTCGTCCTCCTCGGCGGTGCCGCGGGCGTGCGGGATGTTGGGGTTCACCGGTTTCCTCGCCGCAGCCTCCTCCGAGAGCTGATGCATCTTGATGGATAAGGGGATCAACGACTCGTCAGCGAAGATGATGTACAGCAGGAAGGGGAACAGCACGATAGCGGTCACGAAGACGGGCACGATCATGTTGGCCGTGTAGGTGACGAACTTGATGTTGAAAGCGCCCGCGAGTACTAGGTTGGTCGGGTTGGACGACACCAGCGTCGCCGACGCGATATTGGCGATAGCGAACTGGGTATGGATCCAGGCGCGCGGATGAATGATGTTGCTCGAGACCCGCGTCATGTACGCCAGAAAAGCCGTACCGCTCAGAATGATGGGGTCGTTGCCCACGAAGGTGCCTAATCCAAAAAAGAAGAGGTACAGATAAAAGAACAGCTTGTGGCCGACCTCGCCGCCCTTCTGCAGCACCTTGAAGGCCAGGAACCGGATCAGGCCCGAGGCGTCGATGGAGATGGCAATGTACGCCAGCGTGATGAAGAAGACCATGATGTCGATCGGTTCAATGTTGTCCGAGTAGATGGTGCCGCCGTACACCTCGGACCGGCCGATGGCGAGGATGGCGAGCAGGAACAGGTCCGCAATCAGCGGCGCCGTGACGAAGTTCAGGGGGAAGGTCATCCGCACCCATGTTGTGGAAGCTGCAGTGCCCGTCCGTGGTGGCCGGGGTGCTATCACCCGCATCAAAGCGAGCGTGTTGAGGAAGCCATCGACGAGCGGCCGAGGAAAGTACAGTGGAATGTGGAATGGGAACAAGACGACCACATCTTGGTGCACGGACGTATATGAGCAAGAAAGACGGGAATATTATAGAATTGACTGTTGCTAGTACTCACTGGTGATGACGAAGACGATCAGTGTGACGACGGACCTCCATTCCCGGATCTTATTGGTGTCGAGGTCGACTTGGTCAATGGTAAGCACCATGGTGGAGGAGTGAGCATGGACCACTAATAACTAATATATCAATCACTTGGGAGGGCGAGGTCGGCCTTGGAGAGCTTCCAAGTCAGCGTGCTGGGCGAGTGGCTATTATATGTAGCCGCTGCTATAGTGCTGACAGGCGGGCGATGATCGCAAGATGTGAGCAGATACGACTTTCTTCAGATGCCAGTGTGTCGGTCGGTCAGAGTCTATGTAAGTAAGATATGTGTTCCCATCAATCGGATTAGGCGACCGAGGAAAGCGGGAGGCTCTGCTGTCCAAACTATCGTTCTAGAAAAGGCGCAGCCTCTTCTTGGAGGGCATTCACGCCGGTGGGTGGTGCCGATGGGCCGAATAGATGGCAAGAGGCTGGTTGCCGAGAATGTCGAGAGCAAACCGGTGGTCGCACGTGCTGCCAGGAATGTGGGAGAAGAGGTACTGCAAATCCTCCTCTAAAAGTTCCTAAGCCCCCTCCATCGGAGATATTTGATGGTGGCATGGGTGGCTTTTTATCAATCTATTCTCAATGGACGATGATGCAGAGTCGGGGTTAGGCGCGCCGCTCTAGAGCAGGCAGTGGCAGATCTGCCAAAGCTGCTTCTCCTTGCTTATTTCTTCCAGGGTGCAAGGATGGCGGAATTTGGCGCCGTTGCCCAGACTTTTCCTGACTTCCCAATGAGGTGCTGCTTGCAGGCTTGCTAGCGGCTCATGACTATTGTGTGTCCAAGACACAGCCACTCGAGATTGATGATGGGGGAAACTGACTGGAACAGAACTGGGCGATCTTCAATCAACCGCGTTAACCTTACGTGAGACGATATGTGGTCACACTTGACGCAACACCAGCCAAGGACTTGCTTTTCACCAGATATCAGTCAGCAGCAAGGACGGCACAAGGTCTGGTTAGACGTTTCCAATCGGCCGGTTAGCGGTTACAAAGTGGAATCCAGGCCGTTAAACTTCGCTGCCGCGTTGATCGGAAGGGCCTTCCGGCGCACTCAAGTGGGGTGGGCATGATTCTTGTGTGTGCTCGGTCCACGATGCTTCGCATTGGCTTCCGGTGGAGCACGTACGAGAAAGTGGGCGAGGAAGTCGATTGCGTGCCTGGTTTCGCTTCATGTAAGGATCACTTGGTCTCCAGAAAACGATTGTTCTTATCTCAACGGTAGCCAAGTCGTGAGTCTACGATAGAGATACGTGACGTCTACGAAGGCGAAATGACCCGGTACGTAGCCTGGTTTTGGGCCGACGACAACGGCAACGACAAAAGAAGCTCGAGCTAGCAGACCGAGCGATACAGGACTCAACGGTAATCTGCTTGTGAAAGGCGGACGAGAGAGAGAGAAGTGCAGCAGCTTCGGGTGTACTGCAGACGCTCCGTGGCAGAATCGCTGTCGGGAAAGATCCATCAACCGTTAACGGTGGTGTGTCGTGCCACAGCAGCCTCAGCATCAAGTTGTCCGTTGCGTCGTGGAAGTGCTGGGATCAACCCGATTTTCGCGGGGTGTCACATCAATTCGGGGGAACTAACCCGCTAAAGTCCACTGCTAGACCCCGGTTGGAACCCCAGTAAACTCAAACCCACAGCGCTGGGCCAGCTTAAGATTAGTGGGAACCGGTGCCTAGCCGGGGCCCGGGGAACCCAGACCAGCCAAGATGGCAGAGATGGGATGACATGGATTGGCAATGGATTGGTAACAAATGTCGTCTATCGGATCAAGTTGTATCAAGGGCTAGGCCGGGCCATTGCCTGAAAATACGATGTTTGTCTTTACTGGGAAGAAACTTAATCAACAATGGTAACATGAGAACTTGGCAAACTTGGTGAGATTTCCAATTCTTGGCCTGGTCATTCGTGGCCGATGCCCAAAGTGATACCGAGCCGGGCCAGGCAGCATCATTTTTTCGCGATTGAATCTATTCGACGCACCCAGATTAGGTGGCTGCATTGCGTATGCCGATATTTCGACACCGCTTATTGTATTCTCATCATGACTGGTTTGCTGTGGTGGCCGACGTCAGTTTGTGTCCAGTCAAATAGATGGAATACGACGTACTGCCCTGCAGCCGACAGCCCATGGATGCCGCATGCTCAGCTCGGCCCCCTCTCTCGCTCACCTCATACGCCCCGTTCACCTGCCAATTGAGCTGTCTCACTCTTTTCCTTCTAGCGATGCTTGCCGGACTAGCAATGGTACACACGCAGATCTATCACTCAAGGGGCGTTGAATGCTGACCTGGGGAATCATGATTTCCTCAACTGCTTGCTCACCGAGCACCCCGCGTATGGCCCAGCCACCCAGTGATTCCCCAACTAGCAACTAGCCATATCCAACTTCATGATGCGGCTGAGGAAAGGAGTTCACGTGCCTACTTTCCCATTCCTCTGCTTGCCTGCCTCTTCAATCTCGTGGATGCGGCTCTGTTCTCGTTGACAAACCTACATACATAGCCAATAACCAAAAACATAGCATTGGAAGAAAACGCCGCCCGTTACTCATTCCCTCCTCGTATTGCCGCATGCCCCCAACTTCCCGATCTTCAACAGCAACCCAAACCGGTGGATGGAAATAAGAAGCGCTCGGTTTGACTTCGTCGAGATATGTCGCCAGTGTTTCCTGCTAGCTTAGCGGTAACTCCCGTCGGCGATCACGCAACATTAAGCAATATGACAGCAGCTGCATCGTCGCTCGCGTCCAACTCAACCCCACACAATGCGACTCTTCCTGCCTGGGAGGTCATCTGCGCCTGGCCGGTATCCGGGCAGTATGGCCCAGGGTCACGATATCTGTAAGTGATATATCGATTGTCTATGCCGTACATAATACATACATTACATGTATATGAGCCCCTCAATAAAAGAAGTCAAGCCGAGGCTGTGTACCTAAGCTTTCCTGGGCATCGTCGTAGTTCACGATTGGGTTCGCCAAGTGCCGTTATCCACAAAACGATCAGCCCTACTACTACGGGTACTACTACGCCACTGCCCCTGCGTACGCGTCGCTCGTCCCAACTTGCGTAAAGTTAGATAGGGCACTATCGCAGAGTCAAAAAATCAAGAATCATTACTCACCGCTTCGTCTCGACTGTCGGTAGGTACTACGCCCTCGTAGCAGCCTGTGTCCTTGCACGCAAGTCGGAGTGGCTCAGGAATGCCTGTCTGGCGGCCGGCCTCCTGTTCCCCGCCATTGCGGCATTCCATGGCATCGTGCTAACAGCCATGCACAATAATGGTCAGTCTTTCGGTCGCTCTTGGATTGATATGATGATCGCTGACACTGGAGACTACCTAGGCGCCGTGGATATGGATGTGTACGGGGCCTTCCAGCTGTGCACGATTGGCATTCTGGCCGCCCCCGTCACCGTCCGCTGGTCCAAGACGTACTTTTACGATCCCGCCCGTAATCTCATCTTCTTGTGGACAGCCTTGATTTTGGCTGGTGAGTTGGTTGCCACGCCATTCCCCATGCCGACCCCATGCCAACCCCAAAAGTATGCCGAGGTCCAATCACTAACAGAAACATGCCAAGGCTTGCTGAGCTTGACCGTCGAGTTTTACCGCATCGAGCCGGTTGAGTGCACCCAAGATGGCGGCGGGAACGTACTCTCGCCGGTGACGAACCAGACCTTCCCCTATGAGTCTGGTGCCTGCAGCAACATCCCCTGTTCGGTTGGAGGCGGACCTTGGTCGTCGCTACGCCAGGGCTCCACCAACGAGATCTTCATCATCCCGGCGCCGCAGAAACTCACCTTCGGCGCCGCCACCCTGCTCGCCGCCGCGTGCTGCATCCCGGCCATATTGTCGATGGTGTCCATGTGGAACAAGATTCTGGAGATCAACTGGAAGCGGCGCTTCGGCCAACGCAACAACACCAGCAATGCGGAGCAGGCCCGGCAAAACGAGGACGAGGAGGTGATCGAGGGCACCAACGGCGCCACCGTCGGCAAGATGAACAACGTCAACGAAATCATCCGCCAGTTCCTGAGCGTCGTCCAGATCCCCGTCTTCGTCGGCGCCGTGCTCGCCATCATGGTCATCGGCGAGCTCAACTTCTGGAGCGAGTCGGTCAACTACCAGACCGAGCCCGTCACCAGCATCGGCCAGTGGGCGCCCATTATCGGGACCGTGCTGGCCGCGTTGGGGTCGCTGTACGTGGCATGGGATATGACCCCACAGCAGTCTCGGGCCGCGCCCGCGGATGCTGGTGGTCGCCTCGACGAACCCAATGGCCAGCACGACAACTCGTCGCCACATGGCCTGAACAGTCGACAGAACACGACCGTGGCAGACGAGTCGCATGTACATTCATTCCCGAGAAACAGTCGAGAAGCACCAAGCGCCCATCTCATGACGCATGACAGTCCTATCCTACGCATGACCGACTCCCCAGAGATGGTAGAAGCGAGACGGATAATGTCTAACCAGTCCACCTCTCCCGACCTCCATCGATACATGTCCAATAACACCACCAACAACGGCGACGAAGAAGAAGGCGGCCGCCCCGCCGATGCCGGGGGCCGCCGCAAAGTCGCCCAGATCTTCGGAGACCTGGGCCGATACATGGGCACCCCCGCGCCCGACCTGTTCGACGACTCCGAGTTTAGGAGGGGCCGCGCCATGGATTTCCCCGAGATCCCAGGTGAGGCAGTGCGGAACCCCGATCTGGAGCAGATCCGGTCTCAGTACAACCAGCCTCACGACTCGGACGAGGACGAAGTGACACCGCCGCCGCTGGGAAGGTCGCGGTCGAGGGCCGAAAGCTTTATCGAAGGGTACGACGCGATGGGCATATCGTCAATCAGCCGTTCGGCATCGCCCAGCCGGGTGCAATCGCTGTCTCGCTCGAGATCGCGACCTCCTCCATCCCCCGGTATCGCGACCCGTGCGAGTACGATGCCAGTTGTGCGCACCCCCCACAACTCTCCGCCGCAGTCTCCTACTACCGACATCCGTGATGGGAGACCGCGGCGACGAGAGACGTTGGAGGTGCCATCGCCAGTTCGTCCCCAGATCACTTCATGGAGCAACACGCTGCCCACAACGACACAAAACTTTACAAGCACGGAAGAAGCACCCAACAGTGAACGAATTCCCCCAACCATTGTCATCTCTCCCGACTCTGGAGCAGGCCCCTCGCGGCTACCGGCGACCTCCATAGTCGACCCAACCGTGGAGCCCCCGAAACCAGCTCGCGATCCATCTGGATGAAGAAGCCAAGAAAAGAAAATTCCCACTCAAGCCGACGACGAAACTCGGGAACGGCACACTCCCATGTGGGCGCCGACGTGGTTATGTGCTCATGCTTACCTGCATGGATCTAAGACATAGCATATGCGCACCCGTCCCAAGTCAAACCAATGGCGCCAACGGCGGCTTCTATATAATAAATCAGGGCCCGCCCCATTTTCTCCCACGAGATTTTACACCACATCTCGTCCCACGGGATCATACCGAATGAGACAACCTATTGGTTTCATGCATAATGGGTATTGTAGAATCCGGTCACAAATTCGCATTCTCGGGGTCGCCGGGGCTATTGAATGGGAGTTGTACAACAGCAGGCACATCAAGCACTCGCATTAACCGATTCAGTTGAGACATACAGCAACTTAAATGCCGTGCTTGTAGGTCTTGGGGTTGAAGTATCGGGAAAGGGTAGAGCAGGAAGTAAACATGGGCGGTGACAGTTTTGGGGCCAAGAGAATGCGAGTCTCCGACGGGTTAAGATAGCAACTGCTCAGATCATGGCTGCGAGCATGGCTGCGAGCACGCCTCTATGCGGGTAGTCTACTACGCCTTAAGGTATACTTGATCACTTCAACCGGCTCCTGTGATTAATCTTGGTCCCATATGCTTAGGCGAAATCTGATGCGTAACAGCATCAATTAATAGCAGTAACTGGAGTAGGTAGATAATCCTCCACATCCCAAGCTTGACCTCATATCCCGTCGTCACAAATGCGGTGTTGTCAAGTGCGAGATGCAGAGGCAATGCCAGCAAACAAATACGGGCCTGCGGAGGATAATCGCTGGGGGTCAATGAAGCTGGAGTCGGGAGCTTGAACCACTAAATCCCCAGCCCCATGCGCTGGAGCAAGGCCCCCGCAGCCCCTCCTCGCCTGCAGCTGCAGCTGTGTTTCTCGGGCGGGTCTTTGCTGGGCATCAACCAAACTTCACCTCCGTTCTTGTAACCAAACAAAAACGAAATACTGGTAATAGAATTGCTCGAATTGTACTCAGTAGTAAATGCTACCACTAGCGAGTACCTCGCGTAATAGCCAGGTCCACACACGTATTGGGTATCCGCCGCTGCTCAAACTCACAAAGGACTCCTGTGCGACAAAGCCCGACGGCTCAAGCTGCATCCGCCGGCCAACCCTCCCCCTAAAAAGAAACTTGCTCCCACTCTGATCAGATAACCGATAACACCGTCCGTCGCTCAGCTAGCAGTATACCCCCCATCCGCCACCAGGACCGATCCATGCACGAAGCTGCTCATGGGGGAGGCGAGAAACACGATGCAGTCGGCAATCTCCTCTACCGTGGCCAGGCGCCCCAGCGGCGCCTTCTCGATCTCCGCCGTCAGGGCCGCCTTCTTCGCGGGGTCCCGCTCCATCGCTCCCTTGAATAGGGGCGTCTCGGTATAGCCGGGCGCGATAGCGTTGATGCGGATTCCCTCGGGTCCGTAGCGTAGGGCGTCGGCCCGCGTGAGCCCAACGACACCTTGTTCGGTAGTCATGATCAGCCTCCGTCTCGTCGTCGCTTAAGTCCGTGTTTCTTGCCCACTTACCATGCTTCGCCGCCGCGTACGCCCCGGCCGATCTTTGACCCACGACCCCGAACATGGACGCGACGTTGATGATGCACCCCCTCCCCTCCCTGGGCGACACGACTTCCTGCTCCCGCATGATGGCCAGCTCCTCCTTCTGGCAGCGCCAGACCCCGTTCAGCAACACATCAGTGACGTTGAGCCACTCGGCCTCGTCGACCTCGTGCGTCGGCTTGCCGGACCCTCTAATGCCGGCGTTGTTGACGGCGATGTCGAGGCGACCAAACTTGTGCTTCGCTTTCTCCAGGGCGGCTTTCACGGCCGCGGCGTCCCGGACGTCGAGCTCAAGGGCCATGACCTCGATATGGACATGGTGCTGCTGGAGCGAGGCCACAGTACTGGCCAGTGCGTCGTGGTTGATGTCGACGAGGACCATGCGCTGCACGCCGGCGGCGGCGAACTGGAGGGCGGTCTGGCGTCCGATACCTGGAGAGGCCGCTTCTTGTCAGTCACGGCGCCAAGGTGACGTCTCAATGACGGTCGGGTAGCTATTTACCAGAGGCTGCGCCGGTGATGAAGGCGGTGCCCTTCAAGAGCCCCGCCATGGCATAAGCAGGCGAATGAGAGAGCGTCTTGGCGGTGTTCACGTCTTTTCTTTTCCTCTAGAAATTCTTCATGGCGTGCAGAATTTGGGACGTCGTCAGAAGGAGGATTGCGAAGCATCTGCTGCCAGTTCACAAAAACACCAGCGGCAACCTAAATCCCCAGGTAGATTTGGGGATTCAAGTTCTTAGCAAGGGAGGTGCAATTCACGTCCCCCGTGCTCCTTCCGAGGCCCGATACCCCGCGCTATGCGATGTGACAACTCGCACCTGCCGACGAGTAGAATTCTCCATGTGCGCCTTCACTCGGGGGGAGAGCATGGTGATTCTTGCGCATGAATGGTAATATATACGACAGAGCAAACGATGCATGCATGTTGAGCCTGACGTATGGACGACGGGTTGTAAGTGGCGAGCTTCCTTGGCATTCTTACACCGCACAACGCGGAATAAGCCGCCAAATGGTCGGCTGATTTGGTATTCTTTCCTTACTGGGAATGAAGTAAGTCAACAAGTTGCGATTGAGGTAGGTTGCATGCGACAGACAATACTCATAGCAAGTCGTCGTTGTCTGCATATACTCAAGTCAGGTGGTGCAATATCCCTCATTAACGATCATTCAGCTGAGTAATGTTGCAATGGCTTCTGATTTCCACTCTATGTAGGCTGTACCAAAGAAACGGATGGCTATGGGACGGGCCATCGATAGCTCCGCAAATGTCAGTGTACTGTACCATCGATCTATGTGTTCCATGTGTCATGTTTGTGCGTTAGCATCATGGCACCCCTCAGCCAAACTCTATTCCAACCACTTTCATTCTCTTCCTGGTCATCGCTTAAGAGGGGATAAACAGATCCCCAGCACAGGTAGTAGTACATGATTGATAGATTGGTGTCACTGACGTAGGCTGCGTCTGTTTTCGTTCCTTTTTCATTTCGTTGCATTGCAAGTTGAGTGTCGCACTTGTGCAAGCAATGCGCCGGCGTGTGGCTGTGCCGGCGAGAAAGAGGGAACGAACCCCCAACTGCCCTGGGAAATGGTCCCCGTGCCCCGTGGCACACGTAACATGCTGAATCTCCGGGGGGCCGGGGCAGCTGCCACCTCGAGATGGTTTCTTGGGGTAACGAAACAAAAGGCAACAAGCGAGCTTTTGGTGATCAGTCATCTGCAGTTGGCTGCCTCGATTGATTAAGGCCACTCGGGGTTATTGCGTCTCCATGTTGTCCCCATTTGAGTCTCCATGTGACGGGCCAATCAGCACGTCATATCCGCAAGCGCGATGCCGCATCTGTAACGCATACTCCAGTTAGGAAAGCAAGTCGGCGCTTCGCCCGAAACAGCAGGTCAATTTACTTCGCATGATATTGCTCTGCTGTCACTTCTTTTGTTCTTTGTGTTGCACCCGGAGCAGTCTCCTTCGCCCCATGGGTGATTGGTGTGCATCGCGCCCGGCGTATGCGACACACGGACCTTCTTTTTCTCATTTACGCGTGCTGCGTGTCCCCCCCTCAATCTCCCTTCTTGAATTGGCAAACCGGTGGTGTGCCGGAGCTAGAGACATAGGAGCCATGCCGCTTTGCGAAGGATATGCACATGTCGGGGCGGGTGGGCATGCACCCTCATCATGCAGCGCCGTTGAGGTGTGTGCCGATGAGACAATCTGAGATTCGTCACCAATATCGAGCAAGGCAAGACAGCAAGAAGAAGCTGGAAAGAAGAAGACGAAGGAAGAAGGCATTGTCGCTCTTCGGTATCAGCAATACCCCCCGTCCGTTGGTACGTACGCCTTTACACGTGCTTGACTGGCTGCGTTTTGTTTTGGGTAACGCCGATCGCATCAATCCCAGCAGCCCAGTCTTGCCAGTGTTGGCTGAGGTACCGGCGAGCTGGCGTGCGCCGTAGCGTTACTGGTCCAAAGAGCACTTGGAGCCCCCCCGGATGCGATCCATCGTGACAGGGCTTGCTCCACCCTGATTGCGACGGGGCGACTTGGCTCATGATGATCCACCTAGTCGAACCGCCAGGAGGGTAGGCCAGAAGTAGGCAAACGCTCGCCGTCTCAGAAAGCATCAAGTCAGGCATTCCCGGAATTCCCATCGCATGTTTATTCTATGTCTCTGCCTCTGGCGAGCCTGTGCACCCAGAAAGCTGCTTAGATGTTACATACGCAGTGACGCCCGACACCCCTTGGTTCTCGTTCGCCAATCTCGATAGGGAACAAACAATGTCTCCGCAACTCCTCGACCGGCCGACGGATAAGACCCGACAGCCCATACCTATCATCAATCACACCATCTCCCCATGCGGGCAGCCATGCAAGGAGATATCGGCTAATCCTCGAATCCTTGCCTGCTACGGTTCCTGCTCCGTGATTGATTACTACTACACTATCTTCCCCCCTTCTCCCTCCCTTCCCTCGAGCCTCTCCCCGAACTCCCAAATTCAACTCTCCCAAACCCGATCGCCCAATACCTGAGGGGCTTAGCTTTTCCCGACCCCTGCTGCCCAGCACGCGAGAAGGTCCCCAGGCCCCGCCCGCCTGCAGCAACGAGTTACAGTACCTTAATACCCTCGAACCCAAAGTCCGAAAGACTCTGGAACCAACTTAAGGCTGCCCATGGTCGCAGTGGGCGGTTCATCGCATCTTCGTATTGCTCTGCTCGCTAGCTTTGCTCCGCATTCGCTCCTTATCAAAGGCCATAAGACTCCTTCACTATGTCTTTTAGGCACCGATCCGACTTTCAACTCTACCATATCTCATTATAAACGCCATAAGTTTCATCCGTCGATTGATTACATCTGGGCTACACTCGCCACAGAGCTCGGGGCGCTGAGCCGCCATGGTCGGCTTATATGCATCGGAGCCGCCCGCGGGCCAGGAGCGACATGTAAGCGACCCGCCGAATCGCAGGAAGGAAATCATCGTCGTCAGCACCATTGCCATGGCTGTCGGCGTCACGGCCCTCAGCCTGCGCCTCTTCACCCGGGTCCGTATCCTCCGCAAGAGGATAAAGACCGATGACTGTAAGTATACCCAGTCGGTTTCGGTAAATACCAAATTGCATGCTGACGTTGAGGGCTTCTCACAGACTTTGTCATGGTGGCCATGTTCTGTGCCATCATAGCCTTCGTGTTAACACTCGAGCGTGCGTACAGCCACCCCTTGTACAAGTCGATATGCTGACTTTGCGACACAGAAATGAAACACGGCCTAAGCTATCACAAATGGGATGTGTTATGGTCTGAATATGCCAGTGGGTATTCTTTGGTAAGACACTCTTGCATTGAGTCTGAAATGTGTATCATTCATTCGCTGACACTCGGCTTTCCGTCTGTCTAGTACGCCGTGATCGAAACCTGCTTTTACACCCTGAGCGTCGGCGCCGCCAAGCTGTCCATTCTCTGCTTCTACCTGCAGCTGTCGCCCGTGGAGTGGTTCCGCTGGTCGACCATCGGCCTGATGGGCGCCGTCACCGTGTTTTCGATCACCTACGCCTGCGTCAACCTGTTTCCCTGCCGGCCCGTCGCCGCCAGCTGGAATGATAACATCACCGGCGCCGTTTGCTTGGACACTTGGGGCGGGTACCTGGCGCTGAGCATTCTTAATATCTTGATCGACGTCGCCACATTGGCCATCCCCATTCCGATATTGCTGCCGTTGCAGATTACGGTGCGGCAGAAGATATCACTCATTGCGCTCTTCGGAGCTGGCGCAATGTGAGTAACCCAAGTCTTTACCCATGCCATGACTGCTTCCCGTGTATGCCTGACTAACATTTCAACAGAGTATGTGCCATCACCATCGCCCGCGCCTCCATCATCCCCAGCCTCAAGGCCAGCCAGGACCGGCCCTGGGACGTCACCATCGACTACCTGCTCGCCTTCCTCGAGATGAACATCGGCATCGTCTGCGCCTCGGTCCCCGCCCTGAAGCCCTTCTTCATCCGGTACCTGCCCAGTCTCGTGTCGTCGCACCTGTCCAAAAATAGAAGACAGCAGTCGACATCGAGGGACTACCACCTCAACACCGTCGTCGAGACCAACCGCCAGCGCCGGCGCATGCAGTCGCGGTCTTATGCGTTGGGGTCGAGGTCCACCGACGGCGGCGGGTCGGTGACGATGAATAGCAAGAAGGGGACATTATTCAGCAGTTTCGGGCGGAGCTGGGCCGGCACCACTGTCGACAACGACGAAGACGAGACGCGGCTGTGGTCTTCGTCCCATATGCATCACTCGAAAGACGAAGAGATCGCGTTGGATGGGAGTGTGGTCACGACGACGACGCGGACCGTGGATCTGGAGACGGTCAACGCCAACACGATCGAGGCCCTGCACGGCGGCGGGGCGGTGCACACGGCGAGCGTCTCGGTCGATGGGTCGCGCGGGTTGCTACGGCAGGGACCCGGGGCCAACGGGAACGGGATCAGTGTGTTGAAGGAGACTAGTGTGAGCTACGATCAATAGCGGTATCAGAGCGTACATTTAAAAATTATTATATACTGCTATATTACTATCCACACTCAAATAATGTGAACTGGACCATGACTCCAACGACGTTAGGTCAAATGTGTTGCTACCATTATGCTCGACGACCAACTACAATAGAAGCTCGTCTTCATAGCCATCGACGGGGTTTGGATGTATCACTGAACTGCTTGCCTAGATCCGGGTCTACGTGAGCTTTTGGTTTTTGAGGCTGTGGCAAAGAGGAAGCTTGGCGTTAGTAAGTCTTCGCCGTGTCCCATACACAGGAGGCGCAGGCGGCATCCTCCTCCTCTTCTTCCCTATCAGTTTAGTAGATGCTGGGAAGTTGACGAGCCAGCGTCTTGTCATGACGAGTTCAATGGAGATTACAGCTGCTGGTGGTGACCCCGTGTCTCTCCGTTTGTGGTTTGTGGTTGGGGTTAGTCATGTACAGTAATGTACACAACATCGACGAACTTTCGATTATCCACGAGCTGCCCTTTCAACTTCAATGCGATGCAAAAAGAACAGCCAGATAAGGCTGTGCGCAACGGTTTGCGCATTCAGATCCGGTATCTTTTCACTCTCAGCTGATGTAGGTCGCAAATGCCGAGTCAATACCTGATCCCTGGTATTAGTTCCCATCCTATCGGGGATGTTGAAACCAACTGTCAGTAGGTAATGTTTCTCGCCCCAATATGTATTGAAGTATAACGAGATTGCCAACGCCGTGGCCCTTGCAGCGACTCGGCTTCTTCAAGACACCAATACTGGATGCGGCAGCTGCGGACCGGTGGCGACCATCAATCTTTGGCCAACACAAAAAGGGACTCATGGTTTCAGGCTCATCTCCCTCCTCAAGAAGCTTCCAATAGGAGTTGGAAATCGGTATCTGCCGTGGGCGGTGGTCCACCTCGGCTGACCAACTCGGGAGCAGCTGGCTCGGGCGTCTTCTCCGCCACGAGCAACGAACTCGCCAGGAAGCTGATAGAGGCTTCCGCGCCCCCGTGCGCCTCGATTGCCTTTTTATTATTGGGAAGCATGCTTTCGAGCAAACCAGGAGCGAAGGGTAGCGTACGAGTAAGCATCCAGTCCGGACTTGGAGCCTGCATCGATTTACAAAGATTGGCATGGTTGCATCTCTACTGTCTCTGCGATCGACCCTAACGTCTGCATGCCGCGCCATACATCTCAAGCTACCCCTCCATCTTTAACAAATGTTTGCTTAGAATGAATGGGACCCAGTCCCTCGATTCCCGCTTGCCTCTTGGAGTGAACGTATCTTGAGTTCCGAGTAATCTGCCGTTCAACAACTCGAGTTCAATCTAGGAGATGCCAAAGGTAGCCTACGCATGGACCGGTGCTGTGGTGGAGAAAAAGAAAAAGGTATGTTTTAATCGCCGAGGGCTTTCCGTATTGAGTCTTTCATATCAACTATGAATCGATCGGCCCTTTCCCGCAAGTACTCCTCATGCAGGGTCTTGACTCCATCCTCCATGTACTCCTTCGCCTCCTCCACCCAGTCGCTCCTCAGCCCATCCAGGTCTTGCGCCAGTTCGTCCAGGTGGGCATCCATGGTCTTGACAGCATCGGCGACTTCTTCTTGGCGGCACTCGAGCTCTTCGTGACTGCTCCGCAGGGCGACCAGTTCCTCCTCCTGCTTCTCCACCCGGGCCTCGAGCTCTTCCACTCTTCCCACTCGCGAGCCCTCCGCCTGTTTCCCTTCCCGGACCTCGGCTTCGAGCCTTTCGATTCGTTCCTGGAACTTGCCCTCCAAGGCTTCGATGATGCGTTCGACGTAACCGAGGCCCACGGCCCGTCTCTTGAACTGCTGCTGGCGCTCAATGTTCTTTCCCTTCTGGCTGCTGCCGTCATCGTCGCTGCTCCAGTCGCGCTTGCTCCGATATGCTAATAAAAAAAAACTTGTAAGCAAATGTTGGTCGATAAAAGGCGGAGCTGGGCAGGCTGGGCATCATACCTTTGGTATCGTAGAACACTTCCGCCGGGCCTCCTTCGTTGCGTCTGTAGCCTGGTGGAGTGGGGGTGGCTACTGTAGCCATGTCTGACCCGGACGCCGTTTCCGCTTGGGATGATGGTGGTGGCAGAGAACGTTGTTGCTCCTCGTCGTACGCTGGCGGTGGTAGATCGACGCCAGGCAGAGGTACTGCATCAGGAGTGACATCATCTGCAGTTCCGGGCGTCGAATCCACCAACAGGCGCTCTTGGTCTTGGATGCTGAGAAGTGTACCGCCCTTGCCATTGTACATGTTTCGGAGATCCGTCGGAGCCGATGCTTTTCTCCATGCCTGAAAGAAGGGCTGGTAGTTCGCGTTCGTGAGGACGTCGGGCGGCATGTAGAGGGAGAAGGCAGAGGCCGCGGCCACCGTGGCAATCGACTTCAAGGCGCGACGCGTCTCATCGTCGCAGGAATGGCGGTCGAAATCAATCGGGGTGATGAGCCGGCCACGGTCGCAGAGTTCGAATTCGAGGCGCGTGAGGGAGCGAAGGCCCCCCAATGATGTCGTATCGCATCAAAGCATGCTGGGCGGGTCTTGTTGTTGCCGTCGTGACATGTGGACTTCTTGAGCGATGAGATGTTGCTGGGAGTAAATTGCAGGTAGAAAACGGACTCGGCGACGGCGATGCTCAGACTGAAAAGAACCGTAGCAGGTGGTGTGTATTTCGCGTCGAACGTGAATGATTGCGCATTAAGTTCGACCTGATCGTCGCAAGCAGCAACGACTTCATGGGTGAACTGAACGGCTTTCGCGCTGCTGGCCGGCATACCTCACTTGCGAACTGCTAGAGTAGTAAGTCTGGACGGGGGCAGATACATACGCAAAATCAATCCAACAATGCACAAGACAGCATGTATCGCATCCAGCGCCTTCGACGTCGACACAAGAGAGGAGCCGGATTGCAAGCTACAAGAGCAGTAGAATGATTGGGTACGCAGGAGACCGTGCGATGAAGGCCGAGCGAGCCCAGCTAACAACGCGAGTACCGACGTGGTCCCAATCCTACTCTGGCAACATTGCAGAGCCACCTGCACTTGGAGAACGACCAAGACGCTCGATAACAGATACTGCGAATTGAGGTTGATGGAGTGGAAGAGAATGCGGCAGAGGAAAAGCCATGTGAAGGTGGTTGTGATGTGGTGTCGCGAAATGCGATGCGGAATGCGCAGAAAGTTGAACAGGAAGAGAAGTTGAAGGTAAAGTGGAACGAGGTAGGAAGTGAGTAAGCAAAGAACCGGTTGAAGGGTGGGTGGTTGGTGCGCTAAGCTCTGTACCCCACTCTGTACAGGGCGCCGGTTTTTAGTTGATCCACAGCACTTAAAGTAGGTAGGTATGCTGCAGCACGTCTTTTAGGTGCTGGGGAAGTGTGGGGCACGGCACGGCTGCGAACTGTCGCGCTGACTGCGACAAGATAACGTATCACGTCGCTTAAACTAGGCGGATTGGCGGAATAATACCTGTATATCCAGCGAAGGCAAGCGTGACGAGCGTTGTACGGTGTTGCGTTCCGGTTAATGATGAAGGAATTAGATTGACGATGAAAAAATCAGGTTGATGATGAAGGAAGGACGGAGAGGAGCTACCTCCACTAGCTGGTTGGTAAGGTACAGTGAGCTTTGCGCTAGTGGGGTCGCCAACAGACACGATATGTCAATGTTTGCTTGCCACTTTGGTCAGGAACCGAAGCTCTAAACGTGGGCTGGGGAGGTGTTACATATTTGTAGGTCACGCACCTTGCCCAAATCTCCCTCGTTCTCTCCATGGGCCGATGTCTTTCAGCTTCTCGACGCGATACTGGAAGGGCTCCTGTATTTGGTGCTGCAGTGCTCGGATTTTCAGACAGGAGAGTCAATGTGATTCGCCGTCATCGTCCATAATTCCGTTGTCGTTCAGTCGGGTCCCTACATCGTCGGTGTTGCTGTCGGTGGCAACGTAGCCAGCGGTACAGTTACTATTGGCTTTGCAGTTGTTCTCGGCCTTGCAGCCGGTGCCGAGGTGGATACAGTCCGTAACGCGGTGGGTGCGGCCGATGAAGTGGATGCCCTTGGCCGCCTTTGCCTTTCCCGAGTCGCTCTTCCGCGGCTGCGTGTGCGCACGGCGGGCCACCAAGGTTGGATGAACAATATCACTTCTCCCGGCATCAAGCCCCGAGGAATTCATTGGTTCGGCTACTTGGGCATCGCTTGATTCCCTCTCCGACAGCTTCTCACCACGTAGGAAGCAGTATGAAGAGATTCAGATTGCCTATTCAGTTTGAAATTAAGCAATCATCTGCCGCCACTAAATTATAGAAATGTCTCTCCCATGCAGTTGTTTTTACGAAGTTATATGTTCGGTGTTACCTAATTCAAGACACGATCAATATCGCCTCCCCTGAAGTAATCCCACCAAGGAATGAATGTTGAGCTACCATGTTTCGCCACCATCTCCCTCGACGTCGATGTTCTTGTTGAGTTTCACGAGTGGTTGACAGCCAGATCCCCAGGAGACCTTTCCGCTCCAGATCCATCCTCTGCATCACTATCGCATACTTCCCCCGGTTCTGGCTGACCATTATGAATAAAACGGCAAAGCAGATCATCCGAAATCACGCCATCTTTAGGCATCCAGTCTTCTCTGTTCTCTTCTATTGCCGCCTGGTTTCTCTCGAGCATCCCACTTGCCATTGTGCAGTTTGTCGCAGAATCATCGTCGCTGGACATCGGTGCCCCGTTGGGTACCGTAGTAGCATCATCTGGGGTATCGACCTCATCTCTTTGCAGCTTGAGTTGCCTTACATCTCTATCATCTCTTCTTGTTGCCTTCCACTCGGAACTTTCGTTTTCTAATCCATAGTACCGACCGAGGCCACCATCCAATCTCGTGCGATCTTGGCTGTATAGAGGCAAGGCTGTGTCGGCAATCTCGCGAACTGCCATGTTGGCTTCGTCTCCTGTACTCCTATTCCCGAACGGGATTCTACCCTCTAGCTCATGAGAAGTCGACTTGATAAACTGAGAGTGCAAGGAGCGGCCTGGGGGACTGAAAGCGTATATCACCTCGAACAACGTTTGGTTGAAGTAGCTATCGTCGTACGGGAACCCCCTGGCCTCAGCGTTGTCCTGCGGGGCCCCTGCCGCTTGGTCACGATTCGCCACGTAGTGAGAACAGCTCATATCGGATTCAACACTGCCTGCCTCCACCAAAACCGTGCGAACTTCGGAGAAGTTATTGGCATTGGCTAGGTGAATAGGTTTGCACCGAAACTCATCAGACTTCGTCCATTGCTGAACATCCGCGCCGTACTCAACAAGGGCTTTTAAACACCCAACATGGTTGAAAAGAGCAGCGTAATGGCCAGGGGTCAGGCCAGGATCCCCGGTAACACAGTTCGTGAAGGCGCCAGCTTTGAGTAGATTCTGCACAACTTCGGTGTATCCAAAGCGGCAAGCAACGTGCAACGGGAACACCCCGAGTATGTCGCTGGTGTTCACAGCGTGGTATTGGCTTTGTAGCAACAACCTTACCTCTTCAACTCGGCCGCGGAGGGTGGCGTGCCACAGCGGCGTCCGCCCTGTTCGATCCACATGCTTCTTGAAACGGGTTGCGTTATCATCCATGGAAGCATCCACGGAAGCGAGGAATTCTCCGACCCCTTTTTTCTGGCTGGAGCGCTGATGCCGCAACCAGCAAGTCGATGCATTGGTGTCTCGCCGAAGCTGTTCTTCTGAGTCACGAGGTGCGACCCGTGGAGGCAGTCCGTCAGCTCTACTAACGCAGCCAGCTCATCGTCATCCTCGGTGGCCCAAACTTGTGACATTGCGAAATGCAGTGGTGATTCCTTTAGTGCATTATGTCTTGCCCCTAAGAGGAGTGACCTATCGACAGACTGGGTAAAGTCCCCCATCTCATATCGCATAAGCCAATTGAGGGTTTTAAAACGTCCAAACAGTGCAGCAAAATGCATTGGGGTCCATCCCTCGGAAGTCTGACTACCCACTGGAACACCTGCGTGTAGTAATTGCTCAATGATGGTTGTGTGACCTCCAGCCGCGGCCCAGTGAATGGCAAGAATCTGTCGATCGTCAATGGATGCCAAGTCTTTCGAAAGCGGATCTTCTTCAAGCAGGCTTAACACCCCTGACAGGTTACCCTCTTTGCACCAGCGTAAGAACCTGGTGCCTTTCTCGGTGTGACCACATATTGGAGTTTCCTCGATGCCTCTTCTGAGACACACAACCATTTCAATACTGGTACGAATCCAACGACTGCTCTCGAGCCATGTAGTAGGGTATCTCCGATTGAACGAGGCACGAACCATGACATCTCCTAATAGATTTTGTAGCTGGCCGGATAGAGTAGAAGACCTTTCTGGCGGGGAGCCTTGTTTCTCGTCAGTTGATTTGGGCACTCTGTATATAAGGAACGGTAAAGGTGGGTCGACAGTCTCTCCAGGCAGCTCCAGGGTTGTGAGTGCCTTGATTAGAAACGAAGGCCTGCCGTGCACCTTTTGCTCTTCGATCTTAAACTGCACCGGAAATTTCGTTTCAGGTTGCCAGTCGGACAGGCTTGGACTCTGTTCAAATCTTGACCGGCGATCGAGATTGACAAATTCGTGGAAGCTTCGATTAGCTGAAACGTGTTGCGATGCCAGTCGTTGCGACCACCAAGGCTTCCACGCACCCCTTGACGTTCGTTCCAGTCCAACAATAAGATCGAGGCACCGATGCAGGGACACTGAGGCGAACCGAATCAGCCCCACCGGAGTCTGATGCTCGTGCAATTTCGAAGATAAGACACCATTCTCATTGTCCCAAGATTTGGGTGGATAGACTTCAACAGGCCAAGTCAGGGGATTGGACGTGTTTCCCCGCTTGAGGTTATCGAATGATATCATGAAATCCGGAACAGGAACTACTGGCCTCTGCTTGATGAAAACAGTCTCATATGTGGCCGTCTCGGATTGTTGTTCGAACAGAGGAGTCGGGACGGTATCAATCATGTGTATTTGCGTCCGTGCGAATTGGTCACCGTAAAGACGATGGACAACGACTGCGGGGCTCCAATGGGAATCGCCTGCCTGGCGCCTGGAGCATTCTAGTATCGCCAGATATCTGTCACCGCCTACTCCATCTAGGGGTTGCAGCAGAAGCGACAAGCGCATCCCTTGGTTGGTTGTGCTCCAGGCTGTGCTCATCTCGGAGACGACAGGGGGCAATGGGCGGTATTTCGCAGATCCAGAGAAATACCTAGGGTGCTCCGCGAGTAAGCCATGCATGGATGTCTCCTGTCCCGCTCTTATGTCCGGTACCCGCCAGATGAAAATGGTCTGGTCGTTTGAGGTTCTCAGAATCTCTTCTTGTAGCCTGATAAAGGCTTTGCTGCCACCTTCGCCGTATAGTAACGGCATGTTTACATCGAATATGCCCAACAGAGAGTATGCCATATCCTCGGCGCGACTTGTCCTCCTGCTAGAGGCCCATTTCATGCGCTCGGCGACACTGACCTCGGACACGTGCATAGATCCGTCAAGGACGCGAATATCAATACCGGTGATTTGGTGGAGAGAGTCGCGGACCTCTTTGTCGTTTTTCCTACTGCCAAGGTACTTCCATTCCCTGCCGTAGAACAAAACCTCGACAGGGGCGACTAATTCCTGCAGCGTCCATCCGCGAGTAAACCAGAGGCTTTCGCGGCATTGAATATGGAAATGTTTCCAGATTGAGCCGAAGGCAATGGCATCGGACAGGAACGCGATACAGACTACCGCGTTTTTATACCATCTGTACATGGAGTTGATGGCTTCGGAAAGCTCGGCACTGCTCGTCTTGTCGATGCAGCAGGTGTCGACCCATATGTATTGACATCCATGCTCAAGGGCCAAGGCTGAAGCTCTCTGCAGTTTCACGTAGCCTTTCTTGGCGCGAATGGTCTGGGAGGTCATTTCCGCCCATTGCCTGCGGCTCAGATATTCGACTTCTCGGAGGGCGACCTCGTCCTCTTCCCAGCGGTGGGAAAGGATTGCATATTTGGGGGCTGCTTCCTCAATGAACTCGACAAGCTCGATTGTTTTCGCGTCAATCAGACGCATCGCAGTGAATGTTTTTGTGCGTAGCAGCAATATGCTGGATGAAAGGCCGGGTGTGATGAGAAGGTTGAAACGAAAAAAGAGCAGGTATTTTTCACCAGCCTTTCGATGCAGCGATGTCCAGGCCAATAGATTCTGCAGCTTAGCCTCAGCCATGTCAGCATTACAGCCCCCAAAACTTGACTAACCGTCCTTAGACACGGCAAACTGCAATCGCCTTCTTGTTTGAACACAGTTGTACTACCATAAGGTACGATCAAGATAGCCTTAATACAAAAATTTCAGATACGCTAGTCTTCGCCACTACAACTGTGTACTGGTTAGGTACTGGGCATTCGAGAGAAATAGTGTGGAGTTTTATAGTATTAGCCACCTCGAGAATCTATTTGCTAGATGGCAGTCTATCTTACATGCAGTAAACGAGCATCCTCGAGTCACACTTCAAGTCGGTGTCCCCATCTTCGCAGGGGTTCTCCACCCTTTTAACACCATAGTCAAGTAGCCTTGACTCCAGATCCTGCCTTCCAAGGCGTTCTGCACCTCCGGGTATATTTAAACCACTATCTATACACAGCCGCCGCCACCTAAAGGCTCTCACCACGGAGCGACCCCCCTCTTACCCGCTTGCGCCTTTTCGGCCCCCAGAACGTCTCCCGCATTTCCTGCGAGACAATGGGCCCCTGTTGGGGGTCGGCATCGAAGACCTCGACGCGCTCCCAGGGGTGGGCCCGAAAGACGAGCCCGGCCTGGCCGCTGGGGGCCTTGCGGACCCCCCTTGTCAGCGCCCGGATCAGGAGCGGCAACGCATGGAGGCGGTGTTGCGGAAATTTGTGAAACCACTGTGACTCGTTCCTCTCGCGGTAGTCTCCGATCTTGACCTCTTCGACCATACCTTGGTGGAGGCGGCCCAGGAGCAGGTGGCCGGTGCAGCCGGCCCAGATGGCAGGCTCCACCTGGATGGGAGTCCACCGGTGGATGCCGTTCTTGGACTTGATCTCGATCGTCTCCTCCTGCGGCGTCAGGTGCCCTTTGAGGACGACGGTAGCCGACTCGTGGTCCCGGGCCGGTATCACGACGGGCTTCTGGCTGTCGAAGCGGCCGTACGGCTCCTTGGTGGCGTCCGACTCGTAGTGGATGACCCAGGTCATGGGCCCCAGCTTGTACCGGAGGATGCGCCAGTGCGAGTCGCTGGCCTCGAGCCCCTCGGGATACGCCGTCATGTACTCCTCGAAGTTGAACCCGTAGCCGCTGCCGTTCTTGGCCAACATGCTGGTCCACTTGGGGCAGTGTTCCAAGATCAGCGAATCGTTGACGACGGTGGCATTGAGTCGAAAATCCGACAGGCCCCATTTGCAGAAATTCAGCAGCATCGTAAGGACGATACGACTTGTCACGACATCGACATTGTCGAAGCGGCACTCGGGCCTCAGCGCCCGCACCGCCTGGAACATGGGCTGCGTCGGGGCACCCAGCGGAAGTCGAGTGCTAGTCGGATATAGATCCCTCAACTCCCTGGTCGGTTTCTCAAGCTGCACCGCCCCGATGTCTTTGCGTAGGACCCGGGGACCTCCTGGCACCATGATGGTGGGCGGGTAGTCCGGGCTGACCCAGTTGTACGACGACAGCACCTCGACATCGTGGATGCCTATGCGCTCGGCGTGCGGCTCAAGCTCTCGTAAGACTGGCCGCTGGATCGCTTGCATCCACGCGCCCAGCCCCCGTGTCATGTACTCGGGCAATTTTTCGAGCATCGGGCCAGTGCGCTACCAAAATCGTACATTGGAAAAGAAGGCGTGGCGGGACAACCGAGTTTTGGCGGGCTACCCAACTTGAACAAGTCGACGTGAACGCGCGAGCGTGAACAGCAAAAAGAAAAAATCCATAATCCATAGTGTCGGGTGTGGCTGCGCTAAGCCGCAATCGCTGTGGCGCCTCCAAGTCACATAAGCCCCTCTTATTGAAAGGTCGGGGCCGCCTGAGCAGCTGGAAGACTTGCGCATTGTATTAATCAGTGCAATCAATCAAATGAATGGAATCATGCTATCAATTGCACTGATTCTTGAAATCAGGTTGCGGGCTTTCACTCAAGGTTTGCGCCGGGCAATAGTGGGACGGGCGGGTCCCCCAGCCGGTTACCTACACGGCTCGAGACGGACGGACGAACGTCTCAGAAAGGAACCGTCGCCTCAAAATCAAAAATCATACACACAAAAAGATCTGTTCCGAAGAATGTACACGTATTAATTACCAGGGTCTAGCTATTGAAAGCTAAACCTTTGCGCCCGTCTCGCATCTGTGTGCATACAACCTTAGTGAATGTGATGCCCGCCATTTCCTCAAATGCAGCTAACCCAACACCAAACTCAGTAGCAAAAGGGGGCCCCAATCCGTACCAACAACCCCAACAAACACTGCCATCATGCACTACCGGAAGCACCGTCATGACCAACCCGCAACCGAGCAACAGGAGCGCCGCCCCGCTCCATCCTCTCAATAATCGACGTGCCAAGCTGCCGCGCGTACCGGTTGACAAAGTGCATCTTGCTGCCTTTCGGCTTCCGGGCCGCCTGGAGCGACGGCGTCACCACCTCGCTCTCCGGGTCCCCCGACAGGATACGGAGACGGGCCTCGGGGAAGAACGCGAGCGGCGCCAGCGAGGAGGCTTCGGTGGTGCCACCGACGTCGTCGCTCCAGATGATCTTTGGCTCGAAGGGCCGTTCCCTCATGTCCGCCAGCTGCTTGGCCGCCACGGGGGTCGCCACAACGATATCCGCGTTCTCGATGATCTCCACGATCAGCTCCTTCCAAAGCTGGCGATACCGTTCGGCCTCGTGCTCGTCAAAGATGGACGGGAAGTCCTTGCGGGTTTCATATAGGCTACGGAGTTGCCCTACAATTCCGCTGTAATGGCCCTGGTCGTGCCCGTTGCGGTAGGAATCGAGCTTTGCGTAGGCGATTTCAGAGACCGAATAGACACCCCCGTGGATCTTGGCTTGGGCTTCCTTGTTCTCGTGATACGCACTCATTATCCGAGAAACCTCGTCATCAAATGTGCCAGAGGTGCTAGAGGCGGGCTCCGAATCAAAAACGGCGGTCTCGTCTCCGGCGACGCCTTTGCTTATTGCGTTGGCCAGCTCGCGACCAATGGTGCCGAGGCGGACCACTTCCAAAGGAAGCTGACAACGGTTGATCAAATGATCAAACCTCTCACAAACTTCGTTGACTTGGGCATTGGTGACGCCACAGACAAGGGCTTGGGGCATACTGATCTCACCATCGTCATCGCTGCTGTCGTCGCTGCCGTCGTTGTTGCTGTCGTCGTCATCCACCACCATTCCCAAACAGGCCATGATGACGATAAGGAGGCATACATGTGTCTTTCCCGTGCCTGCAGCGCCTACCACGTTCAGCATCCCGTAAGGAAGCGACTCTAGACTCGAAAAGACGGCTTTCTGGTCTTCATCGAGACACCGGAACTCCTGTCGCAGTACATCGACGGTATCACTGCGGCGCAACAGGGGTCGAAGAGGCGCCGCAATACTGGCCAAAACCTGGGACAATGTGTTCATAGGGAAAACCTCCGCTTCTTCGGGAGGGGAAGCCCCAGCAGCAGCGATGGCACGACCTGCGATTGCTTTCAGGGCCGGAAATGTCGCGGTTGCGTCACGGGTCTGGATTTCGCCCCGGAAGTCGAGAAGGTACCGGCTCAGACGAGCGACCTCGGACGTATCTTGTTCGTTGCACGTCAACTTCGCAATTGCGGCCAGCTCCATCTTCATCGTGGTATCCAAGGTAGTTCGAACGATGCTCGCCTCGAACGTCTTCGTTGACTGGGATTTCTCGTCTGCTTTGGCAAGCTTCTCGGCCATGTCCGCAGTGGCGGCTAGATCAACGCCTGCTTCGATAACGGGTATGCGAAAACGAATAAACGGTGGCGGGCCAGCTTCTTCTTCGCGGGGCCAATTGAACCTCCACTTTGCGTCCTGTTCGTTGGCTCGGGGTATCCGCGGGGCCGTGGCGACAAACAGAGCCGACGCGATGTGGCGGAGAGCCTCCGGTACTTCGATTCGGGTCGCCCGCAAGGTCGGATCCTCGTAAAGCTTAATGGGCGGGTGCTTGAACTTTGCGATATGCTCCTCGACAAAGGCCTCGATCTTGTCTTTCCAGGGATCCAACGATTCTCCTTGGCGGTAGAAGGCGTTTAGATCGATGGACACATGTTCCATGGCCTCGGCCGCGCCCTTGAGGAATGCCATCGGTGTGCTGTCGTCGTCGTCGGCGTAGACCTCTCCGATGATCGTCATCATCCGAGCCTTGAGTTGTTCTGGGTCGGCATTCTGTTGACCCAAAATATTTCTTGCATCCCCGAACTCGTCACGAAGAAAGTCCGTGATAAGTTTGACAAGCCAGGCCTCACGGTAACCGTGCCCTGGAACCTCGGGAATATCGTAATAGACAGCGACATCCAGGTCGACGTCTTCCTTGTCGAGCTTTGGGAGCACAGACATATCGTCTTCCTTTTCATCTCCCTCCATCTGTACCATGATGAGGTATTCTGTTAAATGGCCTTGGTGTCGAGAACTTTCGATCCCGATAGCCATGCAATCGAATGTTTCCCCTTCTAACTTCCCGCATCCCCCTTCCTCGTACAGTTGCTCGTAAAACACACCATACGACAATTTAACCGATCGCTCCTTCATACTGCTGAAGCGAATCTGTGCAGCTTCCAGGAAATCAAAGGCAGCTTTGTCGGGCATAAGCATCTCCTCCCGTCGGTGAAAGCTCAGGTTGTCCTTGGACCGGGCCGACAGCCGATCCAACGGATCCTCCACCGGTCTCCAAGGTCCATTTCGGTTGGGCGCCATGACCTCTGCTATGTGACAGTGGTTTCGCGGTAGGGTAGAAAAGTTCGATTTGTCGGCGAGAGAAACGACAGAGCGGATGAGCCGTACTTTGATGGACAAAAGAAAAAAGAATGCCGCAAAAGGCTCGGGTCGCTCGAGGCGTTATCGGAATCAGCAAAGGTGGAATCTGCGTGGGTTACAACGGCACAAGCGGCTTTCTGAATTATTTGGCCCAGGTCTACACATGTAGCTGAAATGGACTGCACACAAGAACTGATAAGAGTGATCGATAGTGGTCGCAAAATGAGGGCGGGCTACCTACTACCTGCCTACCTAACAGCCTTATAGCGACTTATCCGCTAGAATAGACAAGCCTGGGTAAGCTTATTGGACCACTTCACGACAACTACACCTTTATCTCTGGCGCACGATTGTTTTAGAATGGTACATTGATTACATACATAGAGCTTATCCCTGCTGCCCTTGTCCGTTCTGTCGATTGGTCCCTCACCAATGCAATCTCAGTTCCATGCTCTCGTCGCGATCTGTAAAGCTGCTCCTTTTTAAAAGTCGTCTGTCATCATGCAGGCTGCGTTCAATTAGCTAGTCTCTGCATCTATCAAATGATTCCCTTTCCCTTTCCGCTTGTGTTTGTCAATGTAATCAACACTCATACAGTCAACCATTGCTCAAACGCAGTGCATGTATCATGCTCGTTGCCATCAGCGAATGCGATCCTCCTCAAAGCTCGTCAGCGACAACAACGGCGTCGGGGTCCTCCTCCAGGAACTTGGCAGCAGTGGCGTCGGAGTCCTGACGGGCAGTCTGCTCGACTGTCTACTGCTTGGGCTCGGAGGGCTCACCAGACTCGGAAGCTTTGCCTGCGATCTTCTCAGCCATGCGCAGCTTGTATGAATCGGCCTGGTCGTCTCGCTCCTCATCCGATGACTCGTCAACCTTCTGATCAAGTCCACGCATCTGCCGGGGTGTCTGGCCCTTGCGAACCTTGCGTCTCTGATCCTTCTCATAGCCGGAACGCTTATTGTCCTTCGTTTCCAGAAGGATCTCGGGTAACACCTCACCAGCGGGGATTGTCTCGCCCGTGACGGTTGGAGCCCTCAGGACAGTTCTCGCAACAGGGCAGAGGACGCTTGCACTCACCGGTCGAATGCTCTCCATGGCACTTCTCGCAATCGGCAAAGCGCCTCTTGTCATTGACGACCCGGGTGGCCTCGAGCTCCTCGAGGTGCTTCTTGTAATTGACGTAAGCGCCGGCCTGCGAGCCTCTCCAGCATTTCTCGTTGGCAATGACGATCATGTCATAACGTGCGCGTGGACAAACTCGGCATCCGAAAGCTTGGCGAATAGGTCGTGGTACAGCTTCTGCTGTCCCTCGTACGGTGCGATAATCACAACGCGTGCTCTCTCGCCAGGGGTGGTCTCTGTGGGATGGATCTTGCAGATCTTGTTCGCGAAGATGTCGATCACCAAATGAACTACCCAACAGGCATTGTAGTAGTTCGGGTACGTAGTGATGCTGCGATCATCCTTCGTCTCCTTGAGGAACATCAGCAAGGTGTTCGAGGTACAGTCGGTGGCATGAGTAGTCAAGAAAGTCTCGAAGCGCTTGGCTTCCTCGCAAGGGTCGGAGTGGGACGATGTCATGCCATCCCGGTGGAACTGTCGAGACGGGAAAACAACCAGTCCGCCCTGTATGCGGTGGGAGATGCGCAGATGTGACGCGGGAGGATCTGCTCCCTGTAGGCGCTTGAGGTAGTCTCGGGGGACGGGTTTCGCAGAGCTTATGCCAACCTAATATTGGTGTTAGTCCCATTATCTTTGGAAGGTTGATTGGATGTTTCAGCAGGGAAAGAGTAATAACCAACCTTAAGGCAGTGGAATAATAACCAGTATCCACTGGAATAACATGAATAACCACTAGAAGATAGGTAGTAACCACTGAAATAATAGTGGAAAGAACCACTGGAATGGGAAGGAATGCCGGTGGGGCGGATAGAACGGTTGCCAGTCTCGTCGTTGTCTGTTGCGGATCTTGCGCAGCTCGGCCTCAAACTCTTTCTGACGATCAGCCTTGTCCTCGTCATTCAAGTCCTTGAGGTCCTCTTCGGTAGGAGCGACGGGGACAGGCTGGAGGATGGGTGCCAAGGCTCCGGTGGGACGAAGATGGAACTCATTCTCGGCATTCTCATTGGTGGGCTCATTGCTGGACTGGTCGTTGTGCAAGTTGTCGAATGCAGAAGTATCGAACGGAACCTTCTGCCCGCTGGAAGTGACACCAGGAACGGCAGCAGACTCGCTGGGAGTGACAAGAGGCTCTGGGGCAGGACCGGCAGCAGACTCGCTGGAAGTGGCAAGAGGCTCGGGGACAGGATCGGCAGCAGACTCGCTGGAAGTGACAAGAGGCTCGGGGACAGGATCGGCAGGCTTGGCAGGCTTGGCAGACTCGCCAGCCTTGGAAGACTCGCCAGGATCCATGGTGACGATGACTATTGTCTCTTCTTAAAGTTAGTAACAGGATCAAGTTGAGTAGGAAATGAAACAAATTAAAAATGTTGGTGGAAAGCCGACGCAAGAAGGTGACAGGAAGAATGATTGCTCGTGACGATATCACATAGGAAGGCGACAGTGATGAAGTAATGGATGGTGATGAAAATAAAGCATTGCTTGACTTACCTTGATACAAGTAGACAAGATCAGGTTGCGATGGAAAATGTGTTCCTTAGCAATCGATTGCTGGAAGTTGATGGTCAGTATGAACGAAGACGTCTGGGAACAGGCCCAGGAACACCGGAGGAAGAATTGCAAAAGAAAAAGAAAAAGATAAACTCACAATAATCAATAATTGAACTCGTATTCCTTAGACACGATGATCTGATCTGGGTATGAGAGGTGAGGGAGGGCGGAATGGGTGATGTGGGATGTGGACAGGATGGAGAAATTTATGGTGGGACGTTGTGGTTTTACCTAAGTGCAAAAGGTAGTTTGCTTAGCCACTGCTGAGTCAAGCTGGATCTCGAAAACAGGCAGAGAGAAAAGTACTTACTGAAAAAACCTGTTGCTTGCAACACAGAAGGCAACAAATCGAGGATGACGACTCTTGGGTAACGCTTTGAGCTGACCCCTCGCTCGCAGCATCATCCGAAATCAATTGACTGGTTAAACGTGTTCTGTAGGCCCAGGGACACCTTTGTCAGATGACGGGAAAATGAGATTGTTTGGTGATCTTGAGCCGGATCAACGTTCTGGGCAACGGGGATGAGAAATGAAGGAAAGAAATCAGAGGAAGCGGGCAGGTGAACTTATATATAGCTTGCCGTTGCCAGCTAACAAGTGGGACCTATCGTGTTTAACATAGATCCCCAGGTTGCCGCGAGGGCCATCATCGTAGAGCTGCTCGAAGTAGGTTGTGTTAGCCAGTTTGGCAGGTTCGTGGCATACGAGGCCTGTCTGGCTGGGTGGCAGCATGTTGCCTCTGGTGAACTTGTAGGACTTCATGGCCTTGCACGCTAGAGCCTCCGATAGGTTCTTCTTGCCCGTCGGTGAAGCTGGTTGTGAATCGATCGGCTTGCGTGAGGGGAAGAGAGTTGACGTTGCTGGATTGGATTACAGCTTGGTCTGCTCCTGGAGGTCTGCGATATTATCGGAAAGTATCAGTAACGGCAAAATTTCGTTGATCAGAAGAGTGGTCTGGTCGGTGGTGCTGATGGGGATGGAAGGTGATCAGGAATACTGTGGCCGTGGTGAGCCTGTGATAAAGAGGTTTTATGTAGAAGAGAGGAACAACTAAAGGCAGTGGTAATAAGCAACTGGAAACGGATTTTACTTACCTGGTGCGACTTCATTAGGTTTCTTTTACCTGTGTCAGTAATTATAGGAATTATATATAAATAAGAAAAATAAAGTGGCAGTAGATAAAATTAACAGGTATTTAAATATTTAGTTATAAGTGTTCTAGTAAATCAGGAATCTTTTATAGGTAGGTAGTGTTGTTTTTTACCCTTAATTCACTGTGACTGTACTGGTGACTCCCCCTCCCTGCTGCACCTCTTGGGACATATATAGCAGACTTCGTATCCGAACAATCAGGTGATAACTCTGAGGCTTCCGCACAAAACACTACCTAGCATAAGCGCAAACCACTGAGTCGCCATCTGCGCCATAGACCTGCAGGCCAACTATGAAGGTCAAGCTTAGTCATTTCGTGTTTGCCCCGGAAAGTGGAAGTTTCTCTTGCTTAAAACAAGTCATTTCAGGTGACCATAATGATAATTCCAACGCATCAGGCTCATTCTATGACACACAGCCAGCAAACTGGCCCCCGCAATCCATTATGCTCCTGCAAAGCCAGCCAGTCATTACAGAGCAAACGACCACTGGTCGAAGCAGCCTCCAGTAATTACTCCCCATTATTCCAGTGGTTACTAATACCTGTCTTTCCACTATCTCGAAGTGGGTTAACTCACAGTTTACTTACTGGAGGAGTCAAGTTCATTCCCTACTGAAACATTACTCATTAGCATGTTAAGAAGAGTAAGCAACCACCGCAAAGTTTGGATTGATCTCATTTTGTACATCATTCAATATCACAGACTCATCCGAAGCCAACCGTATTTCCCACAGCAAGCTGCACCGAGGCGTCATTTCTGTCTCAGAGCTCACACACCATAACCGCCATTTACCAGTACTTATCAACGAGCCCAACCACCCCCTCGTCACGCCCGTCCGCCTTCTCGCGGAATCGCGCAAGAAGAAGGCATTCAACTTTTCAAGCCCGAAGGCAAGCGGTACCGCCAAGCTTAGAAGGATCTGATCATCCACATCATTACCAACACCAACGAGATTACCGCCAAGAAGCTTTCGGACATGAACTCGGATTCGCCCATCTCCAAGCCGCAGATTGTCTGGAGCGATGAGGTTGGCCGTGCTACCGAAGCCGCAGGTTTGGCAGCTTTTGCTTTCTTCCCTGATGCTCTTCTGCGCATGCTGTCTGGAGACCCAAAGCAGTGCGAAGCCGTGGCTTCTTCGACCAATGCCGCCAATTTGCCCAAGGAGCACGAGAAGACCAGGTCAACCAGACCGTCCCATACTCTTCCAACTCTCTTCCAGCAACTCAGAACATTCCTGTTCCATCACCATTCGACCTGAACTGAATCGTGTCAAGAAACGCGAAAAACACTATTTAAATCTGTAAGTCTTTATCTCTTTTCTGTTTCTTATCCTATAGCGTCTCTGGGCATGTACGGTTTCTTTTTAATCGCTTTAATTCCCATCCACCTGAATCGAGTCTCGCTTGCTGACCCTTGAGAAGATTCACCAGAAGCCTGCCACTATGGGCCGAACCCAATGACCTTGCCGTTGGTGGCCCCGGCGATCAGATGCCCCCACTGCTTGCCCATCGAGAAAGAGCTGAAGGATCCGACAGACGACAAGTAGGCTGCTCGCACTAATAACGACGCCCTCACCCAATGCCTGGACCGCTTCTGTGAGGAAACTGCCGCCGCCAAGGAAGCTTTTGCGCTCGCCGCCGCTACCTCCGACGCCGCTTTTGGCCCCGTCCTGCCATCCCGTTGTCGTTATCCCCTCTGAGCCTCTTCCTCCCCCTGCTCTAAGCCCCGAACCCGCGATGGCTTGGTCAAGGCCTGCTACATGCGATATCGACTCCTTAATGTGGATCAGAAGGCGATTTTCTCGCACCTCCGTTCCCTTGCCTTTGGTATGCTCAATGTCATTGGTGTTCCTGGTGCTGGAAAGACATGTCTTAATGTTGATCCTTATCATGGCCTGCAATAAGGAGGGTAACTTTGATACCATGTCTCAGCATATCGTTCAGATGGCTGTTGATACTGAGCACGACGTCTTCGAACCTGATGACACCTAGTCCGACGAGTCCAAGTCCGACGAGTCCTAGTCTGACGAGTCCAAGTCTGACGAGTTTGATGGTTTTGGCTAAGAGTTTGGTGGCCAAGTTCGTAAGACTTTGTGGTGGCGTGTGGCTGAGCCCACGATTTTATGAATCTTATTAGGAAATTAGAAACGTAGCTGAGCTCAGTTAGCTATCACGTTTCCTATCCTACTTTCTATAGACTTATTTATATAAGTGAGTAGACGCGCTAAGCTCCAGACTTAATCGGATTGGTAACCTGTTACTATGTTGCCTTTACCACAGTGGACGTGCGCCCGAGAATCCGACGACCGCCAAGACTTTGGCGGCCGTGCTGCTACCTGATTAGCCAGCTCTTAACCTACCCAAGCTTTATTGATTTGAAGCATCTGAAGCCATGCGCTGCAATTTCAGACTACACTCCTAATCGAACAATGATGCCCTGAACGTTCTACAGCGCAGGTTGAATACAAGCCAATAACTAAAACAATGGCCTGTACTGCTAATCTTTAAGCCGGGTCATGGGGTAGCCCATATGTACTTGACACTGATGATAACAACTACTCCTCAGCTAAGCAACAGGATGTTCCAGGTACTCTTCTAGCCTATCAAGTGAATAGATAGATCGTAGAAGCGCGGTACACAGGTACACTTCATTGAATACAAAACAATTCTTCCTGACAGCACTTTGCGGGCCCCACATGTTGGCTGGCGCTGAAGACATAAATAAACAGTTTTCCTGCCCGCCTCCTCTGCTTCCTTTCCTTCTTTTTTTCCTCATCCTCGCTCGTCAGAGCGTTGATCCGGTTCAACATCACAACTCACTTTTTTTTCTTTTGTCATTTGACAATACTTATAGGCAGCCCCGGGCCTCTCCAACACCTCCAACCGTCCGATAATTCGCACGGTGCTGCGAGCTAGGGGCAAGCTCGCAGCGTACGAACCGTAATCTTCGTTGCTACTCCAAGCAACAGGTTTTCTCAGTAAGTGTTTCTGCCCTCAGCTGCTTTTGATCTCCAGCCAATTCCCTAGTTCGTGCTACCTTTTCGGTTCTACTTGGAAGTTGCTAACTAAGCCGCCGTACTTAGGCAAAACCACAACCCTCCCACACACTTCTCTCATCCCACTCTCCTGAATCACAAAAGCGCCCTCACTCCGCAACCAGCCAGTAGCCTGCGACCATGGCTGACAACACTGCCCGACAACAAGAATTCGAGGACGAGGTGCGCAAGATCCGAGACGCGCAGGGTCGAAGGCGCGTAGCCAAGACTAGCAAGAGACAATCTGATGACGAGAGTATCAAGGTCCCTTGCATAATTCTTGTCGACGAAAAGCCTCCCGTCCAGTACAGCGATGAAACAATTGCTATAAATGGATTGGGAAGACCTACGGTAGGACCCGTGTCAAGTGTTGCCTTCAAGTATCCGCAATTCGGGTATCCAGAGCTGCACTTGTCCTTCATGTGGCATACCAAGTTTACCGTCCTGCCTTTTGCCCACGTCGTCGTCCACTGCTCCCCCCAATTTGTCGAGACGGCACCCATCTGCGAAGGCCCTAGCACCAATGAGTACCAGCTGTTCTGTCGCAATCGCAAGCTGCCCGAGTCGGAAACAGAAGCCAATGCCTTGCTACTTAACCTCTTCGTCCAGCCTGATGGTGTTGACGTACAGGTCAAGGATCAAGTCCCCAGCGAGTTGAAGTGGCATGGCGATGCTGCGGTGCAGTGCTTCGAGGATTTCAAGGATACCAAAAGCGAGCTCGCGAACCTCAAAGAGCCAGCAAAACTGGAGTTCATCTTTCGCCGCGACTCCCCATATCGGCTCGACGAGACAATCTGGTTCGCTGACAGCTTTGTTGGTGAGCAAGCGAGCCCCTTAGAACCTTTGGCAGCCAAGACCATGTCGTCCTGGAAGTTCACTCGCGAAAACATGCTGTCACCCCGCGAAGCTGGGTTCTCAGGTCACGATCCTGCCAAGATGCGATTCGACAACCAGCAAGAGCGTTCGGCCAAGCTTGCCTATGCCACTTATTTCGAGCAGCTCTACGACGAGGAGAATCGGAATACTCTGGAGACCAAGCTGTTTCGATCACATGCCATTGGCGTCGAGGCCACCAAGTACCAGGGCCACTATACCGAGTACCTGCTCACGCCCGAAGTTAACAAGAGCGAGGACATGAATATGATGCCCCGTCCCGGCAAAGAAGAGTTCGACATTGAGGTCCTCGTCAGATGTGATGCCCCCAGCCTCAACTTCCACCCTTGAAGCTCAAGGAAAACATCATTCTGCGAGGCACTCGCATCGAAGTCCCCAAGGGCTTGGCTGGTCTTGGTCGCGTTCTCATTGTCGCTCGCGTTCCTCGTGTCAGAAACTGGGCTGGCGATGCTGGTGAGGCGCCCTTCTATCGACCACACATTCCCACTGCCCAAGTTGGTAGCTCCCTTGCCAGTACGACGCAGATGGTCTTGAAGCGTGACGCCAATGACCTCTACAAGGATCGATTCCGTATCAGGATCATCAGAAACGCGTCTGACACCACCATGAAGATGGAGCTCGATGCCATCTCCAAAATGACCGTTCCTGACTATGACATGTCCAACTTTGCCTACTTGAGCCGGTAAGCGCTTTTCCGTGTTTATTCCTTCCTGTTCCAGTGTCTATCCCACATTATCCCATTGTCTCCCGTGGGATGGGATAACCGCTTATTCGAGAAACTTTCATTATTCCCTCATGAGACATCCCGCTGTTCACCTGCCTCAAGAAGATTAAATGCTAACGCCGAGAGTCGATAGGTACTTAGTAGCTTTCCGCGGCGATGTCTTGCAGCATCGCGTGACCAAGATCTTTCCCGTTTTCGAGGATGTTCTCAAGTTGGACAACTCCAAGGAAGACGAATTGCGGGACGTCGCCAAGTCCGTGGTCACTCGGGATGGCCTGATATATGCATTCTGGCAGCAGTATAAGCTCCTCGATGCTGATCAGAAGGCCTTGTTCAAGGACCTCAGATCTCTCCCGTTTGGTTTGCTCAATGTCTTTGGTGTTCCTGGCGCAGGCAAGACTCATGTCATGGTGTTGATCGTTCTCATGACTTGTCTCGACATGGTCAATCAGGACGCTATGTTTAAGAACATCGACGGGGTGGCTGTTGGGGATAACGACACCGCTTCTGCCTCGCAATCTGGATCTGACAAGCCTGACACTGGCGATTCCAGTAACACGGGGTCGAAGGGCAAAGATGCTATGTTTGCCAAGGTCAAGGTTTTCGTACAAGTCGCCTCCAATGTCCAAGGTGACGACCTGTGTGAGAAGTTTGACAAGATGATCAAGCAGCTGGGTCTCAAGGTTCGAGTGCTTCGCCTCAACATGATTGAGCGAGAACTCCGCAACGCCGCCAGCAAAGGATACGAGGACGATGAACTTGTCTACGATCCCATGACCGAGATGGAGTCCACCGTCGAGTCCGAGATGGAGATCTCCAAGGCAATGGCTCAGTACAGACAGGACAAGAAGGCACAATCCGGGGTCCACGGGGGTGTATATTCTGTATCTGAGGTCGCATGGGCTATGGTGGACGGCGCTGGCGGCACCGACAATCTGGATCTGGGCCCTGATTATGCGGGCGTCGTTGGCCAGATCGCCCGGCTTCGTGAGCGGCGCAAAGAGGACCCTGACTTGTTCTTCGCCCGGGAGATCAAGGACTACTGCCAGCTCTGGAGACAGCTGATCTGCATGATTATATCGGATGCGGATATCATTGTCGGCACCCCTACCGCTGCGAAGAAGATCGCCGACAATCCTGATATCGACTTCAAGCCTCTCGTTGTGTGGAGCGACGAAGCTGGCCGTGCGACAGAGGCAGCTGGTTTGGCATCATTCGCATTCTTCCCCGAAGCCATATTCCGAGCTCTTTCGGGCGATGCCAAGCAGCCTCACGCCATGATCTTTTCGGGCGCCGGCAAGCCCGAGGACAAGGTCAAGAAGGGCGAAATCGTCAATCAGTTCGTCCGACAGCTCGAGACCTCCATACTGGAGAGGATGGGTGAGGGTCGTTGCCCCGTGTCGAATCTGCGTATCACCCATCGCATGCGTGGTGGCCTGGAGACCTTCCCCTCGGAACAATTCTACGAAGGCAAGATGAAGTCCGCCCATAATGACCTTACGGACGAATATGACCGCGTCCATCAATTCCTGGGGCTATATCGTCGAGGTACCGGTGGACCCGTGTTGATGTTGAACATGCCAAGCTACGAGGCCCAGGACGGGACCAGCTACCTGAATCACACCAATGCAGGCTTCGTTGTGCGCGCCGTCGTAAACGCGTTTAAGCAGGAACTTTGCGCCGTCCATCCCACCGAGACCAACCCCGGTAAGCGCGCCCGTATAGTTATTATCTCGCCCTACGACGCGCAGCGCCAGCTGTACAACGAGCTGCTATCCCGAGTTTCAGACGCCGAGTTCGTGAGGGACTTGGTCGACGTCCGCACAATTCCTCACGTGCAGGGCCACGAGGGCGAGTTGGTCTTTTTCGACACCGTCCGGACCTCCCGCCTTGGTTTCCTCGGTGAGCTGGAAAACGCCAACGTGTGCCTCACTCGCGCCAAGTACGGCCTGTTCGTCGTTGGTAACCTAAACTGCTGGAAGGGTGCGTCGGCAGGCCCCTTCCTGAAGTTGGAGTCGTACCTTCGTGGGTGTGACGCAGTCCGCGTGTATAAGGAGGCAAACTTCGCAGTGGATTGTGCTCGATGCCATCAGGACCATGACACCAAGAAGTGCGAGGGGAACGTCGCTTGCGCAATGTGCCCTGACAGACCCGGCCATCATCATACCCGTGATTGCAGCAAGCCGGTGGTCAAGATGTCGGCAGAACTTCCCGCAGGGCATGTGCTGGCTGATATCAGCAGTGATGGGAAGCAGGCCAAGCAATAGTCTCCCTATAGATATGATGCGAGTAGTTAGATTAATGTGACATATAATGACGCAATTTGGTGAAGATCATCACGTGTTCGTGAGCAGTCTCGGGTCGCTACCATTGTCTCGGGACCAATGCCCCCAAAGTGATGCACCGTCACATCGGCAGCATACGTGTCTCGGAAACAACCCCACTGTAGTATCAGGCACCATTGCAGCAGAGACAGGAGGTATTTAAATATGCAACCACTTCCAATATATATAACTGGCAACTCTGCACTGAAATGCAAAACTCGACGGGTATCGACGCTATCCCAACCATGAATAAGAAAGAAGAAAAACAACGCTCTCTCTCTCTCTCTCTCTCTCTCGTAGTCAACCAAGCTTAAGGCCCACTATGACCAGCTCAATATCGACGCCGCCGGGCTGCCGTTATACTCGTATACCACCATAACCTGCCCCCCACCGAGGTCCATGGCACCGGCCCAATGACTGTTCTCGCCGCGCACCTCGGCCGGCGTGCCCCAGGCCATCTTGCCCTTGTCGAGCGAGGGGGACACAGAGGCCTTCACCTTGGTCACGTTGGGCCATTGCCCCTTGGCCGAGTCCTCGTCGGTCATGAAGACCGTCACCAGTCCCTTGCCGGCCACGTTGGCAATCTGGGGGGCGCCCGCGTTACTGCCCGCGGCGGGGACGTAGACAACGCCGCGGTTGCCGTAGGACGCACCGTCGTCGTAGCTGACGGCGTACTCTACACTAAAAGTGCCGTGGCGCGTCGTCTCCATAATGATAACGAGGGCATTTCGGCCATCCGAGTCACGAATGCTCGCGATGCCCTGCATGCCGTCGCGGATGTGCTCCGAGGGCGAGTGGATCTGCAGGTTGACGGGCGCCGTCCAGGTCTTTCCCTGGTCGCTCGATAGGACGCGGAAGGTCTCCTGGTTGTCGGTGGCGAGCTCCTTGCTGTAGGTCAGCTGCAGCCGGCCGTCGGCGCCGTTCCGGATAAAGGGCTCCCAATCTCCCAGGCCGTGGCTGGCCGTGGCCGAGAACTCGTCGGCCTGGCTCAGGAACTGCCACGTCTTGCCGCCGTCTTCCGAGGCACAGACGCTGATGCGGAAGTAGGTGTAGGCGCCGCCCTGGCTCCGGTCGTGGTTGCGGAAGGCGGCCAGGATCCGGTTGGAGCCGGGAACCTGGTGCAAGAAGGGGTTATCGACATCGCCGGTGCCGCGGGTGATCTCGCCGTAGGGGGTGAAGGACTGGCCCCGGTCCGTGCTGCGCAGCACGTGCAGGATGTGGTCGCTGCCGGTGATTTCGGTATAGGCCATGAGGATGGAGCCATCGGCGATGGTGGCCACGCGGGGGTACGTCCCACTCGTCGGCGCCTTGACTTGGAGGTTGTTGACGGACATGCGCTGCTGCGAGATGTCCTTCTTGCCCAAGACCGAGCCGAACAGCGACCTGTCCTCTATGTCCCCTATAGCCCTGCCCTGGACCAGCGTCGCCAGCTGGCTGAGCACGAGGACGGCTCCGAAAAGTAATGAGCGCACCATTTGAGTTGAGTATCAGTTCTCAGTCAATGGGTCTGGGTGCTGGTGGGGAGAGGGGGAGAGGGGGACTGGATGATCTAGATGGATCTGATGCGAGATGGTAGACACGGTAACGAGGGACCGAGACATGACGGTTCATCTTATACTAGATCCCAGGACACCCCACCGCAGCTCCCTTGACTCGGCATAACTGGGTCGGTCAGTGAGGAAAAGAACAAAAGAACCCCCCTGCGAGCCTACCCAACCCCCAATGGCAAGCATGACAGTGTCGTACGGCAGGGCACACGACCCAAACCCACACTGCCTATGACTTTGTTGTCCGAAGGGATCGTCGTCTGCCAAGGGGAGATTACCGTTAGGACCATCAGGCGTGACCGTCAGCTCCCCTCCCAACTCCCCTCCCAACCATCCCATGTATGTCATTGCTTGTTGCATGATCTCTTGCCGGTTGCCAAGTGGGTCCGAGGACCCCTATTACCACATGAGTCGCCGATAATAAGAGGGTCAGGAAACATCCCGCGATGTCACCTCGTGGGCCACACGAAACAGACCAGACGAATCAAGCACTGCAATTACTTGTACCTAGGGATGGTCCGGGCCCAACCCGCTAGGCAGCTAGGCAAGGGACCAAAGCTACCATTGCTTCTTGGTCGACCGTCGACCAAAATAAGTGCTGGTGTTGGGCGTGCTGTATGATGCGTGTGTCTGAGTGTGTGTGTATGTGTGTGTGTGCTGGTGCTGGGCGTGCTGTTGTGTGTGTGCACGAGAAAACTCGGACTGACTACGCCCTGTCCTATCGGGCCTTGCCAGCGCATCGGCACGACCAGGAAGGCCCCTAGTCGGAGATTGGGATCTGACGTATTAGGACGAGGAGAAGAACAAACCAACATAAGCACAACTCATCAGCACCGCACGGTACAGGTTGGTAATGGGCATCCACAACGGAAGACGGAAGGGAGTGGCTGACCCATGGTCATTACTACCCGACCGGGATATTTCTTCTCGAAGGACCCACAAACCTTATTCGCGGGCGTTGTGGCACGAGTCACGTCATTGGAAAGCGGTCGGTCTCCCGGACCTTAGTTCACTTCAAAGAGGAAGAACCAGTACCACCACCGCAGGGCTGATGAGACCGATGGGCATCCCAACCCCACGTGCGGTAAGGGCGCACGATTCGATGCCTGTTTGGATGCGCCACGACTGACTGCAGTTGCCAGTCCAGCCAGTCCCGGTTCAACGGCCAGCCGTCCAACAAACTCTCCCGCCAAGCTTGAAGCTTCGCTGTTAGTTGCCCAGTCCGCTCGGGCGGTGTAGGGGAATGACGAGAATGGACGAGCAGCATGAACGAGTGAGCTGGTGGCGTGATGCCAATTGAACCAACTGCAGGAGATGAGAAAGAAAAAATAGTAAGCAGAATATGATGCGCCGCCAGACTGCATAGGAAAAGTATTGGCTTGAAGGCAGCACCTACCTAGGCACCGCATGATGCAAAGGACTTTGAATCTGTGGTCCTGTGCACACTCCGTTCGGAAGAAACAGAAGCACTAAAAGAATCTGGCTTGACTGGCCTGCCCAACCTGGCATAGGCCCAAACGAAACGGGGCCTCACAACTTCCCCGTTGGTCGATGCTGGTCATTGCCAAGCCCCTAATGCGGGACACCGGGTGGGTGGTGCAGCCTACATAGCCCTCTGGTGTCTGGAACCAGGTTCCAGTTTCCAGTTTTCGTCGACCCTCAAAACTGCCGAGACTCAGCAAGGCACAGCCATGCACGCATGCAAATCATCCACGGCCGAGTGCGCTCGCTCCAAGCTCTCGTAATATTATGGGCAGGCAGTAGGCAGGCCCCATCTGAAAACCAAACATGCGCCGCTCAAGCGGGTGTCCGAAGCAATGCGAAACGGACCCAGTTTCGGTGCCGACTCTTGCTCCTCACGACCAACGACATCATGCTCGATGGTGGGGATGTGCGAGCGGAGCCCGACAACGCGCTGGAGCACTTTATGTAGTGCTGACTGCCCTGCGCCCTGCGAGCCTTGGAGCCTGCCTCTCACTGCCTTGACTCACGGGTCGCTACAGCGCATCGGAACCAAGGTCCAGGGCCATCGATTGCATCAGGCGTACGCAACCCGAATTTGGCCGGATTGCCGTGCGACTGCCGAGCCTTAGTTCAACGTCGTCAGCTTTCTCTTCTTCCTCTCTTCCCTTCGTTCATTTTCATTTAGCGATGTTGCAATGCAATCTCGGGTTTCTCTCATTTCCAACACTGGCCGTGCATTTCAAGCGCAATTCAAGCGCAATTCTCAATGCGTCCGTATTAACTCGTCAGATCTCAGCTGAAGTCCGCGCAAAAGCTAAGCCGCATTGCATTTGCCCCCCATGCATTGCGCGGTTTGCGTTTTGGGGCTGAGGTTTGGTGCTATTCTAGTAGTAGTGGGTTCGGAGCTTTTATTTTTAGTACGCGATAGCTTTCGATAACTCATTTCTTTCGTTCTTGTAATAAATCATAACAGGCCCCTTTTCAACACTCTAGGCTTTTGGTTTTCTCGATAGCTCAGGTGAAAATGGAAATCAGCTATAACGTAGGATCGTCAATTGAGTACGGAGTAGATTGTACGAAAGATTTACCCCCACGCCATGCACGTAACGTCGGGTGCATGTCCCAAATTACTTTTCCCGGAAAGATGTAAGGTTGCAGCCACCAATGCCGGACTGGTGGTGTTCAGACCCAAACAACCCCCATCTCGGCGATACCTGCACCAACAATGCGCCCAGGCTTTGTGTGAGTGCAACCAACAACGTGCCCGAGCGGCGCGCAGGTGAGCCTTTGCAGTCACTTCTCGAATCTCGAAAGTCCAAGTTTGCACTGAAGGTGGCCCGGAAGCCGCATGGGCTTGAAATTAGCGACAGACTTGGCAGACTGGAGAAATGAAGAAAAGAGAGTCTACTCTATGAGTATCACCTCTCGCTCTTGCCCTTCTATAAACTGTTGAAAAACCGGATTCCTGACCATTCTGAGTAGTGAGCAGGCACTTTCAGCTCCGCCATTCCTCTCCGTGTGTAAGAGTGTTTCTCTGGCATTCATTGTAAGACCAGGGCCACCATTTCGAGAATTTCAGGCGAGGCGAGTGTCAGAGCAAGTCGATACTTAGATTCATTCTCGACTACTTCCTTCCTAAGCTCAGCCGATTCAGTCTTCGAGCTAGTATAATTAACAAGATAGCCTCTCTGTTCGATGTGTTGGCGGGCCACTGCAGGATCAAGGAACAGTGTGCTAAGTTGAAGGATGGCGTTCGATCCTAGGGCTCCGTCCTTAGCTTCCACCAGTTTCATTTCGAAATGGGCTGAACGCTCCTCCTTAGCCAGTGGTAGCTGAACTGCCCCCGACCATCCCGCCCAGGACCAAGACGGGAAACCAGCAGTCAAGGCCACACGTGCCTCAGATCTATCGTGGGATAGCATACATACATCAGAAACACAGTACGCGACCCAGACAAGTGAAGATAGAATTGAGAATGATGTGGATTGTCATCTGAGCTAGCGATGCGCCTCGAAGCGAGATGGTGTTTGGACATCCCCATACAAATAGAAAAAATCGCCATTTCTTCATACCGCAGCTTCTACTTTAAACCTGGCGCGACCCACAAACAAAATACACGTTGGAAATGAGAATCAAACGTTGATTCCTGTGGTATAGGTTACGATAGAATGCGATCAATGGAAGTTGCCTTTCTAGCCGAGTGGGCGTTCGACAAACCATGTCTATACGCTTGAATCGACCGACACTCGGTCACTATTCCACTGTTGCCATGTCTATAAGATTCAAACTAGTACCAAACGAGCCGCCTTTGCAAGCACTATCTACTAGAGGTTTCCAATTTCCGATCGGGTCAGATTCGGCAATTGATGCTCTGGACGGTATGGGTGTCGGGATCCTGCAACATGCTCATGCCTCGGGCCGCATGCTTGGCTCCGACTGCTGCTTCCAAGAAAGAGACCACGCCGACCACACTAGCCACTGACCATATCTTAGCCAGCTGCAGCGTTTGTGGTGATCTACCAGCTGAATTCCATGGGCAAGAGGAATCGAGGTGGATGGGTCGTAGTTGTGATGGGGCGCGCAGTGATAGCCACCTGAGAAGACCGGTTGCATGGAACAACATGGACCAGCATGGAGATGCAACATGACTCAATGTGAAAGATATGCAGGCAGGGATGCTAGGTTCGCGACGCCATGTTGCCCAAACGTCGTCGGTGGGAATATTGTACACAAGAATCAGGACCGAGTCTTTGCTTTCACAGGTGTTATTGTATCGCCCGCGCATGGATATACCGGACTCTTACTAACACCCTTCTCTATTCGGGTTTCGATATTTCAGACAGCCTTCCCTGTTTCTAGGACGAGACGATTGCAGCAAAGCGCACTGTATGTCACGTTAGCACTCGACAATGTTTGAACAGAAAGCATGCAGTGGAGTGCGAGAAAGAAGTATCGCAATTACGCCTTCGATGTGAGGTGTCATGTAGGAACATGTTGAGCTTTGGCGACCCTTCAGTCTTGGTTTCATGCGTGGCTAGCATCGAATCAGCCTTGATTGAAGACGTCCTACGTCTAGCCATGCCATTGCCATCTAATCAGTCCGTCGTGTGCAACAGTTTCAACCGAAACTAGCCTACACGTTATGGCTTCGGGTGTTGGTCTCGCTTCCCGAGAAACCGTTTGGATGGGGCAGACCAGCGGTAAGGAGTGGTCGAGCGGCAAGAAGCAGCCTGGCGGAGTACTCGGTACTCTCAGTATCGTGGTAACTGGATAGCATTGCCACAAGTTCGAAGCGTGATGATGAAATGTATCTTGCCTTAATACTACAAGTACAAACGACACGGGACAACAAAGACTGAGCTCAAGGGGATCATAAATAACAAGATAGGCAACGATCGCATTGCTTCCTTCTCTGTCCCTAGTTCTTCCCCCTTTCGCTCCCCCCTTCTTCTCCCGTCTTTGTCCTTTCTTCTACTCTTTCTCTATCCCATGCTATCCGCTCTGCTCTCTGCTCCGACTCGAAACTCCTCGAGTTGCACGCTCATTCTCTCGCACCCTCCTTCTGCAACAATAATTCGGTACACGATGACCCCCTCAGCGTGGCTTCGTACATGCAGTGACTAAGTAATCAGTATGAACAAAGACGATTGACCATGGCCATTGGGAGGAAAGCAAAGCTCGGGCTTCTCTAACGAAGACATATCCGACGTCGTATGCGTTCTGTTGCATGACTCCGAGTGGCAACTCGCCAAGTCAGCTTGACAAAACGTCAAGATAGCCAAACGTCAGCCGACGCGCCCCCACCCTTCAGAAACAAAGAGGCAACGGCCTCATGCGAGAAGTGTCGCCCCCGTCGGAAGTACCCCCTCGGTACCTCAGTTCTTGTTTCTGCGCGCCTCGCCCAGCGCACCCTTGACAGACTGCTGGGCGAAGGCCACACCGTCCCATTTCTTCGGGAGCCGCTCGTCACGCAAGAAGGGGTGGCTCTGATATGGAGTCGATCACCTATGGGCAAGTGTAGGTGAAAGGGGAGGAGGAAGTTGCATACCTTGATCCAGTCGAGCTCGATCGCCGTGACCGTATGGAGGACCTGCATCCAGGTCGCCATGGAGCGACTGTAGACGGCCCAGCCGTGCTTCTCCCCCACACAGGCCACTTTGCATGACCAGGATTGCTTCGCAGTTGTCGTGCACTGTACGGTAGCCGCGGTTCTCGAGACGTCGGCGAGCTTGGCCCAGAAAGGGGGCGGCGGGCTTGTTCCAGTGGGATGCGGGTCTTGAACAGCTAGATGGGACCGTATCGGAGTTGGCAACTCGAGGAAGTACTCTGTGACTTCGAAAGGCTGACCGGGGATTTATAGGCGCTGGGCACCGTCGAAGTATCGTGCAAACTTCTCCCCTTGCATGGTAGCCGACATGACCACAACCTTGAGATCGTTCCGCTTGTGTACCGCCTTCTTGAGCAGGGCCAAGAGAACGTTCGTGTTGACCGAGCGCTCGTGTGCCTCGTCAATGATAACGCAACGGAATGGGGAAAAGAGGCCGTCGGTCGTGGCAAGCTTGGTAAGCACACCGTCGGTGATGTAGGTCAGTCGTGTAACACCCTTCGTGGTCTTGTCGTCGAACCGAATCTTGTAGCCGACTTCTTGGCCGAGGTTGACGTCGCACTCTTGGGAGACTCGTTCCGCGACGGTGGTGGTAGCCAAGCGGCGGGGTTGGGTGCAAACTATTTGCTTGGGCGAGGCCAGGTCATCGTAGAGGACAAACTGGGGGACCTGGGTCGTCTTTCCGGATGCCGTATCTGTTGGAAAACCCACGTTAGACGTCGATCACCAAGTCTTGCGTGCCAGCCTTTCGGCATTGTAGAACATAGGCTAATACAATCCACCCCATCTGTGTATATAAGACCTGGAAGTCGCCCAGGACTTCCATCCTAGATCTGCCGTTCAATCCAACCCAACGGTGTCACCCTTTTACCTTCGACATACATACCGGAAGTGAGGACAAGGACTTGAGCAGTGTGGTACAAGTCTAGGAGTTGCTGCCGGGCCTGGTAGACTGGGAACTGGCGTCTTTGCTTGAGGAGGTTGCGATACGCGGCGGAGAACGGCTTGCGGTTCAATGGATTTGAGCTCTCCATCTTCCAAAAGAAGAGCCCAGTCAGCCAATGCTTGCTTGCTCGAGCGGAAGCCAGGAGTACCTGCAAATGTGCGCCGTCAGCAATTATGATTGAAAAGGCAAAAAGAAGCCAATTGATGGGGATGATATTTGTCGAACTCGTCTCGACAGCTGGGTTGACAAAGTACTTCTGATCAAGAAGGTAGCGGCGGTGGGAACTGCTGGGCTTCAATGATGACTTGGGCAAGTGCGTTGCTACAAGTGCACAAGTGACAGCGTGCCCCAGAAAATCTCCTGCAGCAGCCACTCAGCACCAAAAACATGATCCTAGCTGCCTGGGCCTTGAAGCGGATCCAAATCCATTGCCTCTCGTTTCTGTGAGTCGGACGTATACCTGCAGCTATCATTGCACCAAACATTTCGATACACTCCTTCGCGAAGTAGTCCATCGAAATCAATGCCCTGGACAAGATGACTGCCAACTTCCCCAACAAGTCGTTCCAAAACGACAAGACCTTCTGGCGTGCGGTGACCAGAGACAGAGTGTTGCGCGTTCGTGGCATCGACCGAGACAAGAGCCGAGACGACTTTGCCGCTTTCCTCACGAACCAGCTCGCCCACCTGAGCGGCCACGTCGAATGGGATGCCAGCCAAGGACGCAATTGCTGGTGCTATGTGCTTCTTCAACATGCCGGACATGTGCCACAGGCTTGTCAGAAACCCAACGGTCTCGAATTCGGCGCTGGAATTCTGGGAGCAAGGAAGTGGGAGCCTGTCTCACCTAGGGTCAGTATATTGTGCTTGTGCACTGCGCACCTACTTACTGACAGCTCGGCACCACAGGTATCTCGTGCATCGAGATCGAAACCCACCGAGACCGAGACCCATGTCAACAAGGGGAACATCACCACCACGGCAGCCAACTACTCCCCAACCGACGAACCGACCACTGACGAGGAAAACTCCCCGGCGCTCCCTGCAACCTCCCTGCAACCGCCCAACTGAACGAGCTCCCCAAACGTCCTATCCGAGCAAGTATATCCTGCGCCCCCGTCAAGACTATCGTCAGTTCAAGAAAGAGGTCCTCTCCGACTACGCACAACTGGCCACCGCATACACCAACGCGGGCTCGGACGTGGTCCTCCATACCGACACGAGCGGCGAGTTCCTACCTATGAGCTTTTCCCGAACTATCGGCCACGAGGAGGCCGCCCTACAATCCGGAGTCGCAAGGCGAGGCCCGAACACCACGGACTACAAGATCGTGCCCATGGCCGAAAAGAACACGAAGAAGAAACAGCTCGGCTACTGGGCTGCTGTGTACACCGACAAGGCCATCGTCGTAGACAAGGACGGCAACGACATGGACACGCGAGCTCCCCCGGACAAGGGACTGGATGTCAGAACCACGGACCAGCCGACCGACGACACCAATGCACGCTTTTCTCCCGTCGCCTCCGTGCTCGAGAAATCTGCTGCCCGCCTCTACACGCCCGGCCTTGCCTTCTTCCCCAGCGACCCGGAGACCTCGATCTCGACCGCCTCACAATTCATCCCGCCGCCGGAGCCCGACGGCGTGAGCTCACGAACCATGCGTGGCCACTGCCTGTCCATCTCCCGCCCGCCCGAAGCCGGCCTTGACTGGGGCCCCCTTGACGTCTTCCACGAGTGACAGCTGGCCGGTCGCCATGTTCCTACAGACCTGCCCCCGCTCGATTGGGTGCCTGAGGGAACACCGACCCTTTCCTTTGGCAACAACGGTGCCCACGACAAGACCTTCACGGCCGATGCGAAGCTGCGCGAAGACGCTGTCCGACCTGGAGACGACGAGCTGTCTTTCACCCTGCAAGACAAGATCAGCAGCAAGGGCCGCAAGAACGCTGCTGCAGTTGGCACGAATGCTTCTCAGAAGAAGACTTGAGTTATGGTGACAAGTAGCAGAGGACGAGTAGACCAACCCGATGGGAACGCCACCCTATACTCGAGATTAGGGAGCAACATGTGGCTCAACGAGTGGGGAAACATTTGCAGAGTAGTTTCAGGTGGAGCTAGTCATGGTGCACAGCTGATTCTCTATTTGGCGGCTTCCACGATATGCGTTTGACATGAAACTTTTGTTGACGCAGAGTCGGAGCATAACTTTAGTGTAGATAGAGGCTAGCATTGAAACCGGGCGCAATTTGAGCATGATTCAAGTCACGTGACGTTTCCTTTCGCCTCCAAACTGCAGGAGAAACTCTGCCAATACTGTAGCGGCCGCACCACTGCTTCTCCCTTGTCATGAGAGGCCCATTGAGTACGAGGTTTTTTGTTTCATGTACTGCAATGCCAATTCAACGCTTTGTTCAGGTAGTCTGCGACATGTCGTGTACTGCAGGTCCCTTTTTTCCATTTGCCTTGCGTTTACATGGCGGAAGTATCAGCTGCATGTAGTCCGCGATGCGCATAGTTGATCCACTCCATACTCTTGGCACGACGGCAAGCGAAACTACAAGGACCTGTAATCATATTACTATATGCAGTGTATTGTGTATCTATCTATGCGTTCTATTCTATCTATAGATCTATCCTCTATTCCGTCTACCGTGACGCCCGATTACTCAAACTCCGCCGAATCTCGGCATCCTCATCCTCATGCTTCTGATTGTCCCACCCGGGCAGCTTGACCGAATGATCCAGCGCGACCGGTAATCCGCGATGCCTCCCGCGAATCATCATCAAGATCATGACCACCTTGCTGCCCTGGTAGAACCCGCCCGAGAAACTGTAGGATTGGTCGGGCAGCCCCACCGAGATGCCGATGTTGGTGTAGCCGGACACGATCTCGAATAGGAAGTTGAAGACGCTGAAGGCCCTGGGGTCCACGATGGAGTGCGACGTCTCAATGAGCGTGATCAGGAACAGCGCCGCCGCGATGGACCACATGTCGTGGGACAATTGGCCCCTGAGATGCTGCGACACCAGACTGATGCCGCCTTCGGGGGCGACTGCTGGGGCGGTAGGGCTGTTGTCGAAGGGAATGTGCGTCGCCCGCTTCAGTGTCGGGTGGCTGGGACGGCGTACACGACTGGTGTCGACGCCGACGCCATTGAAGTCGTTCATGCGCTTCTGGATCTGCCGGCCCACGAAGGCGGTTCCGCGGCGGCCGACGGCGGCAAGCCCCTTGATGGATCGGGTCGAAGCACCAGTGGCGTGGGACATGGCGTCGAATCTGGCCGAGGTGGGCGACGTTGGAGACAAGAGGGGCGCGCGGGCCGAGGCGACCATCTCGTCCAACGAGGCCGCGTCTTCTTCTTCATCCTGCTTCTCGGCTTCCTCGGTGGAGTAGAGACCGAGCGATCGCTCCTCGTATACCTGTGGAACATTGAGTCATTAGTATCGTAGGCGACTGCAAGTGGGAAGAGTGAGGGTGGGTAAGCTTACATTAGAGTTACGCATGACAATGATCTCGGGGTAGGCAGCCAGGTACATGATGATAAGCAGCAGCACCTGCAGATCAAACCACAGCCCCGAGATGGAGAAGACGGCGAACCCGCCGGACGGTACCGTGCAGGCCTGGAACAGCGCAATACCGACGCGGTTGGCGACGGAGAAGGCCTCGAGGACCGGGTTGCCGATGCTGAGCACCAGAAGAAGGATCCAGTCAATGGTGACCAGACTCGAGAAGAAGGCGACGAAGACGACGTTGGCTTTGGACGGGAACATGAGCATGAACAGGCGACGCGGGTACTTGAGGATGAAGTCGAACGCCTCGAGCCAGTCCTGGTAGTCCTGCAGCGCGGCGGCGTTGGCGGCGCGGGGCATCACTACCCGCTCCAGCACGACGCGGCAGAGGTAGATGATGCCCCGGATGCAGGCCGGGAAGGCAGCGGCACCGGCCAGCGAGAGGGTGGTGACGATGGTCAGCACGAAGGCGTCGTCGGCAAAGGCGGCAATGCCGGCGTCCAGCAGAGTGAGACCCGCGTTGTTGAAGGACGAGATGGCCAGGAAGATGCCGGACCACCAGGGGTCCTGAGAGTTGACGGCCGTCACGCTGCGGCTGTGTACCGAGAGCCAGGCGCCCAGGGTGATGGCGCCGAGAACCTGAAAGAGGACAAAGTAGACGGCGATGATGACGAACAGCAGCTTGAGGGCGCGGTACTCGACGCCGCCCAGGTACTCTCGCTGGTCGTCGTCGAGGTCGAAGAACTGGCCGTTGCGACCGATGGACTTGCGGTTCTCGTGCAGGAAGGTGTGGAAGTTGAAGTCCATGCCCGAAGGGGCCGGCGGGTTGTTTCGGGTGTTGATGTGCATGTGTGGGTGTCGTTGGCTTTGGAACCGGCCGGGCCTCCTCTGCGACCCGCTGTTGCTGATGGGTCGGGCCGCCTCTTCCAGCAAGGACAGGGCGGGGTGTGCGCTGCTCTCTGACCGATTGCGCTGCTGGTACGTCTGTGACGGCGGTTGGTGGAGATGGTGCAGCTCGTCATGGTCGTGATCGGCGGCACTGGCACTGGCACTGGCATTGGCACTATGACCTCCTGCGCCGGACCGGGGCTTGGTGAGCTCAAATACATCCTCCCGGGCGCGCTGCTGGTGGGTCTTGTTGTCGCTGGCCCCGAAAGACGACATGACGGGCAGGCCGAACATGGCGCCGGCCATGCCCACCATGGTGCCCGTGGCACGCTTGCGACGGCGTTTCTCGCGCTCCATCTTGACAATGCGGTCGAAGCGCTTCTCGAAGATGTGGTACCGGAACCAGATGGTAAACAAGGAAACCAGGACGGGGCTACCGATGATCATCATGATGAACAGCACCACCTGCTGGCCCGTCGCGAGCTGGCTCAGGTTGACCGTGTTGAGGCCGCTTCCCGTAAAGGCCGAGGTGATGAGGAACCAGGCGTCCACGAAGCCGACGGTGAAAGTGGTATCGGCGGCAGCCACGCCGAAGAAGACGGCGGCCGCGATGAGACTCACCAAGATGAAGTAGGCGTGGTGCACCGTGATGAAATTGACCGGCGGCAGGTACGGCCTCACGGTCCGCCACATCTCGGCCATCTCCTCCCGGGAGGGGACGGAGGCATACCGCCGGCGGGACTGCTGCTGAAGGTGCTGCCGATCATCGGAGCCGATCTCATCTTCTAGATCTTCTTGGCCCATGGCTTGGCTCGGCAGTCGTGGTGGTGGTGCGACTTTAAACTACTGTCTTGGATTGACGACGGGAACGGGAACGGGAAAGACGGCAAACTGGTTGGAGCCTTTTCACTGCGAAGATGTGGAAGCCCGGGGGCCTGAGAGCCCCTTTTGGCGGCCTCGAGATTGCGAGATTGTGGGACGGTGCGCGAGGGTGCCATGTTTCATTTCCGTGCACGTACATAAACGCCAAAGATTAAGCCTGCGGAACGGTACCTACTGTGACGCAGATCGGGTGTCAGGACCAGTCCGATTGCCAGATCCGGATTGCCCAGGTACCACGGCCTGTCGCGCAGGGGGCACACAATCCTGGCCAAGAAAGGAACCGGCGAATGAGACGGCCATGTTGGCGATAAGAAAAGTAACTGTGGCCAGCCATGGCTGACAGCGCATTCATTTCCGGGGGCCAGCGAATCCAGCTGCCGGCGCCACCAGAACCCACCCACCTAAATTAAGGCCCAATCCATTGACGACCACTGAGTCTTGACCACCTTTCCTCAACACAACACATACAGTCGATCAAACCTGTCGCATTCCTACGATAAGCATTGGTAATCACAACGACAGCCACATTCCATCAAACAAAGAATACAGCAAATTTCTCTCCGATGGCAGAAACGCTAGCTAAATGCAACTGTTTTGCTCGTGGTATTGGGAAACCCACCAAACGCTAGAGTCCACTGGAATTAGAGTACACTCGCTGATTGATCGTCCCGCCCGCGACTGACGGGCACTACGGGTACCGAAATGGAAAAAATTGCCCTTTCGCTTGCGCTCCTCAATTTCGGGGCCACTCTCTCTGCCGCTAAAACATCCCTTGCATGTTCTGGCAGCAGCTCGGGCCGCCAGCAGCTCTCCTACTATTTTTAGACTTCATCACATCACGCGAAATAAATGGGCACTTAAACAAAGCGCGCCTGTTGCTGGTGCTGGCTCTGGTAGGCTGTGGCTGGTTTCTTCATCCCGATTTCGTATTTGAAATTTCTAGAAACTATTCCTTCAATATTGCGCGAACAGACAGTGGGATGCGTTGATCCCTCCCCACTGCCGACCATTGAACATTGGTGGTTCTAGTGGCCTGGTATGGCGGAATCGAGTCCACAAACCCCGCCGCCCACAGCTGCCACCGCTGTCAGAGCTTCGCCAATGCCGTCGCCTGCCCAAGACCGCCAACTCTACATATTACCACGTATCAAAAAGATGGGGAAGAATCCGTGCGATGGGGCGTTAATTCTTTATAAAAGCTCATAGGTCTCCGTATACTGCCGATCAATGAAGATAATATGACCTTATACGAAAGCACGTATAAAAACATAGGACAGATCAACGACGTCCACCAATGTTGCTAATCTCCATTCCGCACTAAATTCATTTTGATCCATACAGTGCCCGTAGAAAACCCCCCTGCAGGGGATTCTCAAGATCCATCGCATCTACCTATCGTACAACCACTGCCAAAGAACTGCATCGCGACGACAATGTCAAACAACGCGTACACCAAGCTTGCAAAAGCGCATACATTGCACTTTGCATTCATTTCTCGGCATAAACCTGGTAAAAAAGCGTGTCCTGCAAATGCTTGGTGAAAGCCAACAGAAGAGTGAGGTTTGTCTTCTTCGAAAGCCCTTGCTGACGGTGACTCTGAGTAATGCGCCTCATGTCAGGGAACTCGGGGGACTCGGGGGACTCTTTGGCAGACTGCATCGCAGTCACGGCAGTCATGATCACGTACAAGCCTGTGTTCTGGAAGGTGCTGATGTTGTATGCGGGCAAGTTATTGTACAGCTCCAACTTGGCTGTGTCCGGTGTGAACCATGCTTCGGCTTTGGCTGTCGCTAGGTTCAGGTTCGCATCCCGCAATGATCGGCCTTTCTTGGTCTTCTGCTTCACGCACTTTTCGGCCGTGAGGTCGAGGAAGTGAAATCGAAAAGTTGGCACAACGTCGCTGCTTGCGTTATCCTTGCCCTAGCGGTGGATGAGTACCAGGCACTAGAAGACCCGTGTAGCTGCCGATTGTGAAACTCCCGCTTATTCTTAGGGAGATCGAATAAATTCCTTAGAAGTTTAATCTAGTTTTAAATAAAACAAAACTCGTTTTAGATCTTTTCTTTTAAAAAAGTAGGAAGAAAGAATCGTGATATATTAACGAATAGCCTTGGTAAAGGAATGGTTACGCTCTTTGGCGAGCATGTCGTACGTGACCTCCGAGAGAGAGACGATGCCACCATGGAGCTCACGGCGTGGATTCTCTCAGCATCAAAGGTGCCCGTGATCTTGTCAATCTCGAGTTCAGCCATGACAGTCAGCTCGAAGCTGGGAATCTCGTCGTACTCGGCCCCGTTCTGCTGCTTGCCTTGCCCTTGTTGGGTGCACTGTGCAGCAAGAAGCCGGCCGAGTCGCTCGACCAGATGCCGGTGGACTGTGACTTCCTCATATTTCCGGGCTGGGAGCTGGTGGAAGGTGGACCGCTGGGCCGGAGTGGAGAATGGATGTCATGACAAAAATGACTCCTGTCCTCCAGTAATGGATACCTGCAGGATCTAAACAGAGAGATACTATAGGACCGCCATGTTCGTGGTTATGGTTATATGGGCCATAAAGAACTGTTGGTCGTCCTCTATGCGGATTGCCGTGAACATGTCATCGGGCGTGGGGACGCGGGCGGTGGCGACGAGACCCTCGAGAGGGTGCTCGGACCATGTACAGGTGCGCGGCCAACTCCAAGCTCCCGCTCCATAGTGTTCAGGCGGAGAACTTGAATGGGGAGGCCAAGACGTGTGATAATGTCGTTCAACTTCTTGCAGATGTCATCGACTTGAACATTGACTGGACCACAAATGAACGCCTTGGGCCAGGTTTCTGTGGAACCAGTGGTGGTTGATGGGCTGGAGAAACCAAAGTCCAATCTAGCCGAATCAACGTGACTCTCTGCCTGCTTCAAGTTGATCTGGGCAGCACAGCATTCCACGGCAATGAACAGACAAGGGTGAGTCTTGCCCTCACCAGGGACGCCGAAGAATGCCGGAAGACCAAAGGGAAGGGACTCCATGTCCATAAAACAAGCTCGCTGGTCGGGATCTAATAGAAGAAACTCATCCCAACAGCATCGGGATTATTCGGTTCTTTCAAGGCACTCTTACCGGGCTCAGAGGAAGCATTGGGGCTATGCGGACCGGGTGGCACGTTGGACACTGACACTTCCTCATTCCCGAGTTCCTGGTATTCATTGGAGGAACTAGCGGCATCGTCGTCGTTATCGGCATCGGCGGGTGCAGCAGGATCGGCGGGTGTAACAGGTGCAGCACCGGCGGCAGGAACGGAACCAGAAGCAGAACCAGAAGCGGCAGTACCAGACTTTGCAGGATCGACAGTGGGCTTGGCTGACGCCGAGGAAGAGGCAGTATTGGGTTTTCCAGAGACTTGTGGCGAACGATCGACCGGGAGCTTGACTGTCACGATCTTCTTCGGCTGAAGACTGCCATAGCTGCTTGAAGCGGAAATCTCTCTTGCCTTGGACTGCGAGGCGGCTGAACTCGTGCTTGTCTCTGCATCCGCGTCCTTCATGGCGATATCTTCAAGGATAGCCCTCGCCTGCCATTACCGCACAGCCGTTTCGACATTGGGATCCAGAAGTAAATCGGCCTTGGTCAGTGCAGATTGCTCATCCTCGTCTCGCTCAGCTGTTGTGGCACGGGTGTGGAGTAGGGGAGGTGGCAAGTCCAGAAGCTGGAGGGATGACGAGCGATGCATAGGCTGAGCAGGGCCTGTTCAACTTCTGAATGTATGTGTTCTAGCTGTGTGGAGTCGGAAGGGCGAACAGGCTGTTGGTCGGACTTCTCTTGGTCGTCGACAATCATCTTCTCCAGTGAAGCCGCTTCTGCCTCCTTCTTCTTGGGACTTGAAGACAATGACATCTTATCGGATGCGTTGGTTTCATCCTCTTCGACGTCGTCCATGGGCGTATATGTCGCGGTTGGTGGGAGTAGTCTTCGATGTGGTAGCGTCGTTGTCTTTCGGGGGCTGAAGATAACGGGACGGAGGAGAGGTTGAGAGTCTTGTTGCACATGTTCTTGCTCCAACGGGGCAGCATGCGTCTCATCGTGCTCTGCCAGGACTTGAGAATCTAGCCACATTTGCTCGGTGATCTGATCAGCCTCTTCTTGAGGGGTCTGGGCGAGTAATATTAGCAAAGATTCTCCTGTTAAACACAGAGACGAAGCACTGATACATACTCACCGAGCTCTTGACGAAGTTGTGCTCTGGTACCAGACCATTGTCGACAATGTTGGCGATGTCATTGGTGGAACGATGGCGGCAAGCCCGAAGGGCGAGGCGCAGTGAAGTCTCCGAGGCATCGTTGGGGCTCAACTCCTCTTCCAAGATGTCGGCTATTTCCTGGGGCGAAAGGGTGGCGCAAGCCCGCACGGCGTGGTGCAGCTTGAACGATTGGTCTTCCTCTTCCGACCTTGTCTGCTACCGTGTTGGGAATGTTAGCTGCCGTACGAAAGACAGCTTTCAGAAAAAACCAGCCACCCGAAGGCGCCGTGATGTTGTGATGTTGTGCTGAATCTTGAAGCAGCAAATACTGTGGAGGGAAACGGTTTCTCAGCCGGGACAAGGTGACGTGACGTGATGGGCACGAAAACATGGAAGCAAGTACATACCAAAGTAGCTTCTTCTCTGAGCGAGGAACTGGAATTGGAACTGGAACCAAGCAGGCCAGACACAGCAGCGTTTAAACCGCAATGGCAATGAGGCGTGACAAGGTGAACAAAGTTGTACGGATTAATGAGTTGGATGATTAACTGCACCGCTCAAAAGGTTTGCTAAGATATGGAAATGGAAAATATTTGATTGCACTGAAAAGCGTGTTGCCTAAGTTAGAAGGATTGTTCAGGTCTAGTTGGGAAATGGTCATATTGAAGCTTGTGCTTGTAAGTACTACTGTACGTGGCCTGGCAGTGAGGCCCTTGTGACAGCGTGGATAGGAAACAATCTATTGAATTTTACTTGCATACATCTTATCGATTAGTGACTCACCCATACTCTTACACATGGTCCAAAGCAAGCACCTTAAAGCAATCTTGAATCCGATAAAATCTCCCTTCACCCACCATATTTTCTCCCACCATCGTCATTCACAAGTCACTTCCGCCTCAATGTAAGAGAACGCCATACCTATAATTTCCTTAGCCCACCTCGCGAAGCATGTCGACGCTTCCCCAGCCAACACTTCGACGTTCTCCAGTGCAAATCTTTCTACCTCCCTTTCGATTCCCAAATTTTCCGGTTCCGAACCTTCGGGTGCAGCAGATGAAGCTCTGGGTTGCGGTTCGAACGCACGCTCGCATCTCCGCGATTGCAGAGGAGATTAAATCCGATCCCTCCATCATTTTGGGGAAGGGCGACCCGGACAACATATCAAGTACGATGGCGACATCACCGACAACGCGCTATATATAAAAAAGGAAAAAAATAAAGAATAAGAAAGTGCCCCTGTGTTTTCGTTCAAAGCCTCTGGGACGAGTTTGGTGTCCTTCTCAAGTACCCAGACTTTGTTGTGGACGAGCGCTACGTCGGAAAGGATTTCAAACCCTTTGCCTCGCTGAACAAGAAGGACCTGGCGAAACACAAACAGACATCCAACTCGCAAGCAGGTGTCCACGCTGGCGTCAAACGACCCGCTCACCAGGGCAATCAATCTCGGAAACGCAACCGGAGCAACAGATACGAGCCACAAGCTTCGCCTGCGGCCAATTCTACTCCTGGCGAGAACCCTGTCCACGCCACCGCCCAGATCTTCGCTGGCATCATGAAGGAATTCACAGCCATGTTCAAAGATGCCATCGCCAGCAAGGAGACTCCGGCAAAGCCCCCTTCACCCTCACCACCCCCACGAGAGCCTGTCGATCCCAACAGAGAAGGTGGTGCTGAGAATCCCATTGCCATTGACTCTGACACCGACAGGTCTGACGACGAGGAGACAGAGCAGCCAGACAAGGAGCAGCACAAGTCGCAAGATAGGGAGGAGCATAAGAAGCAAGAGCATGTTCTGCAGTAATGATCCGGTAAGGAACTTTCGGTGTTTATTCCTTCCTATTCCAGTGTCTTATGAGGGATGGAATAACCGCTTATTCAAGATATTTCCATTATTTCCTCTAAAGATATCCTGTTTACTCCAAGAAGAGTAAATACTGATACCGAGAGTCGATAGGTCCATCATTCCATGACGGACGAGGAGCGCAAGAAGCTAGTCGATGAGATGTCTGCCTCACCATCCAGAAACCCTGGTTCGACCAAGACCAACCAGCGCAAGAATGCACCCTTGCCCAATCGTGTTGCAGCTCCTGCTCCCGCTTCGACCAAGAACAAGCAACCGGACGACACACACCGAAAGGATCGACCGGACTGCCTCGTCGACACGGCGATGGAGTTCCAGAGACTTCACAAGGACGCCTACGAACAGTACTGTGCAGCGGCCTGTCGCTGCGGTATCCCACCCTCAGCCTGATCGATCTGTTCGGCATCATCTAGTACAAGATGCCGAAACGGTCCATCTCTGGCGACGAGGCGTAAGGAAGCAAGGAAGTGCGGATGGAACTCATGGCGCCCTCCAGCCAGGACTGTTGTAAGACGCACAGACGACAATACCCCGTCCCGTCGCCGTCCTCATGAACATGGACCTTTCCGACCGAGAAATGGCCCAAGAGATTATCCGCCGATACGGCCACATTAACAATCCCGATGATTTATTTCCACGCTCACCAACGCATCGAGAACTCGCACCGCTGTCACTGGGGCGTCTACATCGGCCAGACCTGCTGCGAAACATAGCTCGCCATTAATTGGTAAGCTACTTCCAGCAGTTATTCCTCCTCTTATTCCATGCTATTCCGGTGGTTATTCCTTTTTATTCAGTCTGTGAATGGTAATAAACGGGTTGTTTATTCCACGAGCTGCGTTTAGTCCAGTGCTGGACGTACTGTTTATTCTACCTGGGAGAGTAGATGCTGATACCGAGTCGACAGGTATGAGCACCCCGTTCAAAGTCGGTTGGTACAAGGACACCCAGATCCAAGTTAAGGCCACTTGCCTTAACACTCTCGCACCCGGCCAACATCTCAATCGAGATGCGATGGTGGCAGTCATCGGTCTAATGGCACCCAGGAAATGGACCATTGCCGACCCCGACTCATGGATGCTCGTTGTTATACGCCGCAAGAATCAGCCAGCTACCCCCAGCGGCACTAAATTCCAGGTGGATCTGTATGATCCGACCAAGGATGAACAAGTCGAGCATCGTGGTGCCATGTGCAGCCGCCGTGAGAAGCACCGCGAGGCAGTCGTGGCTAAGCTCAAGGATTGGTTCGTAGACAATCCTCCCTGCGTCCTCCCAACATGTATACTAACTGTACAAAGCCGTACGGAAACGAAGACTCGATCGAGCAAGAATCTCGTAGACCAAAATGTGTTTTCGAAAAGATCTAAACTTTTCTTTTCATTATCTTCTTCTTTTCTATATATACCTACCCCCCCATTTTACCGAAATTCTTCCCTGACGTCCGCAAAAATGTTACCTATTTCCAGGAGGAGACCAAGCTCGAGTTTATCATGAGCGAGAAGAGCGACTTGGCAATGGAGTTCGTCGAGGAGTTCCATGACAGTTGGGTCCCTGAAGGCCAAGATCCGTTCCGTCCCCTTGCTGCCGGCGCCCTGAAGACTCTCCAATTCAATCGCGGCAACATGTTCACTCCTGAGGAAGCACGATTCGACTGCTTGGAGCCTCCCCAGCACCGCTTCAGCGACATGATGGAGAGAGCTGTCAAGCTTGCCTATGGCACCTATTTTGAGCAGTTGTTTGATGAGAGCAGACGTGCACTCGTCACCATCAAGAAGCAGAAGTGTCGAGCCATTGGTGTTGAGTCTTCCAAGCCCAATGGTAGATACACGAGATCTCTCATCTTGTTGGACCCGAAGGATGTTGGCGACATGGAGCTGATGCCTAAGATCGGCAAGGAGGATGTCAGCCTCGAGGTATTTGTCCCCTGCAAGGTTCCCGAGCTTCCTGATATGGATTTCACCTCGGATCAGCGCGCCCATTCAATTGGTGTCCATCTGCAGCGTGGTTTCCGCAATGCTCACGATTCCTGCGGACACCGATCGGCCGATCCGAAGCTTCTCCAGTCCAAGATGATGTCGTTCCTTATAGATGGCTGTTGCTGGTACAAAACCCCATCTCGTCTGCCCTCTTTTCTCATACTCGTTCGCTAGAGCGTGGATTCGATTCACATTTTCAGTCCTCTCTTTTTTGACCTTTGGCAACATTTACGGCATCCCTAGACCTAGGCCTAGCTAACACCATAACCGCCGGATATATTCTCGCGGCGCCGTGAGCGGTGGTTTAGCTCACAGCAACGAATCGAACGCACTTCCTGGCACCCATTTGTCCCTGTGAGTACAATCCTGCCTCTGCTGATTTGGGTGCTGCTTTTTGGGCCTTTCGGGCTTGTAGCTGTGCCCCGCTCAAGCTGGAATTTTCAGAACTGACTTATGATTTTTCCCTCTTTACCACAGGCAGCCCTCTCAACTTTCTGCACACAACTCCCACCCAATTCTACACATCCGCATATTTCTACCACCTTCACACTTACTCTCTCTCGAACATACAAACCTCCCTCCGCCGCGTTCATCGCGAACATAAGATCGTTTATTGCATTCATCAACAGAGATTGCATTAGGTATGTTACAATTCTTTTTGTCTTCTTCAGTCCGCCAGTTTTCTGGCAGTGCTTCCCACTTTGGACATCGTCCATTTTGTGCACTTGACATTGCATCCTATGAGTTATTTCTGCAGTTTCCTGTTGTTTACTTTCGATTTACTAACATATTCAAAGTGAACAGATCCAATCTTGTCAAGATGGCTGACAATTCTGGATGGTGGCCAGCATCTTCTGCACCCATGGTTGTTTCGATGCCTGGCGCTTGGGACAACGAAATGCCCAATGAGCCCAAGTAAGAATCTCGCCTTCCCTGGTGCATGAGTCAGCCTGAAGAAGATGTCTCTGCCAAGGACAACTCCGACCTTGATGATTCCCAGCATCAAGACACCCAGCATCAAGACACCCAGTCTCTTGGCTCTCAAGGTCAAGCCTCCCCTGCAAAGAACGAGTCCTGGGACTGGTCTGGCCAGAGTCCTGTGAACCCTGACCTCGATGCACCCGGCTGGTCAAATGATGACCTCAATATGAACAGCAAGTCCGCCGGTTCTATTGATGACCATGATCTCGCTGCCAAGGCCAATGACTCTGCATCCACGATTCCCCTTACCTTCCACACCGACGACGATGATGATGATCTCGCTGGCAAGGCCAAGGTCTTCGACCCCTTTGCTTCTACAGATCCCTTTCCTTCCGACAATCCATTCAACTCCAGCAACGATAACTCCAATGCCAATGCCGTTCAAGGCTGGGATGATGATTCTGGAGCTGGAGTCGCCTCTACTGACTCTCCCGCTGTTCATGCTCTTGCGGACAATGGTCTTGTTGATGACGAGTTCCGCGCTACTGGTATCCAGAAAAGATGACAAAAGAAGAGCGCATCGTCACCATGCAGCAGTACGAGGATAATAAGCGCAAGGCTAAGGGAAAAGAGCGGAGCATGAAGCTCACCGAGACTGGCCAAACTCGTACCAGAAAGGAGTCAATCCCCCAAAAGTGCCTCACTTTTATTGACGGTCATCTCGCCATGTCATGTCATACAACGACGAGTACATTGCCAGACAAGGCAGACCCAACGAGATTGGTCCAACTACGACACTCAAAATGACCTACCTTACCTACAGCTTCCCGGAGATCTCGATCCGCTTTACTTGGGGCACAGAATTCAACATCCTCGAGTTTGATGTCTAGAACCCTTTTGCTATAAAGCACGGGCTATGTGTATCGAGATCCCCCCTGCCCTTCATGCACAGGTTAGTGTCATGTTCGTTGTCGATGTGCCTCGCATTTACAATTGGGCCGAAGAAGCTGACGAACCACCATTCCGGTTCTCAAGAAGGGGTCAGACCTCGTCAACACTGCCGGCATGGCTCAGAAGCAACAGGCATCTCTCAAGAAGGGACATAGAGATCCCGAGGTCACCAAGTGCCTCATTGAGCGACCAAACTCGGACACGACTATGAACATGGAGATCAGGGCTGTTTCGAACCTCATGGTTCCAGACGAAGATGATTCAAAACTGGGCAAAGTTCAGCCAGTCCCTACTCAACTCCAAGGGCGAGACACTTCAACACCGTGTTCAAGAGATGCACCCCATCATAAAGGAGAGCAGCAAGTCGGGCATGCGGGATGAACAGCGTGGAAATGTCCAGTGTAGCCAGTGGAATAATCAAACGGGGAAGGGGGCGGTCAACGGCCGATTATTCCATTCTGGCGGTGAAGTCATTGGAATAATAGATAGAATAATACATGGAATAAGCATAAGGTCAACTGTACGGTTCGTCTGTGCATGCATCCATTCTACAATTTTCGAATTGGGTAATATCTCACTGGGTGCGACATGAACCTGAGTTGCTCAACGAAATGTTTCGTATTTACTTACCTTACCTGCATCTATACAAGTCACTTCTTACCTACCGGATCCCCAACATACGTTTCGTTACTTACCATCCCCACTGTGTGTTTCTACTTACACTTCTTTGCCCAAGTACTTACCAAGGAAGATGTTTAGTCATCCAAAGTCAAGTCCACTCTTTGCGTAGCCGAGACCTTCCGCTGCCCATCGGGCTGCAGGCCGAGGCCCCGCGCCTGGTCAGCCATGCCAAACGACTCGAGCAGCTCGTAAAGATGCGACTTACCTGACTTGTCCTTTTCGGCCGCGTCGCAAAAGGGCACGACCTCCTCGGTCAGCTTCTCGTCCGTCAGTTGTTGCACCGCGTACCGCAGGATACCGGTGCAGAACCGAGCCCAGGCGACTATGCGTTTGGCGTCGACGGTGCCCTCGTGCTGGCGGAACTCGAGCGTGGGGTTGCGATTGTTGGCGAAGCGCATAAAGTCGTAGTTGCCCTGGGTGAAGCTGGTGGCCATCATCCAGCAGACAGGCCCCGAGGAGGAGCAGGCCAGGATTTCGCGCACGGCATCGGCGATGGGGACGTCGGGCCGCGGGTCTCGCTCGCGGAACCAGCCGAAATGGCTGTGCTGCAACTCCTGGTAGGCGTCGAAGGCCTCACGGGCGGTCCAGCCCATGGCGGCGTTGGACTGGGTGCGGACAGGACGAGCAAACGTGTTGTCGCGCCGGTGCCGGGGGTGGATCTCGGCTGTAACCACGGGGTCCATGGCGAAAAGCAGCGCGGCGCACCGTCTTAGCCCGGCGAAGGGAATCGGGTCCAGGCCAAAGGCGGCGTGCACGTGCAGTCCACAGGTTACGTTGGCAATGACACGGCATCGGGCCTTGAGCAGGTCCACAACCTCCTCCAGTTCACGGTACGAAGAATCCTCGTCCCTCATGGCCGGCGAGATTAGCTCGAGTCCCGTATAGCCCAGCTTGTACTCTAGTGGTGGGGCATCGCGGTTGCCTATCCAGGCGTTGGTGAGGGAGCCGTCCGTAGTGAGAGACCAGCGGAAGTACTCGCCATTGGCCGTGTTGAGGTGGAAACGGTGAGGCTGGGGCCCGGCCGGTGGAACCGCCACCTTGCCTTGTTTATCGAGGGGGTTCACATCCACGCCGTTATCCCGGAGGGTAGCAACCACCTGTTGCCGTACATACAAACGGACTTCCTTTGTTTCAGGGGGGACGATGATAGTACCGGGGTAGGCCGACAGGATCTCGTTCACAGTCTCATCCCCTTCATCTTCGTCTGGCTGATAGAAGGCAGCATAGAACTCCCACTCCACTCCAAAAGTAGGGATCGGGCTGGAGCTGGATCAGTGTTGTCAACCAACCAACCAACCGAACCACCTACCGGTGGTCGGTTGGTTGGTACTTAACGCCGAATCGGCGCTGGTTGGTTAGTTGGTTAGTGAGTTATAAGGGCGCTGGTTGGTTGGTTGATTATGGTTGATTTCTGGTTGGTATATTTAGATCTCGTAATGATTTTTTGGTGTTGTAGTCCGTGCGATTTTTTTTTCGAGAGGGCGCCGACGAGGCGTTGGGATGCCATATTTTTCGGGGGTAATCGATGGTAACGTTAATATCGAGCCGAGATATCGACGATATCTCACGATATTTCTCGATATTTCTATGGTGTTGAGCTTGGATTGATGGATGGGATGGATGGGATGGATGGGATGGATGGGATGGATGGAGGCTCCATCAGAAGCTTGCCGAGGTATAGCCGGGGCTAGCCTAAAAGGGTATAACGGACCCTATTATATAGTATACATAGAATTATACGAAGATTCTATAAAATATATCCGTACGGCGTAAGGTAGCTAGATTTATAGGGGTACGATTCTATATAGGAATCGTTATACGATTTTATAAAATATATAAAGGTTTAATAAAGTTCTATAAGATTTGCTATACGACGTTAGAAATATAGATTTTAAGGGTACGATTTTATATAGGAATCGTTATACGATTTTATAAAATATATAGAGGCTTAATAAGGTTTTATAAGATTTACCATACGATATTAGAAATATAGATTTTAAGGGTACGATTTTATATAGGAATCGTTATACGATTTTATAAAATATATAGAGATTTAATAAGGTTTTATAAGATTTATTATATAATATTAGAAATATAGATCTTAAGGGTACGATTTTATATAGGAATCGTTATTAGATTCTATAAAATATATAAAGGTTTAATAAGGTTTTATAAGATTTATTATATAACGTTAGAAATATAGATTTTAAGGGTACGATTCTATATAGGAATTATTATCGGATTCTATAAAATATATGGAGGTTTAATAAGGTTCTATAAGATTTACTATACGACGCTAGAAATACAGGTCTCGGTAGATTTAATAATAAAAGATTTTAAGTATAGTCGAAATAAAGTTAGGATATAAAGGTAGGTTATAATATAGCGGTACCGAAAACGTTATTAAGTTAACTAATTATTTATTATATAACGATAATATTATAGAAAAGTAATATTAAGGGGGATTAAAATAAGTATTATTTATTCGCGTTAGGCTCCTCGGCTATTTTTAAAATTATTATAATTAATTTAATATATAGGCTTATTATATAACGCCAATTTATTAATTTAAATTAATCGGGTTTTTAATATTATTAATCTAAGCTAGAGTACGACCGGTATTATTATTATTATTCTTTATATTAATATCGGTCTTTATATACTTCGAAATATAATCGACCTATTTATAATTAATATAATAGCTATCGAAATACCTTAATAATTATATATAACGTAAAAATAAAGTCGAGTAACCGCCGTTAAAAGTTATTTATCGCGTGTATTTCGCGTAAGACGGGTCTTTAAATCGATTACGGCTAATAATTAAAAGGCCGTTAATATAACTCGGGCGGACAGAAATAATTTAAGCTTATATAATAAATCCTCGTACGATTAATACGTTAAAATTAGATAGGGTTAGAACGGTATATTAAAGGTTATTATAATAGAATTAAACTAATTATTAGCCGTTAACGGGTAGGATTATTAATCGGTTTTAATTAAAATTAATAGTAATCGAAATATCGGTATAGACTTAGGTATTCGCGATAGGAGTAAAAATAAATTAAATATTTAAGATATTAATTATACGTAAGGTAAAGTGGTATTAGGAATAATTAAAAGGTATATACGATTAATTAACCGGTGCTTATAGGAATAATATTCGGGTCGGTACCGTTATTCTAGGCGGCGGTTTAATTTTAATTAAAAGATATTTATTAATAATAAATTAATATTAAACCTTTAAAGTTATTATATGAAAGGAATAGCGGCGTTACTTATAATATATAATAATTAATAACGGTATAATAAAAGGCAGGTATAAATAACGGATCTCTAGGCCAAATAATTAAATAAAGAAGTTAATAACGGATCTTTAAGCTAAGTAATTAGATAGGGGAGTTAACGATAAAAGGTAGGTAATAAATTAATAAATTAAATAAGTATTATACGAAGGATGGAGGTAAAATAATAAAAGCAGGTTTTTAAAGTATATAATTAAATCGGATAATAAGGTAATAGAAAATAAATAATAGAACTTTAAAATAATTAATTACCGTACGAATAATAATAAAAGATTTATAAAATTTAATGAAAAATTTACGAGATCTAGCGAAAAATCTTTAAAGGATTTAACGAAGGTTTAAGATATAGAATAGATAAAGGAAAATAATATATCGTACGTACTTTAATAATCTTAATAAGAATAATAAAAATTATAAAATCGAAATTGGCGTATAATTAATAATATAATTATTATAAAGGAGAAGTTATAAAATTGAAATTAGTATATAATTAATAATATAATTATTATAAAGGAGAAGTTATAAAATCGAAATTAATATATAATTAATAATATTATAATTATAGAAAAGAAATTAATATATAAAGGTAGATAGGTTAGTAATTAATATACGGAAATAAATAAATATATAAAAATAGGTCGGTTAGTAATTAACAATTAATATATAGAAAGAAATATTTAATTAATTTATTATAACGAGTAAGAAGGAAAGAATTACTAATACCTACCGATCCGATTGGAACGAATATTAGATTTAACGTGCCTGCCGAATAGATAGAAATATAATAAACCTGCTATTTAATTAAAAAGAGTAATAAAATTGATATATAAAAGTAATAAATTAAGAGGGGTTTATTAGTACCTACCGATCCGGTTAGGATAAAGATTAGATTTAACGTACTTAATAAATAAAAGGAAAAGGCGTATAAATCGGACGAGATTTTAACGATATAACGTGCTTATTATATTATAAAATTTGCCGTACGATAAAGGGCACTCTTTATTAGCGGAATACCGGCCTTTAAATCGTAATACCGGCGGTGTTATTAAATCGGATCCGGTATTAATCTTATAATCTATTAGTATTAATCTTACGATCTACCGGTATTATCTTAAATTGGCGACGGTATTTAAGTTATTATATAATATTATAAAATCTAATTAATATTTTAAGAAATACGAGAATTTATATAGAATTATATTAAAATTCTATAATAACCGACTTTATAAAAATGGATTTAAATTTTATATTTATATAAAACTTTAATATAATTCTATAAAGTTATTATATAATTCTATAAATTATATTTATAATAAAATTTAATTTAATATTATAAATATTACCATATAATATATATTTTATTTTTTTTATTTTTTCCTTTATCTTTACCCTTTTTATTATAAATCCTTTTATATTCTTAAAAGAATATTACCTCTTTATATATACGATATATTAATATAATTATATAATAAACGAAATTTTAATTTATTTATATATAAAATATTAATCTTTAAATCTTTTATTAGAAAAAATATTAAATACATTATATATTAAATCTTAACGGTATTTATTTATTAAAGTAATTTAATTACTCTCTCCCGTCCGCCCCTTAATATTAACCCTTTTTCTATTTTCGCCCCGTTTTAAATCGACGGTTATACCTATATTATATATCTTTATATATTTACTTATTTTAAATTTATTTAAAAACATTACCGTACGGAATATAAATAGGTAAATAAATAAGAGAAGGATAGAAATATTCGTTTATAAATTATCGACCGGAATTATATATAATACCGGCTTTAATATACCGATGTTTATTATTAACGGTTTTTCCCCGGCCGGGCCGGAAGCTTTTATTTCGAGGTAATTATAATTATTCCCTCGTCGGTATAAAATATAATATTTAAAACCTTTTAAATTTAAATTATAGAATTTATTTATATAACAATATTTATTATTAATATAAGGTATAAATACGAATTAAATTTATAATTAATTTATATAAATTAGGTTATATATTTTTAAAGGTACGATTATATACGTTTCTATATAATAATTAATTTAAAATTAATAGAAAGCTAGCCCTTTATTACCGACCCTTTCGATAGCCTAATATTATAAAAAGTATTTAAAAGTATCGACCGCCTCGTACGACGCGTCCAGGTTTTTATTTCTCTTAATTCTATCCTTTAACCCGTATTATTTCTCCTTTATTAATAAAATCGAAATTAAAAGCCGAATACCCCTTTTTCAAATTAAATAAAGGATATTATTCGAATAATTTATTTAAATATATAAAAATAAATTATTAATTATTTTTTTTATATAGAAATATAAAAGCTTAAAATAATACCTCTATATAAATTTAATACGGCTTAAAAAAACGCTATTAACAATATCAAGGTTTTTTTTAAATTATAAATAGCGCTATTATTATTATTAAATAAAGCTTATCCCGACCTCAATATATAATACTTTATCCTATTCCTTTCTATATTTAATTATAAAATATTTAAATTATTATATAATAGTTTTCTATTTAATATATTAAATATACTCGGCTTTTAATTTATCGGCGAGATTATAATTTAATTCCCCTTTTATAAATATATCTATATATATTTAATTATAATTAAGATCGGCCGATTATTCTTTTTACTTTAATTATACAATAAATATAACTCGAAAAACCTTAAATCCCCGTCGTTATATTCCGTAATCCGTACGAAAATATTCCGGTATTTTATAATCGTTTCCGCCGAATTATAATCGTTACCGATCGATTTTATATTTAAAACGCGGGCTTACGATATAGCTATAACGTTTAAAATAACCTTTAATATCGATATTTAATAAAAAGGATAAAAGGTAATATATGGTAAAGTCTTATTTATTATACCTTAATTTATTTAATTTATTTAAAATTTAACGAACGAGCTTTATTATATAATATTATCTCTTCTCTTTATAAAGGACGGATCCGACCTCCTTTCTATATTATTTACGAAGTTATAAAACGACTTTATCGATTTCCGGCCGGAATATAACTTTTTAATCGATTTAAGGAATATATATTTTATTAATTATACGAGATCCGATTAATTTATTTAATATATTATATAATAAAAGAGTTTATATATAACGTAATTTAATAGAGAGACTATTTAACCCCGGGTATTAAAGGAATATATTAATTTAATAAATTATTTTTATATAACCCTCCTTTTATTAATATATATTATTAAAAAATAACTAACCCAAGTTACGGAAATTCTAAATATATAATACCGGAATATATCATATAACAAATACCGGAATATTTTTATTTTTAAAAACCTAACAGCTATATTGTAATTAACTCTAATAGAGTTAATTTAGATTTATATAAGAGTCGACATGGGCTACTAAGAAGATAAAAGGGTAAAGTTAATTTAAAATAAAGGGGTAGAGTTAATTAACTTAATAAGCTTTAAATTAATTATAATTATAATAAATAATAAAATAATACTCCCGGATATAAATCTATTAATTTTAAGCCAATCGGAGTATTATATAATAGTTATATTTAAAATAATATTTACGTTATTTTATTTTAATATGGTAAAGTTGGTAGGGGTAAAATATAACTCTACGCCGTTTCCGGTCTAACGCGGCGTAGGAATAGCCAGCATTTATAAGGTTTATATATATAATTATATAATTATATATTATTATTAAGTTTTAAAGGCTTTATAAAAATAAATTATATCACGTATTAATATATCTCGTTATTATAGGAGCCCTTAATATTTAGCTATTTATATAATTTCTAATATATTATATTATAATTTATTAAAAATACTGCTATATTATCGTTATCGGTAAAGTAGCTATATATTTAAAAAATAAATATAATATATTACCGGCCGACCGACGGTAAATTATATAAACCGTCGGAGAGTTACCCGAGATTATTATTAATTAAACCGGATTTAATAATTTTCTATTTCTAATATTTAAGAATATCGCGAATCCGTTATTTATCGAGCCGATATATAACGAGCTAATATATATTTAATATCTATATATTAGCCGGTATATCTAAAAGATCCAGTATTATTACCGAATTATCTACGGCTAGGTTAACTTATAAAAGTAAGAGAAAGTCCGGGCCGCTAAGAAATAAAAGAATTAAACCGAGGTCTTATAGTGTAGTAACGTACGGTATTAATAATTCTTTCCTAATCGGAAAACGAGCGGCTAGTTTAAGGTAAAGAGTACGGTATCGCCACGGGGTATTATATTAACCGAACCGGCCTAAATTAACGCGGCCGGGCAGTTCGTCTTAGATTTCGCGAAATAATAATAGGAGCTATTCCGTACGACGTAGCGGGAAACGATCGAATCTACCGACGATAAACTTAAGAATAACGTATAATTAAAGCGTACTAATTAACCCGACTATTTATAAGGCTTATTACGATTAAAGTTGCTTTCGTCCGTCGAGCCCGTTAACGAGGACGAGCCTATTTTATAACGAATATATAATAACGTCCGGCGGGCCGTTACCGATACCCGGATCTAGGTCAGCCGTAGCCGGTCGGGTATAATAGTATTTATAAAGATACGCCGGAAAGAGGGCGCTGAGTGATAAAAGAAGCTATTCGTAAATCGAATAGAGTCGGATTCGTAAACCTAATACGTCGACGTTATTCTCTATATTATATATTTCGCGATATATATATAATAATAGGAGGATTATAATCGACCGCTATATTAGCTTATTAAAGTATAAGGGATACGATATAATAAAATAGAGGAGCTAGCGGTATGGTAATATTAAAAAGGATATAATAGCCCGATTAATCGAGCATTATTAAATCGAGCGTATATAAACTTCTTAATTAAAATGGCGAATTAACGTATCCGTAAACTAGAATACGATAGCGTGCTATTTAACGGATTCGCAATGCTCGGGATCGATCCCGAGGGCGGGTAGATTCCAACCCAGGCGTATATACCTAAATTCTTAACGGTTATAAAGGTGTTTCGCTTTCTTATAATATAATAAGTTATTTAGGAAAATAAGGTTAAAGAAGAGGTATTACGTTAATAAAGCGTTAATAAGGACGAAATTTAAGAAAAGGCGTAAGGGTTAATCGAACGTATACGGGATAAGGTATTACGGTTTATAATAGTATTATTTAATAAAACCCTTAATACCCCGATAGAATAGATATATTCGACTAAAGTATACGGTATAACGTTATAATTAAATTATATAACTAAAGGTTATATAATATAATAAAGGGATTAAATTACGTTTAATAACGTATAATTTATAATAAACCAATTAAATAATATATTTTATATAATAATAAGCGAAGTATAGCAGACAATAATATAGCTATTATTTATACCCGATATAGAATATATAACGTTTCCCTTTATCAATTAAACCCGATTTAAAAATAACTATAACGAGGCGCGGATCGGGTATTTATTCGTAATGGACGAGCGGACGGTATAGCCCATCGATAACGATATATAATTAATAATTAAAATAACCGGGAGCCTATCGTTACGGAAAAAGTAAATAAACGACGAGTGGTTATTGTTCCGGGCGGTATAAATAAAGCGATATTAACGGGTCGTTAATAAACTCCAGGTCCAGCTTTAACTTTTAATATATTAAACGGGCGGGTAACCGGCGCGGACGTTCGAAATTAATAATATCCGGTTTTATAATACGGTAAACGGCGGTATCCGAAATATATTTCTTTATAATAAGTTTATATATTTTATTATGATATATTATAAGAACTTCCGATTATTAAGATAAGCTAAAGTAATTTATTAATATTTACCCCATAACGTCAATAAGTTAATAATATAATATTTATAATTCATATTATTATTTTAATAATAAGCCCGGGGTTCCGTCGATAAAGCTAATTAAATAAATTTATATCTATAAACGACCTAAATGGTATATTAATACAAGGCGGAGGTAGCGATAGCTATTATAAAGTAAAGGCGGTAATAATAACGATATATCTAAATCGACGTCGGGGAAAATCTCGTTAAAGATCTTATCGAAGTCCTAGAAAGCGCGCCGGCGAGTTAAGAAATAATATAAGACGGCGATAAAATACGACGGTATATATAGGCGTATAATAAGTAATTATTAAGGTATAATATTTACATAATAATATAACGGTATATCGCTATCGCTATTATATAATAATATCTCCGGGATATAACCGGTATTATATATTCCTATTATAAAAACGGTAATAAATTAAACGGCTATAATAATAACGAGGAGGATATTATAAATTTATAAGCGGGTTATAATAGTTACGTCGCGGGTATAATTTATAAATTATTATTATATCGTAACTAATATAGAACGGTTACGTAACGAGAATAATTCCGGCACGTTAATATTAAATAATACCGTCTTTTAGAGTTTATTTAAGGCGAAAGATTAAGTTAATTATAGAAACGGGAGCGGGAGCGGGAGCGGGAGTAAAAACGGGAGTTATAATAAAATTTAACGAACGATTTACGGTAACGATAGTTTAAGCGATTACGGTAAGTCGACGTCGAAGGGTAATTATAATAAATATTAAAGTTTAAAGTTATATTCCGGGGCTATTAACGGAAGGTATTTAAAGCTATTTTTTAAAAATAATACCTAATTATCCAAATTATTAATACAGGCGGTAATAAAAGCTTATCGTTTATATTACCGGTATTTTATTCCTTAACGAATGGCGTTAATATTATAATAATGCCGTTAATAACGTTTAAGGATAATTTATTCCGGCGGTATTATAAGGTATATATCGACGCTTATATTTAAAAATCCCGAGGGCTTTATAAAATAGCGTCGATTATATTTATTATATCCGAGTCGGTTAATACGTTTACGTTTTAAAACTTTATAAACCGGTTACGCGAGCGGCAATTTCTCGATCGTGTATTCGTCGACGAGTACTATATAATATTAAACGCCCGTGACGACTTCCGGCCGGATTTACGAGTATTAAGCTTTATAATAATATCGTTTAAAGTTTAAATAATATTTTTTATAGCGACGTTACCGCTTACGGACGAAGCCGAGTTTTACCGAATAATAAGGATTTCGATAAAACGTATAGTTATATTCCGCGTACCTACGATACGGTTTAATATCCGGTATTGGATCCGTCGTATGGCGGCTGACGAAATCGAAAAAGGTATATATACCGAGGTCGAACGAGTCTAGGCCGAGTATTAGAATACGGCCGGGGGTTATTATATTTTCGTTTACGCGGGTATTAAATGGATAATAGAATCGTTAACGGAGATATTATAATACTTAATATATTATACCGACGTGGCGAGCGTAGCTGAAAAGAAATAAATTATAAAAAAGTGGATTCGTTACGGCGATATTATTATAGTGACGAACGCGTTAGGGGTAGGGTTAGATGTACTGAATATATGGGCGATAATCTATACGACGGCGCTATAGAAGTTACGAGATTATGTATAAGAGAGCGGGTACGGCGGTCGGGATGGGAAGGTTAACGAAGCGGTAATTATATACCTGCCGCCGGCCGTCGGGAACCCGTGCGAGTGAGGAGAGTATTAAGATCGGGGGATTATTATATATATTACGGACGGGTAATACCGGTGTATAATATTAGATGAGTTAATAGATGGGCGGCTCGATTAGATAGGTTGTAACGAAGGCGAAATAGTGTATAATATTTACGCCGCGGTGATAGTTATTAGGTATATAAATATAATTGTAGAGGATATGGACGATTAAATAAATAATGATTTATTTAACCGAATATAACGAACGGCGGATTAAAGCCGGAAGGAGGTACGGCGGGTTCGGTAGAAGGTCTCGGAGGTTATAATGAGATTTATATAATAGCTCCGGAAGTAGGAGGATATATATTATATATATTATTATTATAGGTTAAATAATATAGATTATTATCCGGGGCCGGCGTATTCGTTATAAGATCGCGAAGGTAATAATTAAGCGAAGGCGTTAATATGGTAAGCTTAAATTAAGGAAGTTTTATTCGGGGCTCGTTAAATCGATATATACGGGGGTTATTTAGTATATGGCGTATCGTAAGCGCTTTACGAGTAATAAGAAGTAATAGGTGGAGATAGAAGGCGTTTCCGGCGAAAGGAAGGCGGGGCGTATTAATATTTAAAGACGATAACGAGGGTATTAAGCGCGACGTTCGTGATATAATAAAGGTATATAAAAAAGGCGATCGTGGCTATAATATAATAGGATAAGTTTCTATTTCGAGACGAGGAGGACGGGTAAGCGTAAATACGGAAATGGTAACGATAAGGGTTATACGAGGCGAATGGATTTTATATTTTATTTTAAATTATTATTATTAATTAGGAATAAAGCTTTATTTTAAATTTATTTAATATTTTTAAATTATTATATAATTAATAAAATAGCCGGTAAAATAATAAAAAGAAAAATATATATAAAACGGCCGATTTAATAGGAGAAGGAGAAAGATAGGCTAAGTGGCCGATATAGTAAAAAAAGGGAAAATATATACGAAATAGCCGACTTAATAAGAAAAGGAGAGAGATAAGCGAAGCGGCCGATATAATAGGAAAAAGGAAAATATATATGAAACGGCTGATTTAATAAGAAAATAAGAGAAATAGGCGAAGTAATCGATATGGTAAGAAACGGGAAAATATATATAAAGTGGCCGATTTAATATAAAAAGGGAAAATATATATAAAGCGATTGATTCGGTAGGAAAAGGAGAAAGATAAATAAAGCGGCTAATATAATAGGAAAAGGGAAAATATATATGAAGCGGCCGATTTAATAGGAAAAGGAGAGATAAAGGGAAAAGAGAATATACGCGAAGAGGTTAATATAGTAGGAAAAGGGAAAATATATATGAAACGGCCGATTCGGTAGGAAAAGGAGAGATAACGGGAAAGGAGAGAGGTAGGCGAAGCGGCCGATATAATAGGAAAAGGAGAGATAAAGGGAAAAGAGAATATATATAAAGAGGTTAATATAGCAGGAAAAGGGAAAATATATACGAAGCGGCCGACTTAATAGGAGAAGGAGAGATAAAGGGAAAAGAAAATATACGTGAAAAGGTTAATATAGCAGGAAAAGGGAAAATATATACGAAGCGGCCGATTCGGTAGGAAAAGGAGAGATAATGGGAAAGGAGAAAGGTAGGTGAAATGGCTGATATAATAGGAAAAGGAAAGATAAAGGGAAAGGAAAGAAATAAATAAAGCGGCCGATTTAATAGGAAAAGGGAAAATATATACGAAACGGCCGACTTAATAAAAGAAGGAAAGATAAAGGGAAAAAAGAATATATATAAAGCGGTTAATATAATAAGAAAAGGAGAAATAAAAGGGAAGGAAAGAGATAAGCGAAACGGCCGATTTAATAAAAAAAGGAAATATATATATGAAACGGCCGATTTAATAGGAAAATAAAAGAGATAGACGAAACGGCCGATTTAATAGGAAAAGGGAAAGTATATACGAAGTAGTCGATTAATAAGAAAAGGAGAGAAATAAACGAAGCGGCCGATATAATAGGAAAAGGGAAAATATATATGAAACGGCCGATTTAATAGGAAAAGGAAAGATAAAAGAAAAGGGAGAATATAAGTAAAACGGCCGATTTAATAAGAAAAGGAGAGAGATATATAAAGCGGCTAATTTAATAAAAAAAAGAAAAATAAAAGAAAAGGGGAAATATATATGAAGCGGCCGATTTAATAAGAAAAAGAGATATATATATAAAGCGGCCGATTAATAAGGATAAAAGAATATACGCGAAACGGCCGATTTAATAAAAAAAAGAGAAATATATACGTAAAACGGTTAATTTAATAGGAAAAGGGGAAATATATATAAAGCGACCGATTTAATAAAAAAAGGAGATATATATACGAAGCGGCCGATTAATAAAGAAGAGAGAGATAATAGAAAAGGTGAAATATATCGGAAACGGTCGATTTAATAAAAAAAAAAGAATATATATGAAACGGCCGATTTAATAAGAAAAAGAGAAATAAAAAAAGAAAAAGAATATACGTGAAACGGCCGATTTAAAAGGAAAAAGAGAAATATATATATAAAACGGCTGCGATTTAGTAGGAAAAAGAGAGAGATACGTAAAGCGGCCGATTTAATAAGAAAAAGAGAAATAAAGAGAAAGGGAAAATATACGCGAAACGGCCGATTTAATAAAAAAAAAAGATAAAAGAAAAAAGAGAATATAAGTGGAGCGGCCGATTTAATAAGGAAAGGGGAAATATATACGAAATAGCCGATTAAAGAGGAAAAGAAAAGATAAAAGAAAAGGGAGAATATACGTAAAGCGGCCGATTTAATAAGAAAAGAGAGATAAAAAAAGAAAAAGAATATACGCCCTATTATATAATATATATAAAATTATACGAAAATTCTATAAAATATATCCGTATAGCGTAAGGCAACTAGATTTATAAGGGTACGATTCTATATAGGAATCGTTATACGATTCTATAAAATATATCCGTACGGCGTAAGGTAGCTAGATTTATAAGGGTACGATTCTATATAGGAATCGTTATACGATTCTATAAAATATATGGAGGTTTAATAAGGTTCTATAAGATTTATTGTACGATATTAGAAATATAAATCTTAAGGGTACGATTTTATATAGGAATCGTTATCGGATTTTATAAAATATATGGAGGTTTAATAAGGTTCTATAAGATTTACCGTACGACGTTAAAAATATAGATTTATAGGGGTACGATTCTATATAGGAATCGTTATATAATTTTATAAAATATATAGAGGTTTAATAAAGTTCTATAAGATTTATCGTATAACGTTAGAAATATAGATTTTAAAGGTATAATTCTATATAGGAATCGTTATTAAATTTTATAAAATATATAGAGGTTTAATAAGGTTTTATAAAATTTACCGTACGACGTTAGAAATATAGATCTCAAGGGTACGATTCTATATAGGAATCGTTATTGGATTTTATAAAATATATAGAGGTTTAATAAGGTTCTATAAAATAATTCCCTATTATATAACGCTAAGGTTACGGTTCCCGGTAGATTTAGTAATAAAAGATTTTAGGTATAGTCGAAATAAGGTTAAGGCGTGAAGGTAGGTTATAGCGTGGCGGTACTAAAAACGTTATTAAATTAACTAATTATTTATCGTACGATAATAGTATTATAGAAAAGTAATATTAAGGGGGATTAAAATAGGTATTATTTATTTACGTTAAGCTCCTCGGCTATTTTTAAAACTATTGTAATTAATTTAATATATAAGCTTATTATACGACGTTAATTTATTAGTCCAAATTAATTAAGTTCTTAATATTATTAATCTAAATTAGAGCACGACCGGCACTATTATTATTATTCTCTATATTAATATCGGTCTTTATATATTTCGAAATATAATCGACCTATTTATAATTAATATAATAGCTACCGAAATGCCTTAGTAATTGTATATAACGTAGGAATAAGGTTAAGTAACTGCTATTAAAGGTTATTTATCGCGCGTATTTTACGTAAGGCGGGTTTTCGAATCGGTTACGGCTAGCGATTAAAAGGCTATTAATATAGTTTAGGCGAGCGGAAGTAATTTAAACCTACGTAATAAATCCTCATACGATTAATACATTAAAGCTAAACAAGGTTAGGACGGTATATTAAAGGTTATTATAATAGAATTAAGCTAATTATTAATCGTCGACGGGTAGGATTATTAATCGGCTTTAATTAAAACTAGTGATAATTAAAATATCGATATAAACCTAAATATTCGTAGTAGGAGTAGGAGTAAGCTAAATACTTAAAATATTAATTATATATAAGATAAAGTAATATTAAGAATAATTAAAAAGTATATACAATTAATTAATCGGTACTTATAGGAATAGTATTCGGGTCGGTACCGTTATTTTAAACGGCGATCTAGTTTTAATTAAAAGATATTTATTAGCGATAGATTAATATTAAACCTTTAGAACTGCCGTACGGGAGGAGCGGCGGTATTATTTATAATATACGGTAATTAATAATAATATAATAAGAGGCAGGTATAGGTATTTAATCTTTAAGCTAAATAATCGGATAGAGAAGTTAATAACGGATTTTTAGGTTAAATAATTAGATAAGGGAGTTAACGATAGGAGGCAGGTAATAAACTAGCAAGCTAAATAAATATTATATAAAGGATAGAGGTAAAATAATAAAGACAGGTTTTTAAGGTATATAATTAAATTAGATAATAAGGTAGTAGAAAATAAGTAATAGAACTTTAAAGTAATTAATTATTATATAAGTAATAATAAGAGATTTATAAGATTTAACGAGAGACTTACGAGATCTAGCGAAAAATTTTCGAGGGATTTAACGAGGGTTTAGGATATAAAATGAATAAAGGAAAATAATATATTATATATATTTTAATAATCTTAATAGGAATAATAGAAATTATAGAATCGAAATTGGTATACGATTAATAATATAATTATTATAAAGGAGAAGTTATAAAATCGAAATTGGCGTACGATTAATAATATAATTATTATAGAGGAGAAGTTATAGAATCGAAATTAACGTACGATTAATAATATTATAATTATAGAAAAGAAGTTAATATATAAAAGTAGATAAGTTAGTAATTAATATATAGAAGTAAATAGATATATAGAAATAGGTCGGTTAGTAATTAGTAATTAATATACAGAAGGAAATGCTTAATTAATTTATTATAACGAATAAGAAGGAAGGAATTATTAGTACCTACCGATCCGGTTGGAACGAATATCAGATTTAACGTGCTTGCCGAATAGATAGAAATATAACGAACCTGCTATTTAGTCGGAAAGAGTAATAAAATTGATATACAAAAATAATAAATTAAGAGGGGTTTATTAATATTTGCCGATATAATTGAAAGAAAATATTAGATTTAACGTGCCTGCCGAATAAAAGGAAAGGGCGTGTATATCGGATAGAAATATAATGAACTTGTTATTTAGTTGAAAAGAGTAACAGAATTGATATACGAAAGTAATAAATTAAAAGGGGTTTATTAGTACTTGCTAATCCGGTTAGGATAAAGATTAGATTTAACGTGTTTAATAAATAAAAGGAAAAGGCGTATAAATCGGACGAGATTTTAACGATATAACGTGCTTACTATATTATAAAATTTATCGTACGGTAAAGGGCACTCTTTATTAGCGGAATACCGGCCTTTAGATCGTAATACTAATAGCGTCGTTAAATCGGATCCGGTATTAGTTTTACGATCTATTAATATTAGTTTTACGATCTGCTGGTATTAGTCTTATAATTTACCGGTATTATTTTAAATTAGCGACGGTATTTAAATTATTATATAATATTATAAAACTTAATTAATATTTTAAGAAATACGAGAATTTATATAAAATTATATTAAGATTCTATAATAACCGATTCTATAAAAGTAAACTTAAATTCTATATTTATATAAAACCTTAATATAATTCTATAAAGTTATTGTATAATTTTATAAATTATATTTATAATAAGATCTAGTTTAATATTATAAATACTACTGTATAATATATATTTTATTCTTTTTATTCTTTCTTTTATTTTTATCTTTTTTATTATAAATCCTTTTATATTTTTAAAAGAATATTACCTTTTTATATATATGATATATTAATACGGTTATATAATAAATAAAATTCCAATTTATTTATGTATAAAATATCGGTCTTTAAATCTTTTTATTAAAAAAGATATTGAATATATTATATATTAAATCTTAACGGTATTTACTTATTAAAGCGATTTAATTACTCTCTCCTATCCGCCTTTTAATATTAATCCTTTTTCTATTCTCGCCCCGCCTTAAATCGACGGTTATACCTATATTACGTGTCCCTAGGGTTAGGGTTAGGGTTAGGGTTAGGGTTAGGGTTAGGGTTAGGGTTAGGGTTAGGGTTAGGGTT